>CM033472.1:60790412-60872100 GCA_019447015.1 Hymenochirus boettgeri
GAGATAGATATACAGATATGTGATAGATAGACAGAGAGTGGTGTCCGGTCTGCAGGGCTTCCCTGTTTTACAGAGCCCACCTGTTCTGAAGGGCCCATTTGGTCTCCAGCCCCCCTGGTCTGCAGGGACCTCCCCAGGGCCCCTCTGGTGTGCAGGGCCCTTTTTGTCTGTTGGGCCCTACTAGTATAAATCAGCATTTCCTACTGTTTACTCTGGTGATGTATCACTATCACAGGGGTACCCTATGTTGGGAGTATCTGACACTGTAAAGTAGAAGATTAAAAGAGAACCATGACCATGACGCCATCCTCGAGCGTAGCTGAAACGCTACGGTTAAGGTTCTGACACACCTTCTGTCCTTATCAATGGTAATGTTTGCACCATCCAGACACGTTGGATATTTAAGCAAGAATGTAGCTTGAGGTGGTGGCAGGCTTACAAATGATTTGGCCAACATATTTTATTCTACATAAAGTATGGTAGGGATTTCTAATGTATTGTACTACCATGTTTTTATGCGTTATTGATAACTTTATAAATGTGTATTCAAATATAAAATAGTTAAGTTTTGCCACACCCACATGCAAAGCCATGCCAACTTTGCCGAGGTGGTGGCGAGCTACATGCGCCGCACCCGCCTATAAGCGCCATTCAAAAGTTTTTCAATCAATCAAAGTCAACTGCTTCTTTCAGTCTGAAAGCTTGCCGTGTCAGATTTTTCATGTTGAGTATATTCACAGGAAAGCACTGGTCAGATATGAATAGACATAGACCCAGGGGAGAATTTCATGAATCTACACCTTTCTCCACAAGTCTCGTTTTTTTGTGTGTGATTTCTACCTGATGTGTTCACACAGGTTATTATTTACAGAGCTGGGAAACATGCTGTACAGTGCAAACAACAGCCTTTCATTTCTTGTCTTTTTATGAGGAAACACACAGCAGATGCACAGACAACAATCATTTATATAAATGTGAGGTATATTGTATTTTGCACCCTCATAAATAGCACAATGCTGCCTTAATGTTAAAGGAGAACTATAGTGCATTTACATTTTTTCAAAAACAGTTAAAATGAAAAGCACCTAGGGCAGGGAGGTAGGATTGGTACTTTCTACCCGTCAATGTCAATTCTATGAGGAGCATCAGCAGGAAGAAAATGGCTTCTTCCAGGTTTCTTGAGTGTTTCAGTACTATCTTTAATACAGGGAGGCACAGGCCACTAACCTGGCAGATGAAAACTGTATCTGATGTAGCTCCTCAGGCTCAATGAAACAATATTGGGAGGAATAATCAATCCTACCTCCCTGCCTCGGGTTCTTTTTTATTTTTAAAAAGCTTATTTTTACAGTGTAATAGTCCTAGGAGATATAAAGTCTGAAAAAAACAATAATCAGTTAATTTCCCATATTTATCTGAACTGAATTGTGTGGCCCTTGCCTATATTGTCCAGTCCATTTGACTAAAGTAGATCAATTCGTCAGTTGATTTATCAAGCAGGAGTAGCATGTGACAGCAAAACACTGGGCCACCCCAATATTTTGTTTAAATGGGAAATATTTGGCATGACGGACATACATTGGTCAAACGTTTGTCCATATTAGATAGGTTTTCTTATGTGTACTGGGCAGAGTTTAAATGTATTTCCAAGCTCTACAGTACCTGTTATGGAGTAAAGTTTATATAGTAGGGAAATCTGAATGGCAGTTAGGAACTGAACAGGAAAGGTTTAAATTGCAGAAAACATTGGGTCCTAGTGCTAGGTGGCAACAGATAGAGCCAGCAGGATACTGCCTTGTATAACAAGGGGTATGAATTAAAGGGAGAAAAATATTATTCTCCCTCTTTATAAAGTACTAAATTCACTAGGGGAATGGGGCAGCTTGAATTTGAAGACAGATTGGATAAGTTACTATTGTGGAAACTACAGATAAAGCAGTTGCTTGGGGATATGAGCACTGTGTATAAATACATTAATAGGCCGTACAATAATCTGTCTTCCACTGGATGTGTTGATGGCAGTTTTATTGGATAGTTTCAATAAAAAGCTGGGTGAGTTTCTAAAAATAAAGAATGTTGCATGTTACTGGTATTGATACATAAAGTTGGAGTTGATCCATGGACATTTCTGATTGCCACTTTGAGTTAGGAAGGAATTGTTCCCGCTTCATACTGTTTTTTTTTAATCTTCCTCTGGATTAACTGTAAGGCTGGAAATGTGTGTATTGTTGAGTAGGTAGAAATAGATGGACATATGTATTTATTCAACCACAAATACGATACTATACTTTATCATTTGGAGTTCAGATGCATATTTTGCATGTTGGTAGCGCATAGACCTATGGGTATTAGAGATTTCTGACTTTACCTTCAAGTCAGGGAAACTGCATGGTTTTCACATTCCTTTCTGTAAGTAATTAGAAGTAGCCAAAACAAATTAAGCAAACTCAACCACTGATAAAAATATATATAATCAATTTTTTTTACAAATGAATAAGCTTTCTTTTGAGGCCTATTCTATTTTGTTTATCTAGCCTTTTGTTCAAATCTATAAATTTTTTCAACATTAAAGGTTCCTACACACGTGCGGACTTTGGCGGATCTCCGAACGAACAACCGTCTGGGCCACAGACATCAATATTTTTGCAATATTAGTAGCATGGAGGGTACTAAGAATTGTAACTCATCTGAGAGATTTCATTGAATTCACAGATTGTAGTATTGTTATAGAGCAGTAACCATTTTGCTATTAAGCCGATGATCCGTTTAATAGAGAAGAAACATCAAAAAGCCATTCTTTACATATAATATGCAATTTATTTAATTGGTAACTACATTTAATTTTACTCCCCCCTGGCCCCACCTCCCCACCCCCACCCATGGACCCACAGTGAGGAGAGGATGCTAGGTTTTCAAACAAGGGAGTACAGCACATTAGATTGTGCAGGACGCTTCCTGCCCACCCTGTCCACCCAGATTCAATAGACAAACAGGCAAACCAATAGGAAGACAGCTGCAAGGTGAGGAGGTGGGACAAGAGTGTATGCTGCACTATTCTTTGTTTCACTACTATTTATGGCATGAAACTAGGGAAGTCAAAAATATTGATATATGGATTCATGGGCTCTTTGGAATATGAAGAAGTGGGTAGGTAAAGTTTTAGAGAGACATTTACTATTTAAAGGATTATATTATTCTGAAATGTAATTCATTTAATAATGTGAAGGTGAAAACACAGATTTAAATTGATTACAATCTTGAAAAGTGAACTGTATGAGTGAATTTAATTGCCAAACAAATGTGCAAATGTTCAGTTATTCACAACCGTCTTAGAGCTGCACAAACAGGACAAAGTGGATGTAAAATGTGTCATTATGGCACACTGTTTTTTTTTAGCACCATTAAAATTTACCGACATATTTATGGACAACATTGTCCCGAATGCCAGGACAAAAAAAAAAAAAAAAAAAATCCCTGACTCCCGTCCCACTCATTCTCCCCCACGTCCCCTCCTGCTCGAGGAATATCTGGCAACCCTGGGTATTACATAGTAATATAGTCTTTGGGGTTAAAAAAGTTTAAAGTATTTTCCAACATTACCAACTCAACATTCAAGAAAACAATAAAGTCCCCTTTAAAGTTTCCACATCCATGTCACTGTAACTAAACATATGTACACATTAGCATTTACAGCCTTGCCGCCCCCTCCCAGTAAATCATTATATAGGTAAGTTAATAGACATATATATAGTTAAATAAAACTATCGAGGTCTCTGTTTCTATTGTACAATGGAAAGTAGGAATACTTATTCCTACCTCTTTAACTTATGCATAAAATACATCCCTGGATCTAAAGAGGGCTTAGTGCAGTTTTATCTAGACCACTGTTTCTTATCTTTTCAGATTCGCTTTTGTCTGGTGATGTGCCAATACCAATATTCAAAAAAGGTAGACGTTCCCAGCCTGGTAACTATAGACTTGTAAGCCTGTTACAGGTTCATATTCTTTACTTTGACTCCAGAACTAATCTTATTAGAAGTCAGCATGGACTAAAGAGATATAGATTGTGTCAAACAAATTTACTAAGAGTAAGAGAGTAAGAATTTAAATTTAGACATAGCAGTGGATGTAGTATACTTGGATTTTGCTACTTTTGATACTGTGCTACCTAGGTGACTAATGTATAAACTGAGGACCGTTGTACAAAAAACATTTGTACATGGATAGAGAATTGGTTATTGGATTGCAAGTGGTGGTCAATGGAGCTACATCCATGTGGGCTAAAGTGGAATTCCTCAGGGTTCCGTATTGGGGCCACTTCTTTTTAATCTGTTCATAAATGACTTAGGGGACATTGAGAGCAAGGTCTCTGTGTTTGCTGATGACACTAAACTAATATTATATCAAGAAACAGTAGGAGAATAAGCTTCATTAAAATATAGCTTTTATTATATATACATTTACACAAGTATCATAAAGTTAATCATATAGTTAAAGTTAAAAACAGCCTGAAAGGGCCCCCACCCAAAGTTGGAAAATACCAGTTCACCTCACATAACGTCTCAGTACAAACACATAAAGCCATAGTCTTTGGAAACTTCATTTGATGTGCAATTGCTGAAAGCAGACCTAGATAATCAAAATAGGCAGTAGAATGGCAGATGAGATTCAATGTTGATAAATGTAAGGTGATGCATTTGGAGTTTAACAATCCTTGTGCTGCCTACACCATAAATAACTCTGTGGTAAGTGAATCTCCAATGGAAAAAGATTTGGGGGTTCTAGTAGATAACCGACTTAGCTGTAGCAAATAATGCCAGGTAGCCATGGCTAGAGCTAGCAAGATATTGTCTTGTATAAAGGAAATAGATTCAAGAAAGAAAAGGGTAACTAAAATAAGGAGAATGGAGGGGTTTGACTATGCAGGCAGATTAGACAAGTTAGGGCTGTTTACATTGGAGAAATTATGTTTGCGTGGGGATATGATCACTTTAAACAAATATATTAATAGGCCATATAATAAACTCTCTGGTGCATTGTTCATGAATAGATCATTTAAGAAGACACGTGGACATCCTTTAAGATTGAAGGGAAAAGTTTCATCTCTCTTTACAGTGAGAACAGTGAAACGGTCTTCCAGCAGATGTGGTAATAGCAAGTTCATTGAATAGCTTTAAAAGTGGGCTACGTAAGTTTCTAAAACTAAAAAATATTGAGAATTACTGGTATTAATACATATACTGTAGTTCTGGTTGCTAGTTTACGATTGCCATTTGGAGTCAGGAAGGAATTTCCCCCCCTCTTTCTAGGTTTTTTTTTTTGCCTTCCTCTGGATCAACCCTTGTTAAGGTTAAAAAGGGGGATGTAAAGGTTGGACTTGGACGTATGTCTTTATTCAACCTCAATTATTATTTTACTATATGCTTGAGGTAAACTGACCGGTCTTTGTAATTCAAACTTTCTATTCTCCTATGGTAGGTTCATATGAAGGTTTTTTCTTGTTTTGTCGGCAATTTACTGGTCTATTTTCAGTTGCTGCCAATAGGAAAATTCTACATGCAGCGTTTACCTAATGGCAAAACATCTTAATTCACTTTCAAAATGACAGCAAAACTTGTATGACCTTTACCAGTTGCATGTATATACATTTTCCAATTCATTGGTATCCCAAAATTGCACAACATATTTAAGGTGTGGTCTCCCCAGGGTTCTATAAAGTCAGTTCTCAATTCAAGAATAAATTGTAATCTTATTTTCATAAGTAACCTATATGAGGCGCCGTATCGAATTCCAAGTAAATGACTGACCACTGAGCTCTGTAGCAGCGCTATTTTGCCCCAGCCAACCAGTCATTAGCAGCAAACAGTTAACTGGGCGATATATCTGCCGTGTGTATCTTGCCAAATGCTGACCCCTTTATACATAATAATTAGCTTGTCAGAATTTTTTGCACTTAAAACCATAAACCTAATTATAATGTTGTGATATAGTACAGTATCTTATCCATTAGTATTCCTGCTACTGTATAACCATTTCTATCAAAGAAGTCAAAGTTAAAGGATTAAAGATACCGGTCTGGGAAGCTGATTGTTTTGAATAATGGCACATCAGAAATCTGTTAATCATGGTACAAGAACAGGTTGCAAGGAATCCTGAAGCATAAAATACAACGGTATGGCAACTGTAAAACTTCGATTATGGAGAGCAGCAACATTTCCTTAGTGGCTGGTTTAGACCCACAATATCGGTCATTACCAATTCCACAGGTATATAACTATGCCCCACGGTTTCTAAAGTGGGAGCAATCCTTCTAACAAAAACAAAATGCTCTTGTAAGTTTCATTTTAGGCCAATATATAAAGGCACAGTATTTTCTGCAGGTAGGTTTATAAATAGGCCCTTAAGTGTTCATACAAGGTGATCAGTATGCAGCAGGCTTTAGTTCTCCTTTAAACATTTACAATTAATAAAGTAAGATGTTACTCTAAGTAAGATGTTTAAGTTACTCTACCACAATAACAGAGAAATTCCAAATGCACCAAATTGTAATTAATGACCAATAGGAAATATGAGTAAGAGTTTACTGAAAATTGTAATATATTAAAATGCACCAAAAAGAAGAGGCTGAATTAGCAGGTAAATTGGGAAGCTTTTTAATCAAATTAAATCAATATTTAACCAAGTGCTCCACTGCTCCTGTTTCCATTAGAATTATACATTAGATTACACAAGAGTCCTTTAGGGGTTTAGTTTCCCTTTAAATGTATTAAGGTGGCCATACACATATGACAATCACTAATTCACAGATTTCTTTTGAATCTGATTGTGAATTTGGAAAGATTTGCTATATTCTGTGAAGGGAGAGATCACGGTGTGGCCACACACACATCAATGTTTTTGGAGCAGAAATTTGTCATCTAAATTGATAGAGCTAGATACCAAAATAGGTTATTAAGCTAGACAAACAATAACCTGTGCTAGACACATGCCTGTATATAACCAACTTTACTGGTATTAAAGGGTATTAAATTTATACATTGCTCCAATCAGGACATAATAAAAGGTTAGTGTATGCTGCCTTATTCCCACCTTCCTCTGTGGCCCTGTGTTTGCACACAGTCTGATTTACTGCAGAGCTCCCCACTCCCTCTGGTCATTCCTCTGTTCATATAATCCGGCTGTAAACCAAGCCTGTGAAACAAACCGCTCATGCGCATTAATCCTCCTACACTTCACTAATAAATTAAATAGGATAGGGAGGGAATACAGGCTTTCAAACTCCCTTTTCAGCAATATGCAAATAAAGAACAAAAACTTCTGGGAATTTACCATGTTTCCATCACTCTAACCTTTGTAAACAAAAAAAAATGATCTTGGTATGTAAGCCTGTATGGAGCAGCAGGGAGATGTAATAAAAGTTCTTATTGTTAAATTATTACATCTCCCTGCAAGTGTCTCCTTTGTTCTGGAGATACTTGCTACATAAGGAGAGACCTGTAAGTCCTGCCTTATCATAAGATTCTACAGTCTGGATAAATCTTTAGTGCTGGAAACTGAACATCTTCAGATGAAAAATTAACATAGAATAGAAAAAATAAGGTCATAAAACACCATAAACTAAGCAGATAAAATATGAAAAGTGATATTAAAATAATTTGTTACTGGAGCACAAAGAACACCTGCAATATGGCTGATCTAAATAAAGAGAGAGACCACTTCAAATGGTGATTCTTTATAATGCTACTGTTGGTGTTTGGAATGAATGGGGCAGTATAACAGTAACAAACAGAACAATGACGTGGCAGTGATATCTTTGTTTTCAAAATTAATGTCAATGTCAGAAGAAAACCCTGATTGTATTGATGGTCTATATCAAAAATGTAAAGGTGACTATTTTCTTTCTACTAGAGACACATTTGGCTGTTAGAAATGCTATATAAACAACTTAATATACATATTTATTTTGATTTGTTAGAACAAAGGATAAACTGTGAATAAATATTGGAAGGGGAGCTATATATGATATTAATATTCTTTTACACTACTCAGCAAGTTCAGTTACTAAGATTTTATGCATATTTTATTCTTTACTTGTTATTTATATCGTTAATGCAAATCAAATGTTTACAATAATAGAGGCAAAAAAGTATAAACAAAAACATTGTAAATTATAAACAAAAAAAGAATAAGCAAAAACATAATGTATATGATACTGATAATTAGCCAGTCAGAAATAGGAATATCTAGGATACTAAACTGGACTCTGCATTTCTATTTCCTTATAAGTGAACTGAACAGGGTTAGTGTTGATTTGGGAACAGTTATACTCCTGTGGCTCTTGATTAGGTAAACACTCTACAAAGCACTAACGGTGGCCATAATCATTGGCGATAATGGGTATAAACCAACCTGAGTACAAGCCGAGGTACCTATTTTTGCCTCAAAAATTTGGAAAAGCCGATTGACTCGAGTATAAGCCAAGAGTTGAAATTATGACCTTCCACCCTCCTTCTTAGAAGAGATTTCCTTCCCCTCACCTTTTGTTTGGGTTACTGGAATAATAACAACTGATTTTTCAAAATAAGAGAGAATATGTAAAATAACTAAGAAGGCATTACACAAACTAACAATTTAACAAATATTTATAAATGCCACTGAACTGTCCCTTTAAAGGGTAAGTCCACCCACTCCACAAGGTATTAACCGTAATTTGTTGCTCCTCCTTTATCCCTCAGCCCACCCCAGTTCACAAACCAGTGTCTTTCAGCCCTGTGGTTTACAAACCAGTGTCAGTCAGCCCTCCAGTTCACAAACCAGCTTTACGGTACAGAAAAGTTTATGATATTACGTTACTTGATTGACAGTTGAAATGTCAGATAACCACCCACTCACAAACCAGCGTCAGTGAGCCCTCCAGTTCACAAACCAGCTTTACAGTACAGAAAAGTTTATGATATTAAGTTACTTGATTGACAGTTGAAATGTCAGACAAACCAGTGTCAGTGAACCCTACAGTTCACAAACCAGTGTTAGTCCGCTCTACAGTTCACAAACCAGTGTCAGACAGCCTTACTGTTCACAAGCCAGTGTTAGTCAGCCCTGCAGTTCACAAACCAGTATTAGTCAGCCATACAGTTCAAAAACTAGTGTCAGTGAGCCCTGCAGTTCACAAACCAGTGGCAGTGAGCTCTGCAGGTCACAAACCAGTGGCAGTGAGCCTTGCAGTTCACCAACCAGTGTCAGTGAGCCCTGCAGTTCACAAACCAGTGGCAATGAGCCCTGCAGTTCACCAGTGTCAGTGAGCCCTGCAGTTCACCAAACAGTGTTAGTGAGCCCTGCAGTTCACAAAACAGTGTCAGTGAGCCCTGCAGTTCACCAACCAGTGTCGGTGAGCCCTGCAGTTCACAAACCAATTTTACAGTACAGCAGAATAGTTTATGATAATAAGTTACTTGATTGACTGCTGAAATGTAAGATGTTTTGAAAGATATCTAAAGAAATGGGGACAGATTTGGGGAGAATTATAATTTCCAGTAATGGGCAATATCAAAAACACAAATTTTTCCAGCATAGATGCCCCTTAACAGTCAGTTTTCTCTAGGATAATTATATAAAGGGGGAATGGCTTAGGAACGCTATTTACTCCACCCCCTGTCCGTAAAAAATGTTGGGTGTCCAGGAATTTGAACCCTGACTGTATGAGACTACTGTATGGGAATTCTGCTGTCCATTTTAAGGGCAACTAAAGCCTTAAAACAATACAGAATTAGAAAGCAATACTATTTTTAACAATAGGCATTAGTTGCCTTTTAAATGGACAGTAATCCCATACAATAACCCCCAATGTCTTGGCACACAGATGTTTAGAAAACTACAACTCCCAGCATGCTTTAGTTTACAGTGGCAAGGAATTGGAGGTTACTATATGGGGCTTCTGTCCCCACCTTCCCCTCCCCTACAGCCTGCCTCCCAAGTACAGTGTTACCTTATCTGGTCAGTCTTCAGGATCTTACTGTGATGTCTGGACGCTCACCTCAAAAGAAAATCAGTCTGCCGAACGCTCCACATCTCCTGCCTAACGTCACTACTCGGGCCGGGAAGTAAAACAGGCGTAGAGTAGCGACGTCAGCGGGAGATGTAGAGCGAGCGGCAGGAGTATTTTCATCTCAGGTGAGTGACTTGAGTATAAGCCGAGGTTCGGTTTTCAGGCTTTTTTTTAAAGCCTGAAAACCTTGGCTTATATTCAAGTATATACGGTAAACCCTTTCGGGGCTGATATCGGGATTCACACAAAATCACAAAACATACAGTCCTCTGCACTCTTACTAAGTGTGGGTGCTTAATCCTCACAATATCCAACCCTTGGTGGATAGGTATATCAGAAGAAGACAACGTCGAGGGTCGCACTCCAAAGAACAATTTATTAATTAGTGACTACACATCAGATCACAACGTTTCGGAGGTTGTAAACGTGAAATAGTCTAACCAAGTATTGTAAACGTAAAATAGTCTAACCAAGTATTGGTTAGACTATTTATGTGTGTAGCACTGTTTTTAACACATCAACTGAGGAAGGGGGCACGTTTACACCCCCCGAAACGTTGTGATCTGATGTGTAGTCACTAATTAATAAATTGATCTTTGGAGTGCGACCCTCGACATTGTCTTCTTCTTACACACAGAATCAGCAGTGTGTGTGGTCCCCACCGCATGTGTGCCGACAGATAGCATTGTTATCTGTCGCCACAATACAATAAGGATTGTATGTGTTTGGCCAGCTTAATTCCTGTAAGTGTTCCACACTCTACACGCTGGTCTGGAATCACCTTAGTGTTAATTTATTGATGATTTTTTTTAACTAAGCCAGTTTTATTACAGCTGAATTACAGTAGTTGTTTTTTCTGATGATGTAATAGATATATCATGTGTAACAATATCATAAGCCCTATATAGCTTACCTTTTTTCCTTCCCATTGCTGCCCACTTACCATTTGGTACCAGATAATGACCGACACTGATAATTATATATGACAAATGGCAGGGCCCCAAAATCTGTACCCTGAGCCTCCAAGGGCTGACCATACGATCACTCCTCTTTGGCCCGGGGCACAGCCTCTCACCTTAGTGCTCCTCGGTGCATTCCCCCCTACCGATAAAAAGAGAGATCCAGTGTGCTGGATCGTAATACAGAAGGAATTCAAAATTAAATATTGAAAGTGGCTGAACATGATATTCCTAAGAAAAAAATATACACATTAAGGCAAATTGCAGAAGAAGCTTCCAAGAATTGCAATATCTGAATGTCTGAAATTCACTTTAATTCCCACCCACTGATGTTAGTCTTCAATATCCATATCCATAGACCCCGGCAGGATATTCCAGTGTATGCTTTGTATCCAAACTTTAGTCAGTAGGTCTAATTCTTCAAACTGTTATGGCTCAGAAGGATCATCAGCATTACAGCATGCAGATACCTACAAACATAGATTTTGTTAAAATTATGATTGTTCCCTGACATAAGTCCCAATCCTAATCAATACATTTTACTGCTTCAAGCAAAACTCAAGTCAAAACTAATACGAATTGTTCCATACAGCTAAGGGAGGGTTCACACTAGTGTCATCCTACCGCTGCAGGGGACATCACACTGCGATGTTACCCTGCGTTTTTGCATAGCAGTGTCCATTAATTTAAATGGCACCGCTATGCGGTAATGCAGCAAACTGCTACAAACAAAACCAAATTATTAGGAACTTATGCTCCATTACTGGTGGTCTAGCCCCACTCCCTCACTCAGTTCAGGACTGGCCAATGCAAAGAACACTCTTCTCATGGAGCATGTCTTTACATTGTAGAAGGCCAGGATACAGGGCCAACAATGGCAGTAACAGAGCAACTTTAAGGTATACATGGTACAGTCAAGAGTACTTAGAAAATTAGCTAATAAAATAGAAATTTGCATCTAAAAAATATATATTATAATTTTACTATTAGTTCAATAAAATTACATCTATAATTCCTAGAAAGGTAGGAGCCTCTACTAAAGAGATGGAAGACTGTTGCACCTGCAGCCTCTCACTGTTCACTAGACAGTCTTCAAAGATTAGGGATAAGTACATATGGGTGGTAGGATTAATTGCCCTTACCTCCCTAGCAATTATAGATTTATAGATAGGATAAAATGGCTGACCCTAGTTTAGATTCCCTTAAATAGTTTGCAAATATATTTTAATGCATATAGACAACAATACCCAAAGGCACTAAGTTAGTATTTTGTTAACACTATCTTGTTAAAAAAAACTTACCAAAACACCAGCACAGCATGTGCATAAACATATGACGAATATAGTCAGTGCTATGAAGATATATTCAAAGATTAGGATTCCAAAGGCAAAATTATAAACTAAGTCATTGCAGCCTCGGGGGTTGTCTGGGTAGATTCTGAAGACCCAAACACTACCTGGAATGTAAAAATCCATTTGTAAATTACATAAAAATTTGCAAAATAATTTACATTTTTTGTGTAACACAAAACAATGACAGCCACAATCAAATATGTAACAGTACTTAGGCAAGAAGCTATCACATTTTCAAGGGAAAATTATCAGATTACGAGGAGCTGTAGTATCTGAATATGAAGGACAAGCTAAACAACACCCAATCAGGGTGATGCACGGAGCAATTTTATATGCAGATAGTCTACTCAAGATCACACATAAACTCTTCATCACAATTACCTGTAATGAACCAGCAGAAGCAGAAGAGTCCAATTATGCTCTCCAAGATATACGCCAAATTCTCGGCTACTAATTTCAGGGGAATGAGCAGAAATGCAATTAAATGAAAGGTTCCAGCCACTATCAAGTAAATTGGGATATTTGGCTCTGCTGGACAATTTCCAACATGCATAGACCCTGTAAATACAAGAAGGTAAATTAACAAAAGTTGTTTGAAGAGCAAAAAAATATGTTTTTTATAAGACAAAGCACTAAATAATCATATACCTTACCTATCACAATCATGGCAATACTCAGCGCTGTCCATAGCAACACAGTAGAGAGCTGAGAGGCTGAAAAGATAAAATGTTGAGTTCAAACTTTCTTAAAGCAGAAGTAGTAACATTAGACATTTAGGTATACAGTATTCCAAAATTGCACTGCAAATTCCAAGTAAGCAATGCCTTACCAGTGATTTCTTCAAATAACTGCAAATTCAAAGGCACACTGACTGCAATGTAGAATGTATACATTTAAAGGGTATGTCCACCCTTAAAAATATTTTTTAATATGATGTTCCCCCATGTCTGCCAGCAACCAACCGCATAATTTTTATTTTCCAAAAGCCCCCCCAAACTCTTACTACCTCCCTCGTTTCCTCCGCCGCACTGCCGGCCCTCTGCTTGCGAGAATGCAAGCAGAGGGGGGGGACGGCAGTCAAAAAAAACCCCCTAAATCCCTCGGTTGATTGGCTGAGCGGCAGCCAATCACGGCGCGGCTGCCGGTGATTCAGTGCAGCGGAGGAAAGGAGAGGTAGTAAGAGTTTGGGGAGCTTTTGGAAAATAAAAAATATGCGGTTGGGGCTGGCAGACATGGGGGAACATCATATGAAGAGGGTTTAATGCTAGGGGGAGGGATAGTAGAACGGGAGGGAGAGGGAGGGGGAGGGAGAAGGGCTGCAGAACGCATGACAAATATCTACCGGAGGCAGGTAGCAGCAGTGTCCTGCTAGCCTCCTGGTGGACAGTTTTTGGGACTTTAGGGGGGGTCTACAGGAGAACCCTATGGAGCTGGGATTTGAGGTAGGATAACTACACTACATGTGGGGCCATTACTGGGGGTGATTATGATTTGTTTGGGGGTGGACATGCCCTTTAAACTTTAGTTCTACTAACTAGGAGGATAAAGGGTAGATTAAAACAAAGTGACATATTTCTAAATTGCCCAAGTACCGCAAAATAAAAACAAAAAAAAAGGCAGTGTAATAATTCAAGAATCCTTTTAAGAACTAGACTAAAGGAGAGTAAAAAAAAAAAGATGCAACAAAACTACAGACCAAACAGAGCATTCCCGGCTCACCATAACCAGTTCCTGAGGCATAAAGTTGCTGTCACTTACACAGACATATCTATTACCAGGTGTATCTATATACTTCCACCACCCCTTTAAGGGTCACTATACTCACTCAAACAACTTTACATTATCTAAAACTACAATTTGAGGGAAGTAAAATGCTGGTATTCCCATATTTACCTGTGCTTGCTTTGTCATTAAATTATTAATTTTACTAATTCCCCCCACCCTCCTTTACTCACTGCCTTCGTTTTAGTGTCTGTGACATTTATAAGTTCTGCACAGCCTCACCATAGACCCTGCTCTGCTTACACACACATCTTCCCCCTGCCTTCTTTTCTCTGATGATTCTATTAATTGTTGCAGAAAGTGTACTGGTAGGTAGCCGAAGATCCTAGTAAAAGGTCAGGAAGGAATAGAGCAAGTTATAATTTCTGCTTCTATAGTGAAAGGTCTTTCCATGTAAATGCTGTGATTTCAAAGAAAGGTCTTTCCATGTAAATGCTGTGATTTCAAATGATGATTTTTCTGAATCTACAGCTCAGATTTAAAATCTGAAAAAAGTTTTGCAGTGGGATCTTGCAGATTTTTTTAAAAATTAGTTATTGACATGAATTTACCTATAAATAGACAACAAACTTGACATGTTTGAAACCTACAGTTGTCGAAAAAAACTCAGTGTGGGTTTCCAGACCTACATAAATGATATTTGGGATGCTTAGAATGGCCTCGCCCACCTGAAACCCTATTTAAAAATATTTATTCCAACATACTAATATGAGTCATTTTAACCAAATGCCTGTTTATCTGTATATGATACACTGCAATAAAACAATTATAAAGATATTGTATAAAACATTGTAATGTGCATTCGGGTAGAATGGTATAAAGAGTTGCAATCAAATTGTAAAGTGTAAGCTGGGACAGTCATCTCCCCTCATGGGCCTACTGGACCTGTTCCCAGGGGCAAAAAGATTAAGAAGCTGCACAGTCTTGAACTCCATTGCCCAGCGACAATTGCTGTCTGCCTGGGATCCTGCTCTATACATCCGTGTGCTCGGATTTTGTTTCTTAACCAAGTCTGCTGGCAGGTTATTTTAAAGGGGGCCATAGATGGATTGATTTATCGACCTATCGGTGTCAATAATATCGATCGACTGAAAATGTTAGAGATAATTTTGTCTATTATAATGTCTGCGGCCACTTTCATTTGCACAGGACACAAGTCCCAGTGGTTAATATTAATTTAATAGTGCATTGAAGGATGCTGGCACGAAAATTTATATTTATTAATTACTATTAAGTTGTGATCTAACCTTTTTTTTTTTTTAAGGGAGTATTTTGTGTCACACGGACTTACATTTTTCTTAAATATTCCTAAGAAAAAAAATATATTTTGTGCTCTAATATATTTTTTTGAAAAGTATTTCTAATCATATAATCTCTCCATTATTTATCACGTCCAAGTTTAGGCAGGCATTAAAAAAATGCGTGAAAGAGAATGCTTAAGGACATGTAATCTGTAAAATCATTTTTTAAACTAATCACAGTAATTAGAGATTAATTACATCATCACAATCCTTAAATCTATCTCTTGAATCTACTATCCCTTGTGTTTTTTAGCTCTGGGAGTTTACTTTTAAAGGGGGCGGGGCACAGCGCCGTATAAGTATGCCAATCACACCTAAGCCCCCCCTGGCACACTTCATGTAGAAACTCTCCATTAAAAGTAAAGCTTATTTCTCTGTCACTGCATGGATTGATTCAGCATTAAGATCAGGAAAGGGAAAAAGCAGTATCTGTTTCTCTGTGCAAATAAACCAAATCTGTACTTAACTGCTTTCTGTGTTACTAAGTCTCAATGTGGGATCGGGGTTGTGCAAGGCAGCGAGAAACATGGAAGGACTGATGTGCAGCAGAGATCAAGGTTAACCGTTTATTAAACACACCATACACAGTGAAATGACAAGATAAACAAATAGACTAAAGACTAAATACACAAGACTGTGCAGGAGTACCAGGGGTTGTAATAACATGAATTAGTTAACGCCATGTAAGGGAGAGTGTGGTTTCCAGTCTTAAATAAATAATATATTTTTCATATAATATATGTTTCATCCAGGCACACACCTCTTCCCAGTATTATATATTGTGTTAATAATGTATATGTAAAATGTACCAAGCACCACTGTTGGGAATATGCAGTTAGTCCTTTGTCCACAAGATGGCTCAATGGGTAAAACTCCTGGGGTTGCGCTGTTGTAAATTAATTATTCTGGTGCCACCATGTCTGGGCAGAAGGTTTGAGATAAGTAATTGCTGATTGGTCTGCTGTCAGTTAAGCTAGGTACACACAGTACAGATTTCTGAAAGATGACAGACAGGATCTGCAAGATCCTGTCTGCCATCTTTCAAAGATCTGCATACACACAGTCCCGAGCATTCTCCCATGAACTTCACACACTTATTAAAAATCAGAAGATCTCCATCAAAATCACCAGCTGTGTAACTCAGTTATACCCTTCTGCAGGATAAGGTAGGCCAGATTAGGTCTTCTTGGAAAATTGTGGTCAAAAACACATATTTACATGGAAACAAGGCCAAGTGACTCAGTCTGCACAAAAACATAAGAACTAGGATGCAGGTGCTGGACTGTTACTTAAATTTGAAATATTTGTCTGTAGCAGAAGGCCTGGTGAGCAATACAATAATCAGGTCTGAAGGCTATAGTAAAGCATGGTGGACTAGGGTGGTCATACCTTTTATTGCTTTTATTTAGATTTCTCCTCTTTCATACACCTTTATAATAGATAAAAAAAGAAATTAACACTTCTATTTGTGTAATTGATGACAGCTTTTTATTATTTGCACCTATGTAATTTTGGTTACACCTGAGGAAGGGGGCTAGGCTCCCAACATTTTTTAGTTTTTCAGCCAATATTAAAATAATTTGAATTAACTTTTGTAAAGGCACAATCCAATTTTAGATCATATATTATAACTCTGCCTGTGTAAATAGAATACTACAAGCTGATATCAAATAGGGTTTCAGGTGGGCGAGGCCATTCTAAGCATCCCAAATATCATTTATGTAGGTCTGGAAACCCACACTGAGTTTTTTTCGACAACTGTAGGTTTCCAACATGTCAAGTTTGTTGTCTATTTATAGGTAAATTCATGTCAAACTAATTTTTAAAAAATCTGCAAGATCCCACTGCAAACTTTTTTCCGCTTTTTCACCTGCGTCTGGCTTCGTCCACATGCCAGTCAGGACCACGCCCCGTAACACCACGGACGACCGGTATCTCCCACTCACCCCTCCTACTCTGCGCCGCCGATGCTCCCCCTGCGCCCTTGAAATCCTCATCACATTTTTATATTGGCAATACCTTCCCCTTACTTCGATATGCTGTTGGGAATCTACTATTCCCCGACGCGACACATGCCCTTACTCTTTACTTGACACTGTCTGTACTGAATTTTCCGTTTGTATGGCTGTATGTCTGATGACATTTAAAGTTTCTGCTCCTAGCCAGTAACGCACCATTACGCAACACATCTGAATAGATGTCATCATCAGGCAACCAACATACATTGTTGCAGTAGCCCTGGAACAGCCTATCTTTTCTTGCCTGATGATTCTATTAATTGTGTGTTTTTTGTGTCAGCTAAAGAATGCAGATACAGGTAAAGGGAAAGAAAGAAAACAGTTTACTGGTATTTGTTGTACTGGTATTTTGTACTGAAGGGTATGGTAATGGTTAGGTGGTTATTGTCATGGTTGTTTTGTTGTGGTTTGTACTGGGGACTGGTTAGGGTATAGTTGGTAGCCTGGTTGTGTTTTCAGTTACTTTTAGTAAGTGTGGTTTTTTTGTTGCGAAATGTTGTGGAAGGCGCAGAAAAGCAGTGTACTGGGTAGGTGCGCCTTTTTGGTAAGCCTGCCCGGGTTAGCCGAAGAGAGATCCAGTGTATGCCTAGTAGAGTATGAAAATCAGAATTAGTTGTCACGAAAGATAGAGAAGAAAAAACCGAAGTACAGCGATCCTACCTAGTAATTAGTTAACATAAGTTATAGAAGAATGCCGATTTAGATAGGCCGAAGACCTGTAAGTTTAGCCGAATTAAGATTCAAGGGAAAGAAGATCCTAGTATCCTAGTATAGTAGTAAAAAGTGTTCAGGAAGCGCCATCTAGAAGGAATAAGCAAGTTTGCAAGTTATATTTAATTATTAGACAAGTTTTTATCAGTTTTAAGTTCTCATTTAATTAAGAGCAAGTTTTTTTTCCTCCTCTCCTCTGTTATCCTTTCTTTTTTTTTTTATTGTCTTCCGATTTAGATTGCTCAGTGCCAGTGCCTCTAACCACTAATCACACGCTTCAGGCATAGGACATCCCCTTCCCTTCCCGCAGAGCCAAGTTCACGCCATCAACTTGACTAACAAATTGTTTTTGTTTCCCTCGTGTTTCTTTGTATTTTCTAGAGTCCTGGACACCCCCCCCCTCTGAAAGGTCGTTCAATGCCCCTACCATGTCTTGATTCTCAAATGATGTGATTTTTTTTTTGAAATCTACAGCTCCGAGATTTAAAAATCTTGAAAAAGGTTTTGCAAGGGGTGGGGATCTTGAGATTTTTTTAAACAAATTAGTACTTGACATGAATTTTTACCTATAAATAGACAACAACTTGACATGTTTGAAACCTACAGTTGTCGAAAAAAAAAAAACTCAGTGGGGTTTCCACGACCTACATAATGAGATTTGGGATGCTTAGAATGGCCTCGCCCACCTGAAACACCTATTGATATCAGCTTAGTATTTTATTGACAAGGGAGAGTTATAAAATATAGATCTAAAAATTGGATGTGTGCCATTTACAAAAGTTAATTCCAAAGATTTTAATATGTTGCTGAAACTTACAAAAGTTTTGGGAATGCCTAGCGCCCTTCCTCAGGGTGTAACCAAATTAAATAGGTGCAAATAATTAAAAAGCTTGTCATCAATTACACAAATATGAAGTGGTTAATTTCTTTTTTTCTATATTTATAAAAGTGTATGAAAAAAGAGGAGAAATCTAAACTAAAGCAATAAAAGTTGGTGCCACCCTATGTCCCATGTAGACTAAGCCTTCAGAACTGAGTTATTGTATTGCTCCACAGGCCTTCTGCTACAGACAAAATATTTCAAATTATTAAGTAATCAGTCAGAGCACCTTCTGCATACCTAGTTCTTATGTTTTTGTGCAGAGCGAGTCACTTGGCCTTGTTGACCATGTAAATATGTGTTTCTTTGACACAATTTTCAAGAAGACCTAATTGGCCTACCTTATCCTGCAGAAGGTATAACTCGTTACACAGCTGGTGATTTGATGGAAGATCTTCTGATTTTTAAATAAGTGTGTGAAGTTCATAGGGAGAATGCTCGGGACTGTGTGTATGCAGATCTTTGAAAGATGGCAGACAGGATCTTGCAGATCCTGTCTGTCATCTTTCAGAAATCTGTACTGTGTGTACCTAGCTTAACTGAACAGCAGACCAATCAGCAATTACTTATCTCAAACCTTCTGCCCAGACATGGTGGCACCAGAATAATTAATTTACAACAGGCAACCCCAGGAGTTTTACCCATTGAGCCATCTTGTGGACAAAGGACTAACTGCATATTCCCAACAGTGTGCTTGGTACATTTTACATATACATTATTAACACAATATATAATACTGGGAGAGGTGGTGCCTGGATGAAACATATATTATATGAAAAATATATTATTTATTTAAGACTGGAAACCACACTCTCCCTTACATGGCGTTAACTAATTCATGTTATTACAGATCCCTGGTACTCCGTCACAGTCTTGTGTATTTAGTCTTTAGTCATTTGTTTATCTTGTCATTTCACTGTGTATGGTGTGTTTAATAAACTGGTTAACCTTGATCTCTGCTGCACATCAGTCCTTCCATGTTTCTCGGCTGCCTTGCAGCAACCCCGATCCACATTGAGACTTAAGTAACACAGAAAGCAGTTAAGTACAGGATTTGGTTTATTTGCACAGAGAAACAGATACTGCTTTTTCCCTTTCCTGATCTTAATGCTGAATCAATTAGCCATGCAGTGACAGAGAAATAAGCTTTACTTTTATACAATGGAGAGTTTCTACATGAAGTGTGCCAGGGGGAGGGGCTTGGTGATTGGCAGTACTTTACTGACCAGCTGTGCCCCGCCCCCTTTAAAAAGTAAAACTCCCAGAGCTAAAAAAAACAAGGGATAGTAAGGTCAGAGAGATAGATTTAAGGATTGATGGTAATTAATCCTAATTACTGTGTGATTAGTTAAAAAATGATTTTACAGATTACATGTCCTTAAAGGCATTCTCATTTCACAGCATTTTTTTAAATGCCTGCCTAAACTTGGACAGTGATAAATAATGGAGAGATTATATAGATAGAAATACATTTTCAAAAAAAATATATTAGAGCAACAATATATTTTTTTTCTTAGGATATAATTTAAGAAAAATGTAAGTCCGGTGTGACACAAAAATACTCCCTTTAAAAAAAAAAAAAGGTTAGATCACAACTTAATAGTAATTTAATAAATATAAATTTTCGGCCAAGCATCCATTCAATGCACTATTAAATTACAATATTAACCACTGGGACTTGTGTCCTGTGCAAATGAAAGTGGCCGCAGACATTATAATAGACAAAATTATCTCTAACATTTTCAGTCGATCGATATTATTGACACCGATAGGTCGATAAAATCAATCCATCTATGGCCCCCTTTAAAATAACCTGCCAGCAGACTTGGTTAAGAAACAAAATCCGAGCACACGGATGTATAGAGCAGGATCCCAGGCAGACAGCAATTGTCGCTGGGCAATGGAGTTCAAGACTGTGCAGCTTCTTAAATCTTTTTGCCCCTGGGAACAGGTCCAGTAGGCCCATGAGGGGAGATGACTGTCCCAGCTTACACTTTACAATTTGATTGCACACTCTTTATACCATTCTACCCAGAATGCACATTACAATGTTTATACAAATACTTTTATAATTGTTTTATTGCAGTGTAATCATATACAGATAATTACAGGCATTTGGTTAAATTACTCATATTAGTATGTTTGGAATAATATTTATTACCGGTTCTTCTGGGTCCAGATTACTGGCAGATATTGCATGCTTTCATTTAAATATGGTTTCATGTTCCAATTGGCACATTTACCTTGAATCCCACAATGTATAAAAGATGCTACAGAACTATCCTGGCCATCTGGTAATCAGTGCAATAGACTTACCCAACTTTGGTTTAGCATGCTTCTCATCTGTTTCTAGGAAACAAAATAAAAATGTGTTAAAATCTATTAGAACATATTTATGGTGACTAATTGTCCAAAAGCTGCAGTTTAAAACAATATCTCACTACTATATCATTACTAGGTTATTTATAACCAAACATATATTTACGTGACAAAAATAAAATAAATAACCCCATTTTCTTTCTAGGTAAAGCACAATGACATGCCTCTCCACTGGCAAAGGGAAAGAAGGAGAAGAGGAAGTAAATACTTATTTTATGGGATGCTGGGAATCTAGCTCAAGCTGATTGGGGGGAAGAGTAACACAAGCTGATTTGGGTGGTGGATGAGGGAGACACAAGCGGATTTTGGAGAGTGTATGTAACATATTTTCTAATATTACAATACACATACTCCATGACTAACTCATACACTCAAAAATACAAACAAAATAATCAAATCCATTCAAATAAAAATTAAAATACACAAACATACTTTACAAACATAATCAAATTTGCACACACATAAAAAAACATGATTAAGGCCGAGGCCACAATGAAAGCACTCTTTGTGCACATTTTAATTCTACTAATTTTCCATTAAGTTCAGGGGTCGTCTTATTTTTTGGTGATTTTCTTTTCTCCCACATTTTCACAAAGCAAACGCCCCATTGAACAGTAGAAACAGAACAAACAGCCATTGTATTGATAAAGGTAGGGAGTACTGATGACAGCTGACTTACATTCCAACTTTAAGGTTAGATAAAGGAATGTTTTTCTAAGCCTCTCCTCCCATTATAAATAATAAATCCTCAATCATTTTGGCAGTTGGAGTAGTTGGTCAGTTAAATAAAATGTGTACGTACCCAAGGGGAAAAATTATTTGGACACACGTATAAAAACAAAGTATGTGTAGTCTTTTTGACAGACTCATGGAGCATGAATAATATTAAAGGGCAAGTTCAGCCTTCAAATGAAATCTGAAATATAAATGTTTCTGCTTCCTGGTTCTTCCAGTTAGCAACTGTTTGTCATGGATTTGACAGTTGGCATCACAGCCAATGACTGAATGGTCTCCTAGCTGCCTCTTCTGAGCATGTTTCCATGAGGCATCCAGAAGCATAGCAGGCATACAGTAATGAATTCAGAGGGAAAAAATGAGGTTATTTTTGGATCTTTATTTGCAAAAATAACCACAATCACTGACACTGATTAAATAGGAAGTATTTAGTTACGTTAATATTACCTGGTTCATTACTAAATACAGTAAAACAGCATTTACTATACTTTACCATAAAGTTAAACATTAGTTTATAAAACTATTTTAGCAGGGGCAAGCTCAGGTTTTCAAGGGGGGATTCCTCAATGGGTTTACTACTGAACAGAAGGGGGTTCATGACCGAATACATCCATGGATTCTAATATATATGGATCATATAATAAAATCATATATATTCTCTACTTGTCATGATGATAGCGGCGAACGGTTGAGCTGAAAAATGTATCCGTGTGTACCCACCCTAAACGTTCTATTTTACTGAGAAATCCACATTTGCACTACATCACCATTAGTGTCTTTAAAGTCAGAGGTGTGACACTGGTGGTAAATCTTAATTTGCTGGATTTTGTTGGTATTGGGACCTAACAGGTAAGACACATTGGGCACATTGAACAATCATTCTGTATAAAGAATATATGGAACAATCACTCCTATTTCTGCTCACTAACCTCCATCACAGTGGAGTAGATGCAGTAAGTACTTTGTGTAAACACAGACTCGGCAATCACCTCAGGCAGCTGCAGGGTTAAAGGGCAACTATAGTGAAAAAAAAAAACTTTGTCTGTATACAATGTATAGATCACTTAGTATAAGCTGCCTTACTTTCATGTTTCTGTGTGGCTTCGTTTCTTCACACTGGCAGAAGTTTGTACCAAGCTGTGTAGTCCCACTCCCCTCTCTGTCTACTCCCCCTCAAGCAGTGACGGGCTGTATACAGAGTCCGAGCATTGTCAGTTTGAAAGGACTTTAAATGAAGTGCTGACATCCTGTTGACCCCTCCCTTCCAGAGCTAGACTGCAAGCAATCAAAGTGTGGAATAAAGTAGCAATTGCTGAAGGGAGGGGCAGAGGGGGAGAGAGGACAAGTGGTGCTGAGATTCTTTACAAGTAAGTTACTGAACTCTGCCTGTTCTCTAACTTTGCTAATTGTTATTTACCTTTTACCTAAAGTTCATATTCTCCCCCTGCTTAGCTGAGATCATAATCACTGAAGAGAGAGTAGTGTAACAGCAGCTTGTAGTGAGACCTTCACAAACACAGTGACACTGCTTGTTGTCCTGTTACATTTCAGTTGCTTTAGTCTATATATTTATAGATTGCACTGTATGTCTTGTTTGGTATATAGTCTGTATTATGTATTATATATACTGTATTAGTGTTCCATTTGAGTCACGGTTTTGTATGTATATAAGATTTTTTTGGGGGGGGGAGGGGCTGGTTTTTAGTGTGTTATGCTCATATTGCTGGGTTAATGGTATTGATTGTGTTTAGCACTACAGAATTTGACTATTGTGGCACATGGGACATATAGTGTGGGTGAGAGAGTGTGTGACAGTACTGCGGGGAGCTTTGGATTGTGTGGGTGTGTGCCTTTGAGTGACAGATGAGTGTAGCAGCTACTACAAATCACAGCATAGTCAAGGCTTATATCTCGGGGACTATGTAGAATTAAGAAACCACCCTGGTGGATGGGATGACTTATAGTATACATTAGAAGAAATTAAAAAAAAACAATTTTCTCACATAATGCCCTTTAAAGGGTATGTCCACCCTTAAATGTAACTTTTAATATGCTGTTCCCCCATGTCTTCCAGCCCCAACCGCGTAATTTTTTTTTCAGAAAGCCCCACAAACTCTTACTTACCTCTCCTCTTTCCTTCGCCGCGCTGCCGGCCCTCTGCTTGCGAGAATGCAAGCAGAGGGGCGGGACCGGCAGTCGTGTCGTGATTGGCTGAGCGGCAGCCAATCACGGACGCGGCTGCCGGTCATTCAGTGCAGCGGAGAAAAGAGGAGAGGTAAGTAAGAGTTTGGGGAGCTTTCTGAAAAAAAAAATATGCGGTTGGGGCTGGAGACATGGGGGAACAACATATTGAAGGAGTTTTATGCTAGGGGGAGGGATAGTAGAATGGGAGGGAGAGGGAGGGGGAGGAAGGGGGGGAGAAGGGCTGCAGTACACATGGCAAATATCTACCGGAGGCAAGGTAGCAGGCAGTGTCCTATATGGACTCTGCTAGACTCCTGGTGGGCAGTTTTTGGCACTTTGGGGGGGACTACAGGAGAACCCTATGGAGCTGGGATGTGAGGTAAGGATTAAACTACACTACATGGTGGGGCCAGTAGTTGGGGGATTATAGTTTTGGGGGTGGACATGCCCTTTAATATTGATACAGACCTCTATGTTGCTGTCAATCACAGGGCAGACTGGATACATTTTTGAAATGAAAATGCTGCTTCTAATTCACAGCTCAATTAACAATGTAACAATGTATGTAACAGTCTATGGGCACCAGGAGAAGTACAACAGCAGACTGCACTGAGCAGGCAGAAAGGGGGGATTCCAGGCACCAGGAATCCCCCCTCAACACGCCCTGTTTAGAGACCACTGGTCTAGGGTAAAGGTTGCATTTCTCAATATTGGTACAAACCCTGACAATTATTTAGGGTGAGGCTATAACCTATAGAGAATTTATTTAACACATGGGCATTTGTTGTTTTTTTGTTTTAGGTAGATTAACCTTCAAAAAAATGTGTAGGAGTGTGGATTAGGTTTTAAAAGGAGAAGAATTTTAAGAGCCAAAAGTCAGATTCCAATTCATTCACTAAAAAAATCTTTCGAAAAAGAAAAAATGCTGTAGAGCTCCCCCAGCTTGTTCCAAACAAGGTGTGATGGTCTCTAAAGATCTGCATTGAGAAGTTATTTCCCTTCAAATATCCAGTTTGGCAGAACAATTAGTGTGATGTGTTGTGAATTTTACTGACATGGAAAGGATTTACATTCAACAAAACCTCAGACCTGCCCTGCATGCAAAACATCTATTAAAGCAATAGCGCAGTGGGTAAATGAGGCCTATGAGTAAGAGCTACATACAGCTCGAAATGTGTAAGGCTGGTTTGTTTGTTGTTTGTGGCTGTTATGCCAAATAAAAGTTTATATTTTTAACCAATATGAGTAATTGATTGAGAGTATCTGCTGGGACTGCTATATGGGTAAATGAGGCACCTCACCAAGCATCAACACCTTGCCCAAAGGGAAACCGAATCCATAAATGGTGGTATATATCTTTGACAATTAGAAAAGGCTACGGGGCTAGTATTATTATCTCTACTGCTTTTTAATAACGGGTTGTCAGTAAATGAAATACCGGTAAGTGCTATCTATACCAGCAACTTTCCTAAAAAATTTTTACAAGGCCTGTTAGGCAGACAATTAAAATTTTCTAACCAGACCAATCAATTTCTTGGAAGGTTACTAAATACACAAGTCTTTACAATATTATTTTTAGTGTATTGAGACTCTTTAGTGTAAAAGAGCAGGTAAATAAATATTAAAAGATTTATTTTATATTAATAAAGATAATGTGCACTCAAAATTGTAGCGTTAAAGTGGGAAAAATCCTATGGGCAATGCCTATGAGTAAGAACGCAGCTGCTTTTTAACTGTTTAGCTATTTTGTCCTTAAGGACATGCTGCATAAGTGAATAAAGATTGGCTATTTTAACCTAACCGACTGTTGTACCCTGAATGAATATTGTACCTGGACGGAGCGTCGATTAAGCCTCAATATACTTACCTAATAGTGACTGCGGGGTGGTTCGCACCTGGGGCACTGGGAAGGAGCGGTGAGTTCCTATATTGATGCACACAAAAGTGCTTGCAACCGATCTGACACACACACACCTGACACACACACACACCTGACACACACACACACACCTGACACACACACACCACTCTTTCTTTCCTCTCCTGCTCCGTAGTTTTCTGCATATGGTCAGCTGACCCCTGCTCCTCCTGGCAGTCCCACCCACCTGCTGCTTTCAGTGCTCAGGCCGGAGTCTAACAGCTTAGACCGCACCCCTTCTGCTTCCTCCTGGATTATCTCACATAACACCAGCTTCTCATACTTGCTTCCGGCGTATACGGCTCTTCATTTGATCAAAGGTACTTTTTCCAGGTACTTCCGTGTTATTATCGGCGCGCTACTGCGTAGTAGCGCGCCGATTATAGGGATATTTTTTACAGTTTATGCCCATAGGGATCAATGGAAGGGGTGGGTTATATATGTGGATACCCCAGATATAATCTGTGTAAATACTTGGAGGTGTCAATAAGTTTAAGAGCACCACTACAAGGAGAAGTTTTTGATATAACGCAATATGTAAATTGTAAATCACGTTTGTGGTTTAATGGCTACATGTCAAATATGCTTTAAGCAATATGTAGGGAAAAAAATTAGAGCTGCAGCGGTAAGAATCATGGAACATATCAATGCGATTAGGAAAGGGGACAAAAAATCAGCAATTTCGGCCCATATGATTCAAGAACAGGAGTAGTAATAATAAAAAATTTCAGGTTATAGATAAGGTACGACAAACTAAACGTAAGGGGATCTACACAAGAGGCATTGAAAACAGAGGCCTATTGGATCTTCAGGTTACAAACACTAAGGGGCATATTTATAAGGAACGATGTTAGCGCAAAAAAATTACCGCCGCACATCGCGGCCGCGAAAATAGCGCTATCGCCGTATTTATAACGGCGAGCGCTATTCCCGCGATACCTATCGCGGCGCGATGTGCTGCGGTAATTTTAAGCCCCTTCGCGCGATACTTATAGTATCGCCGCGAAGGGACTTAAAATCCCTTCCCGACGCCGCTCCTAAGGGGGCGGGGCATACGCCCACCCCCACCCCCCGCGGCGGCAGCGGCGACCACCCGCCGCCGCCGCCACTTCCCGCAAGCCCCTCCAACCCGTTCCCCGTTCGCGGCAATTCGGAACGGGAGGCTAGAAGGGCTGCGGGAAGGGGCGCAGCAGGTGGTCGCCGACCACCGCCGCGCACCCCCTCCCCGGCAACCCCTCCAAGCCCCCCGCCCCGGCGCTCCCGGGAGGGGACGGGAGGGAGCCGCGGGGGGGTGGAGGCTCCCTCCAGCGGGGCCCTGAGAAGGGCCTTTTGGGGCTTAGGGGGTCCCGCAGCTCGAACCGGGACCCCCTCCCCGGCCCTTACAAGGGCCCTTGCGGCACTGACAAGTGCCTTTGGCGGGGGTCCCGAGCTGAACGGACCCCCAGTGCGGCTCTTAAAGAGCCCTGGGGGACGTCTTCTTTCTTCCAGTCCCGGCGACACCAGCTCCGCCGAGGCCGCCGACCCCGAGAGTACCCCTGCGGCCGCAGGGGTACCCCCGGCGGGCGCCGGCGACCTCAAACGGCGATGTTGCCGGCGTCTTGATCCGACGCACGTCTTCGGGCTGGCGACACCCAACCCCACTCAGGTCGCCGATGCCAGGCAGACTCACTGCGGCGCCAGTGAGCCGCTGGCACCGCCGGCCTCAGCGGAGCCGATGTTGCCAGCCGCTTCTTTCTTCTTTCTTCAGCCATCTACTGCGATGGCTCTGAGTTCCGCGGCGGAAAGCTCCTCTTTATATAGGTTTGCAGAATCCATAATCCGTTTCTGATTGGTCAATTTTTAATACTTGCTTTACATTAACCAATCAGATTTCTGGAGAAATCTGATTGGTTAATGTAAAGCAAGTATTAAAAATTGACAATCAGAAACGGATTATGGATTTCTGCAAACCTATATAAAGAGGAGCTTTCCGCGCCGGAACTCAGATGCCATCGCAGTAGATGGCTGAAGAAAGAAGAAAGAAGCGGCTGGCAACATCGGCTCCGCTGAGGCCGGCGGTGCCAGCGGGCTCACTGGCGGCCGCAGTGAGTCTGCCTGGCATCGGCGACCTGAGTGGGGTGGTGTTGTCGCCAGCCGAAGACGTCGCGTCGGATCAAGACGCCGGAACATCGGCCTCGTTGAGGTCGCCGGCGCCCGCCGGGGTACCCCTGGCGGCCGCAGGGTACCTCTCGGGGGTCGGCGGCCTGGGAGCTGGTGTCGCCGGGACTGGAAGAAAGAAGACGTCGCCCAAGGGCTCTTTTAAGAGCCGCACTGGGGGTCCCGGTTCAGCTGCGGGACCCCCGCCAAAGGCACTTGTCAGTGCCGCAAGGCCCTTGTAAGGGCCGGGGAGGGGGGTCCCGGTTCGAGCTGCGGGACCCCCTAAGCCCCAAAGGCCCTTCTAGGGCCCCGCGGAGGGAGCCTCCACCCCCCCAGGGCTCCCTCCCGTCCCCTCCCCGGGAGCGGCCGGGGCGGGGGGCTTGGAGGGGTTGCCGGGGAGGGGGTGCGCGGCGGGTGGTCGCGACCACCTGCTGCGGCCCCTTCCCGGCAGCCCCTTCTAGCCTCCCGTTCCGAGATTGCCGCGAACGGGAACGGGTTGGGAGGGGGCTGCGGGAAGTGGGGCGGCGGCGGGTGGTCGCGCTGCGCCGCGGGGGGTGGGGCGGGGTGGGGTGTCTCCCGGGGGGTGCGACCCACCGCCGCGGGTTGCCTGCCCATCCCCGCCGCGGGAGGTTGTATCGGCTGACTTGCCCCTTCAAGGTGGCGAAGTAAAACAGCCGATTACGCGAGCGAAACCAGTACCGCGCTTTATAAATAGAAGCGGCGGTAACGGGTAAGTATCGGCGCGAAAGGTTACGCTTCGTTAACTTTTCGCGGCCGTTTTCGGGCCTTTATAAATCGCGGTAAACGCGATTCATGCGTTAATGGCCGCGAAAACGGCCGCGAAAAGTTAACGAACCTATAAATATGCCCTAAGTCCACAAGGTCTTAATTTGGAAATGGAACTAGTTGCTATATGGATTAACTGATTAATTGGATTATATGAACCAGCCAATAGATAATTTCAGTATCTCTTACGTATTAATATTGCCTATGAGCATGGGGTGCTACATGTATAACCGTGATAAAAGCATGGGATATGCAACTTGACTAATATCTTTATTGATTATTTATACTTATTATGTTTATATAGATATATGGATTTATAATAAGGCTGTTTGTGTATATTCACGCTTATGCGTAGAGACCATTGTCAACTTATAATTATTGCAATATATTGCTATTACGGTAGTTTATGAATAATTATAGAGGTATTAGCTTGTTTTGCATGGATTATATGTATAGTCCTACGGATATATATATTATGTCGAATGAGGTTGACATATATAATGATGAACTATACATATCTCTGAGGTATATTTATATATATATTTTGTTAGTTTTTTATATAAAGTGCACTGTATCCTCTATTATTAAGTTGTACCATTGATGTATATAATATGAATAAGACTGTGTTCACATTTAAATATTTATATTCACACTTATATTGTGCAGATCAAACTATGGAATCAGCAGATACATGATAGGATGGTGATCATAATAACTGATTATTAATTGTAGTTAATATTATATATGTATACTTTATAAATTTTATATATTTCACATTTTAGTGCTTTTATCGCACGGTTAGCTGGTTTTTATAAATTTATTGGGATATTAATACATGTATGACACACACAGCATAATATTTTTAGATAAAGTTTTTATATATTACTGGAACACTATAGAGTTACACATAATTATTAATATCATTATACAATTGCACACACATACACAATATGTGGGATCTTTTATTGATTAATTACAGGGAGATGCACACCATGGTTTGTATGGGTTTGGATACACACAAGTTTATATGTATCACCTTGCAGATATATTACCAATTAGTCACTAATTGGTTAATTGGGGTTTTTGGATATTTAAGGGAGTGGGAATCATGGGATATTCTCTCCCTCTATGGGTCTCTGATGAAGCGGCGGGAACGCCGGGAAACGCGTCAGACCGCTGGTTTGTTTGCACCTTTGTGATGCTTTTACAGCTTTGATTGATGTTCACATATGATTGAAATAAAAGTTTTGTGATGACACCTACCAAGCCTGAGTCCTAATTCCGGAGCGGTCCGCTCCCTGATGCTCACTCTTCGTACTAAGTATCGTGTGACCTTGCTGAGGTCTCGTCTTTTGGGGGAAGTGACCTGCACGACAGGACGCGGCATGGTCTGGAATCAACACGGATACCACGGGTGAGCGCTCCTAACTTGGAATCTGGTATGTGTTTCTTTATATTACTATATTGTCATGATTAGAGATCATGTATGTAATGATCCTCTGGATGTTTATTTGTATAGAAAATAAAAAGTACACTACGTGTGCTGCAAGTAATAATGGCCCAAGATCTTTAAGAATTTTTTAAGTGACAATCAGGCTTACTGTATTAAACAAGAGATGCAAAATGTGTCCATAAAGTTAATTTGCCACCATCCAATCAGATGGTACCTTTTTAAAGGTCTACTTCAGATGTTCTGTACATTTGATAACATTTGATTGGTTGCTAAACAAAATAACAGCATGGGCAAAATATTGCACCTATAATTAATAAAGCCCCCTAAACATATCTTTTTGCTTAGTTCGTAGCCCTACTGCATGTTAGAATTATACAATGCATAAGATCAAACAAAACATTAATCAACCTACCGGACTTTGACGAAGCGCATGTGTCAGCCATTGCTAGGAGGCAAACAGCAGAACAGTTGATTACAAGATTAAAATCTATATATGATACTATATATAAATGTAGTATGTAAAAGCTTTTATTCAGGTGTGGAAACTCCAATGGGATTTATAAAATCAGGTAGTAACAATAGCTAAAAAGAAAATTCAGATGTTTCTATGAACAATAGAATATATCTGCCATTACCTGATAATGAATATCTTTTTACAGCTTTTTACTGTAAGCATAATTCCTTGCCCATATGAAGAGTCCGGTGACATAGCTAAGAGATATAGAACATGCTGCATCAATAGCAAAACTTAGCACCTGCCTACGGTCCACCTGGAGTGGGCCTGACTCTGAGCTCTGGTGCCAGATCAAAAAACTAGGAACTGTGGTTTCCCAGCTGCCCTTCCATGCATCTCCGCCGATGTATGAAATGTATTTTAATTTGCCAGAAGCCACAGTTTTCTTTTAAGATCATAGGTCTACTGAGTCAGTGGGAGATTTTAACTTCTGTCTTTATCAATCACTATGTAAATCTGCAATCTGAAAAGGAGACCAAGGCTGTCAGCAATTGGGAGTAGAAGGAAACAAACCTCTCACACTGCAGTAGAAGCACATGGAGAAGAAGGAGGGGGGAGCACTGCAGCACAGCACATGAACTTTACATTGTAAGGTATGTAAGGAGAAGGGAATCAGCAGGAAGCTACAAATGACATTAAAAAAAGGGTGTAGGATGGATGAGAAGCAGCACAGCCCAGCACTAAAGAACTTGTTCAGAGGTCATTGCTGGAGAAAAAGGGAAATGGGAGGGCCTGAAGGTCTCACGTTATATATTATAAACCCAAGAGCAGGACAGGGACATTTGACATGGAGCAGAGAGCAATAAAAAGGCAGGAGGGCACAGGGGAACAATATGGAACATGTTACATGGACAGTTCAGTCTGACATTTAAAATCCACTCTTGGCTACATATGTAAGGAGGTTTTTTTCCCTGAGCTTTCATTTGTTTTTCCAGGTACCCATAAAGGCAAACCAATTGTATACTCTTCAGGACAGTGCCTGATATGATACATTTGGTTGCTTTAAAAAGAGTAAAGGTTTGCAGCCCTCCCCATACATTTATTTACTGATTTCGAGCCTCTCTCTGCCTTCAATTATCCCTGCTGTGCAGGGGGCGTAACAATTCTGTCTGCCTCTAACTGTCACGGTACTATTCTTCGCTGGTAAAAATTCTCAGGAATTTTTTTTTCCATTTCAATTCATGGTTGGACATATCCTAGTAGACAGCTAGCCACTGCTAACACCTGATAGGTACTTGTTGACCTATGCTCCCATAAACAGATCTAACATTTATAGGGCGCCTGTATACTGACCATTTTCTGGGTTTTTAAACTAAATTTAATAATTATTTAATTAATAATTATTTAATAATTTCCTGTGTTCTGTCTCAATGCAGGGGGTCTACTTTTTACACCACTCCCAATAGAACAGGCTGCTCAGCTGCTGCAGAGGGATAGTTAGAAACATTAATGGAATATACATATAACTTACATTACTCACATGTTTAAGGTTTCTGGTAATACTTTTTTGATACATGCATAGCACATGGATCCCATCTGTAGCTGCATTATATTGGGTAGATTTCAAGCTGAAATGTGCCCAAGATAGATGCTGCAAGGTGGTGTAGTTTGGCTGGAAGCACTGATCAGCTGCACCATCAAAATGTAATAGCAACTGAGGATGAAAAACAGCATATGTCCACCTAGTCCAAACCTATGCCCTCCTCTTCAACCCCACTTAACAGTTTATCCAGAGGAAGGCTAAAAAAAACCCCAAAAAACAGCTTGTTTTCTAATCTTAAAGGATGTCCGCAAGTCCTCAGACATGACCTATTTGTGAACAATGCACCAGAGAGTTTATTCTATGGCCCATTTATATTTTTCTCCAATGTAAACAGCCCTGACTTGTCTAATCTGCCTGCATAGTCAAGCCCCTCCATTATTAATTTGGCCGGAAGAGCCAATTTCTGTTCTCCCTATTTCTTTTTCTTCCGTTTTATTCTTCCGCTTTTTTGGACTGTATCTCCTCCCACAGTTTTTGAGCTAGAGACATGAAATTCGGTACAGACATGCAGGGCATATAGGAGAAGTGTGCTATTACCTAGCTAAGGAATCTACAGAAGCGTTACAGCGTTATCGGCAAATCATGTGACATTTTTTTCCCATAGACTATGATGGTAACAATCCTCAAATGTGAATATTTCAAAACAGTTTGTTTCATGGTCATAAACACAAACTCTGATACCCCCAACCCCCCACACAGACACAGGTATACCCACCTACTAACCTACCTTTCCATTCCCATGGAAGACATATTTAAAGGGTAACTATAGTCAAAAAACTAATTTTGATCAATCATCAATAAAAGTTAGTTATATGGTCATACATGCAAAAACACATACCCCCAACCTCACAACTTCACACAAGTAGTACACACACCTACTGACATACCCTTCCACTTCCATGGCAGCCATACTTGAAGGGTAAATAAAGTAAAAAAAATAATTTTGATATATCCCATAAAAAAAGATAGTTTTATGGTTGTAAACAAAAAAAAGACATACCCCCTCAACCAGCCCGAGGTAAACACACCTACTGATCTACTCTCCCATTTCCGTGGCAGCCACACTTAAAGGGTAACTATAGTCAAAAAATAAATTTTGACTTATCATTAAAAAAAAACCCAACTTAACACAGGTACATACTCCTACTGACCTACCCCTCCATTACTATTGCAGCCATACTTAAAGGGTAACTAAAGTCAAAAAACTAAATTTGACCTATCAGCAAAAAAGTTTGTTTATTTAACCCCCCAGATTAACCCCCTGACACAGGTACACACACCTACCGATCTACTTATCCATTTCTGTGGCAGCCATAATTAAAGGGTAACTATAGTGAAAAAATAAATTATGATCAATAATAAAAAAAAGATTGTTTTTTAACCCCCAACCTGACACAGCTGCACACACCTACTGATCTATTTATCCATTTCTGTGGCAGCCATACTTAAAGGGTAACTAAAGTCAAAAAACAAATTTTGATCAATAGCGAAAAGTTTGTTTTTTTAAATTTCCATTGATCAATAACCAAGAAGGTTTTGTTTTTTTTAACCCCCCAACCTGATCCAGGTACACACAACTACTGACCTACCCTTCCACTTCCATGGCAGCATACCTAAAGGGTAACTAAAATCAAAAACAAATTTTGATCAATAGTGAAAAGTTGTTTTTTTTTAATTCCAACCTGACACAGGTACACACACCAATTGAGCTACCCATTCATTCATGTGGCAACCATATTTAAAGGGTAAATATAGTTTTAAAAAAGAAAAACATTTTTACCAATCATCAAAAAAGTAAATTTTTTTATCCCCCAACCTGCCACAAGTACACACCAACTGACATACCCATTCACTCCTGTATTAAAAGGGTAAGTAAAAAACAACAATGTCCTCATCATTGCCATTATTGAGTTTTAAAATCTGCAGCACAAACACACACATTCCCTTCCAAAATGTGGCCTTTCAAGCCAAGTTGAAAGTTTATACTTTCCCTTTCTAGTTTTAGTTGCCCTTCTCTGAACACTTCCATTTCCAAGATGTCCCTTTTGTATATGGGATTCCAAAATTGCACTCCATTTTCCAAATGAGGCCTTAGCAGTGCCTTGTGAAGATGGAGAATGTTTTCCTCCTTATATCTATTCCCCTCTTTATACAAGACAATATCTTATTAGCTGTCTGTCATTCTTGATAAAGGTGAGTCAATTATCTACTGGAACCCACAAATATTTTTACCAATAGAGATTTAATTAGCACAGAGCCATTTGTAGTATAGGTGGCACAATGATTGTTAAACCCCAAATCCATCACCTTACATTTTATCTGCCTTTCTGCTGCCCATTCTGATAATCAATGAAGTTTCAGAGTGGGTATCTACAGAAATTCTGAAATTTGGACAGATCAACAAAAAAGGTACAGTAGTGGTTGTTGAAAGATTTATGGATTTAATAATGGACAATAAAAAATCCCAGTATAAATGCCCTTTTAAGGTCTTCTCATTTTAATATTACCTTGCTCCTCGCCCTCGGTCATATTGAAGGAGTCTTGACAGCGAAGATCTCTGCAAAAGGGCTAAATGGAACGTAAGAACAGCAGCGTTACATTGGCTGAATATTTTTAAAAGTATAGTGCTCCTTTGAAGAGCATGTTTACCACCTTTAAACCACATAATCTGTACCCCTCAAAACACTATTTTTACAAACCATAACTCTCCAACTGGTTCTCCTGAAAGATATTTACCTTGAAGTCTGTCAGTACCTTACCACTCTTTCAGGAGCTAGCTATAAATCAAGGCTGTGACTTACTTTACCTGTATGAGCCATCTGCTTTAAGGCTGCGTGAGTTCACAAAGTGGCTGATGCAATAAGAGGTGCAAAGGTTTGCCATTGCCAATAATTTGCAGATCAGATGTTAGCTTTTTACTGGCAGTGTTCTCCCCAGAATTTTTTCCCTGCCGGGTGGCATGAAAAAGTAGCCGTGTGGCATGAAAAAGTAGCCGGGTAAAGGGAAAATGTGCACTGCATCATGCTCATTATATAGATCAGGGATGTCTAACTTCTGTCCCACTAGATGTTTGAAAACTATAACTCCCAGCATTCCATGGTTGTATAATGCAGGGATTTGTAGTTCGTCAACATCTGCAGGTAACCCATGTAACATAGCAGCACAAGCACATGTGATACCCTTTTGCGGACTTGGAGATCTTGGAAAAGCTAGTTAACGTGCTAAAATATTCTCGCAGGTGTAAAAAAGGGGTCTGGACTGAGCAGTTTTGGCGGGAGTTTTTACTGACCTATTGGCACACCTATTAAACCTACTTCTAAATTCTTTTAAATCACAAGTGTTCTCTCAAGATTTTTTTTCCAGCCGGGTGGCATGAAAAAGTAGCCGGGTGGGCCGCCCGGCTAAAAGACCCTAGGGAAAACACTGTACTGGGTTACTAACAGCCAGAAAACATCTGATTGGTTGCTGCAAATTAATAGCACTGGCACATTTATGTACCTTTTTATTGCATCAGCTTTAAAGAGCTCACAAACAAAAGGGGCCAAATTAGTGTTAAACCCATGCTACCCAATGTATTATCGGCTTAGTGTGGGATTTACACTAATTCTTCAGTGGCAGCACTATTTTCAAAACTTCCTGGAAATAGCGCTGCACAGCCGATGCAGAAACTAACATTTAGTGCAAAACTCTTATACAAGAAATTTCTGTATATTTCCACTATATTTGTGTGTAAAACAAACTAACCTGATCTGTACTTACACTGCCTTGTTCCACCGGCGCTCAGACCCGGCCTTCTGGTTGCATGAAACTGCAAGCCAGGGGCCGGACCGCAGCCTGGTCTTCACTTTCTAGGACATTGAGCAGACCTTACAGGAGAACCATTTGGAGCAGAGAGGTACGGTAAGGGTTTTTACACACTGCACAGTGGAGAATTTAATTTTGGGTGTGGACATACCCTTTAATGCCTTTTCAAAGGAGGTTTATACCTCTGACCTGACTGAGATCCCAAGATCTCACAAAGAGATTTACAGCATCGTAGTCAGGTAACTTACACCAGAAAATATATAACATAGCCCCAAATGTTCTCTCTAATTTCTTTTTGGCTGTGTGTACTAATATCATCTGTGTGGACAAAAATCTAATTTTGTGCACTACATATCTTTTACAAATGTACACCCAGTTTTATTGCGTGCATTTTATTTTAACCTGTGTGTGCGCACGGTATAGTGGATTAGGACCAGGAAGCGGTCTGAGATATTCAGCTTCAGTGGTGGATCGCGCAAAAGGTAAATATACTTATCTTGGTCCCTGGCTCCTTGGATATTGATTGAAGAACGGAAGGTAAAGCTGGGTACACACCTGAAAGATCTTTGAAAGATGACAGACAGGATCTGCAAAATCCTGTCTGTCATTTTTCAAAGGTTGGGCTACACATGGTCCCCGATTGCTCCCCCTATGAACAGCATAGGGAGAACGCTTGGGACTCTGTGTTTCCCTCAGACACGGCCGGGAGTCGGCCGCAGCTGAAGGAAATTTTCCCTCTTTTCCGAACGAGCTTTCGACTGACCCGATTGTTTGGCGCCCGCGTGATCGTTCTTTAAAGCAAGGTACACACAGTACCAATAAAGCCCCGATACCGTCAAATTCAACGGTATCGGGGCTTTATCGGTACTGTGTGCACCCAGCTTAAGGCATAGCTACTTAACTTTCCGGGCTTCAATCAATACATTAAAGGAAAAGTTTACCTTTCATGTGAAATATTCCTTTAAGGTGGGTACCCACTGTACCAATCTGTCAAAGATTACAGACAGAATCTGCAAGGGAATTGGCCTTTTATCCGAAATGTGTGTACCCAGCTTTAGAGGGATCACTGCTCACAAAGCTGGCAGACCAGATTTTAGGGAAAATATATTCTTTCATGAACCCCTGAGAGAAAGGTAAGCATTATGGAAATAGGGGTTTGGATGGGGTCCAGATTTGTGGTTACAAGGGGGTTTACATGCCTTTTAAAGGTGATTTCACAACATCAGCTAAAGCAAAGAACCATGGTCTCTCAAAGGAAGTGGAGGGGGTCAACAAATTTTATGTACATGTTAGATAAAGATTATAATACTGATTGGTCCAAAAATATTTATCTTCCATTCTCCTTCAGACAGGCTGCTCACAGTAGCCAAGCAGTCTGTTCTGCTTTATAGATAGGGAGGGACCAAAAGAGCTTCCTTTGGCTCCCCAACATTAAGTGATCTGGCAGGTTGAATCGCTAAAATATCTAGGTGTGACAAAAAATGCAGAAAATTAAGTAAGTGCAGCTAAAACTTTACAGTTCAAGTCCAGCCCTCAAACGAAAAATTATATATAGGTAATTCAGCCCCCAAAACCCTAAACCTGGGGTGGGCAATTCAATTTCCCAGGGGGCTGCATGAGAAACCAATAGGTTCAACTCATTTCTCATTTTAGAGATTGCAAAACTGGATTTTATAAAAGATTAAATTAATATCCCTTTTTCATTGGATTTTTATTTATTATTCGTTGCAATTTTTTAAAAGAAGGTGTGTAATATTGTAGATCCTTTCCATCAGATTCAATTAATTGATCAGGCCATTATAAAATAAACAAATTATCCAGCCTAAGACAATCAATTAATAATCTGATTTTTTGTGGTACAGAATTAGTATTGAAGGGCCAGTCAGGGGTAGCCATTGGGCCGCATGTTCCCCGGGCCTTACTTTGCCAAGGTCTGTCCTAAAATGTAATAAATTAAAATCTGAAATATATAAGTCTAACCTGAAATCCTGCACAATGTCCTGTTGCCTGTTTCTGCTTCCTGATTCTTCCAGTTAGCAACTGTATTATCCATCAGTTATGGATTTGACAGTTGACATTACAGTCAATGACTGAATGCTAATCACTGCTTGCATAACTCCTACACCTCCCATTCTCACAGGGAGATTCAAAAAACTTTCTTATCATTAAAAATGGTGCTAATTTTGCCCCAACCAATCAGATCTTATTTAACATTTTAACAAGCTAACATCTGATTGGTTGGGACAAAATTAGCACCATTTTTAACGATAAGAACTTTTATTGAATAACACTGTCAGTGCATTAAAGCAATAGTTCACTTTCTTTATGACACCATTACCAAATATATTTACATATTGGTAGAGACATTTGTATTTGTAGGAGTGTGAAAGTAATTGTTATTAATGTGGGTATGTATACAGACACCAAAGGTATTTATATATAGACAGTGAAAGTTAGATTTATGTATGTGTGGGGAGGTTATATGGATATGTGTCACCTATACACCCAAAGAAAGGCACCCTTATGATGCATGATAATAGAAACAGGAGAGCATTTTTAGGAGCAACATAAGTTAAACTTTGCAGGGAGGATGGCAGGGGGAGAAAACAAAAACTCACCTTCTTGTCCCTAAATAATTGCAGCATGGAAATTTCTATGTCTAAACTTAGCCCCACCCTGTGATATCTGGGCTCATGGCCAGCATTGCATACCTCCCAACATTTAGAAATGGCAATGAGGGACGAGAATTTATTGGTCACTCCCACTTTTCGACAGCTCTGCCTACTTTACTAAGGCCACCCCCACTTTGTTCGGGTTACACCCGTTTTAAAGACCACTATTCCCATTTTACATTGTTGCCTGCAACATTTTCAAGTGTATGATGTTATTTAGAGGCAACAGACTAATTAACTGAAGGCTCTGGCTAATGAACTAAAGGGCTGAATAACACTGTAATGAACTGGAGGGCTAAATATCACTTTAATGAACTGGAGGGTTGACTTCAACACTGGTTGAGGGCTGGTTTTTAGCACAGTCCAGAGGAAGGGATGATAGGCATATAACCACTAAAGTTTAAAGGGTATCTTCACTGCTTAAAAAATGTTTTGTATTCAGTTTAATTAAAGAACGGGAGGTTAAGGAGCAGTATCCTACCTCCCGTTCTTCACTAAAACCTTCAGGAGCCGGGAGAGAAGCCATGGTACTTATCCGATCGCTCCTCAGTCGCGTAGTCTGACAGGTCCAGGTGGACTCTTGTATGTGCATGCAAAAGTGCACAAAAGGAGGTTAATTCAACAGTGGTCTCATGTCAGTGTGCAGTTGTGAGACTCCCACCTCACCAAACCCCCACCCACTAAATGTTGATGTCTAGTGCAACCCCTCTCTCACAATCCCCAACAAACACATAAATGATTGGTATCCAGTAGTGCAACTCCCCCCCCCCCGAGACAAACTAAGGTGGGTACACACCATACAATAATTCGGCCTGACCGACATTCGATGTCCGATTTCAGTGTTTTGATCGATCGTGATGAATTTTTGGATGGCTTCTTCTTGTGGCCTAGTCCGGTTGCCAACCGCTTGTTCATCTGAATCAGATGAACACGAAATGGGACAGGTGGGAAAACCACGACCGATCGATCAGTTGCTGTTCTTCACTGGACACCAATGATTTTAATTGTCTGGAAGGGGGGTTTTACCGTACACCAATGATCATTTTTATTGTCTGGAGTGGGGGGGGGGGGGCTTTCACTGAGCACCAATGATTTTTATTGTCTGGAAGGGGGGGGGGGGGGTTCACTGGACACCAATGATTTATGTGTTTGTTTGTACACTCATTCGATTTTGATACAGACCCCCGAGTGCATCAAACGGTGGTTTCGGCTGATAGTCGCACATGTGCATGCATTCATTCGGATGTCATCCAGGCAATTAAAATTATTGGTGTCCAGAGCAAAACAAAAACAAAAACGGCGACAGATATTTTGGTGTCAAACAAGAGATGGGTTCTGGTAACTAACCCGGCTTGCTGTACAGTACTTTCAGTTTCTCTCACGCTGATCTGCACTGTGAGTGACTAACTCTGGTCAGAACTCCGATGCTCTCTCCACCATCAACAATGCTGCACAGTCCAGCCCCTAAGGAAATGTTGCGATTCAATTGGCTGCTGAGGAAAGAAACAGCCAATCAGGGTCCACGCTACAACCTATGAGGCAGTGAAGTCACGTGGACCCCGAATAGCTGCTCCATTCCCCCAGCAGATCAGATGGCGCAAAACTTCTAAACACTTCCACATGGTCTCAACTGCTCTGAGCTGCAGCCAGGAATACAAATTAGCGGATGGAAGCAGGATTTTTTCAAAGTGACACGGGATGGCGAGATTCACGTCCTATTGCGGGAGAATTCTGCAAGATCTGGGATGGTTGGGAGGCATGTATTACTTCTCTGTCTAGCATTTAGTACTTTTTCATTGGCTAAAACTGCCAATTATAATTTGGTGTAATGAAGCAACAATTTAAACATTAAAGTTTCCTATCATTTTAATAGGTTAATACACATACAATGGTTTCCACATACAGGAGGGTGGGGCTAATTCTATTTAAAATAGCTCAATACGTACTTTTATAACTTTGTTGTAGCAAATATAATTCACTATTATACTTTATATACACTTATTTATGCACATATTTATACCAATACTTGTATGGTGTACAAATGACACCAATAAATATCCTAATAATATATAAATCATTGTAAGCTCCTTAAAATAAAAGTTCTAATCTTTAAAAATGGTGCTAATTTTGCCCCAACCAATCAGATGTTAGCATCAGATCAGATGCTTTCAAATGTTAAATAATATCTGATTGGTTGGGGCAAAATTAGCACCATTTTAAACGGTAAAAACTTTTATTGAATCTCACTGTTAATGTAATTTCCTATAAAGTTAAAAATGATTTTATTATTTTGTAGAACAGGAAGGATAAATTTAATAGATTAACTAAATAGGTACCGGTAAATGCTGTTTATAATCTATATTTCAGGTATCCCACCCCTCCCGGCTTCTGGGGTAATCTCCCACACCAACAAGACCACCCCAAACTCCCCTGTGGGCCCAAAGTCTTAAGAACTGCCAAAAAAGTGTGTGAAAAGCAGTAATGTGGCAGATATTGGGCAGTCAAAGGGCGTTTACCGGTAGGCACATTTGCCAGGGTAGGTTGATAATATGTCTGCATTAGATGATAAACATCTAATTTTGTTTAATTTTTAACTCAAAAGGTGAACTATTCCTTTAATGCACTGATTGAAGATCCAGGAGCAATGGACAAAGAATGAAGAAACCTGCGCATGCTCGATAATGCTCGCTATAGTTACTCTGACCAGGAAGCGGTCAGGAATTTCCACTGCTCCTGCGGAGAATCGCATGTAAGGTAAGTTTCTTCGTCCGCCACTCCTGGGGAATTGATTAAAGAACGTGAGGTAAGTCATAGCTCCTTAACCTCCCCGTCTTCAAATAATACTTTAAAGCAATAGTTTACTTTTTGCGTGAACTAATCATTTAACTTTTCACATTAACTAAGTTTAATTGAGAAAAGGAATGTCCCACTTTCTGAATATTATTTGAATAAATTAGAATAGATTTGTTCACATGACCTTAAATTAACCTTTTTAGGGGTCCCTGAGAGGTTGCATGGGGGTCCTCAAAGATTGACAAAAACAGTATGGATTCTGTATGAATTATGTGTTTGGTGTATTGATATCTGAGAGATAAATAAGATTATGTTATGTTTTTATGTAAGGGTTCACCCCCTGCGGTGAATTTGATTGCATTTTTTTAAATAGAGATACATTTAAAGATCATTTATATTTGTTTAAATTATGTATTTTGATGGTTTGCTGACCAAGAGAGAAAAATAATAATATATAATCATAAATTTATGTAGTGGTTCCCCGAGACAGGAAAATAATTTTGAGGGGTCCCCACAGATAAAATGGTCGAGAAACACTGCCTTAGCAGTGAATCTTAGCAGATTCATTGAGCTAGATTTACACTGCAAGCAACTTCATACCAAAGAATACATGCTTACATTAGCCATCCACTGGTCTATAACCTGTATGTTTGATCTGTATAAATAAAAAACATGTTAAATTACATTATTTAATATGAGGTACAAAATATTGCCCATGATCTTAATCTGTAACAACTAATCAGATGTTACAAATGTTTTCTAACTGTAGACCAGTAAAAAGGTCTAATTGGTTGAGGCAAATTTAAAGCCTACAATGGAGTGCTACACAAAGTACTTCTTAAGGGCATGTCCACAAAAATTAAGCATTCAAGAGAACAACCCCCAAAACCTAGGTTTGGTTTTACTTACAGTTAGCAAAGCTGTCCAGACTGTGTAAATCCCATGACCCATCCTTACAAACCCCCAATCCAGCGCTGCAGCTCCCAGCTACTTCTTGGTAACGCCCGTCAGTCACACTCGTGATGTCACAGCCAATAGCTGTTGGCCATTAATGAACAAATCTCTGTTACTGCTGCCCGTGCACATAAAGGGCACTTGCAGCAGAGGCGTTGACTAAGCGGCAATGGATCATGGAAATGTAAGGCTATTTACTCAGTTTGGGGGCATCTTTGTTAACTGTAAGTAAAACAAAACCTGGGTTATGGGAGGTGTTCTCTTGAATGCAAAATGTTTGTGATAGGTGTAGACATGCCTTTTAAAGGGTATCTTCACCCAAAAATCAAAATCTCTAGTGTGGGGGCCTCCCTCCAACCCTAACTGCCAGGGGAGGAGAGCTCACCTGCTCATGCCATAATCCTCCAGGAGGACAGGGAAGGGGCAGATACCGAATTACACACAGGAAGGCTCCTACTCTTCAGTTTCTTGGGCTTTTAATAGCCACAACCATAAGGAGCAGAGGAGAAATGTAAAAAAAAAAATGTACAGTGGGTCAAATTTTAGTTTGGGGCATGCCCTTTAATGTGACATTAAGCAGGGAAGGATTACTCCTTTAAGTAAAAAGAGACGATACGATTGGCCTGTTTATGGTCGTATGGCCAGTCAATCCCATTACCACATATAGAGGGCCATATATTAGGTCACCACATACATCGTAATCGTAGGTGTGTGGCCACCTAAAGTGTAGGGCTGAATTTCCCACTAGACCACCTAGTGGCATAACAATAACCCAAATGTTTTAAGGTAGACAGCATTGCATTCCCATATTAAATTTACACGACGCACATTAGTTGGCACACAGCAGAACAGGTTTCTGTTAAATGTGAAATGGGCAGCAATTACTGATTTGCTAGGGTCCCTCTCCCATTCACAAAGCTCTGCTTCAGCCAATAAATGACTGGATCATGCACATCATATCGTGTGTGACACCTTCTATGCATGCAAGTCTTTTTGGAGAAAGAAACAGGCCCATGCCCAGTTTTAAAAAGCAAGATGAAGCAAACTGCAAGCAAGGAAATATGCAAGTGGTGTCTGCCGGTCTTCTGTGCCAGCATCTGCTCTGTTCGACCTCTCAAGTAGTTAAAGGAAAAGGTACACATTCTAGGCTGGTTTAATATTTGCTATATTAGCTTGCCAGTGCAGTTAATTCTAATGTTCTCCCGTCCTCAAAGCATATACATCATGTATTAAATGAACAAAAAGCTTAAAGGGCAACTCTTTTCTTGATGATACGAGTGGTGGGGGCAGCACAGGCAGTACAAGTTAGCTTGCCTAGGGGAGAAAAAAGTATAAATCCGGCCCTGCTTAAGTGTGTTACAGAGATATACCATTACAGGGAAAGATTTTCCATGGCTCGTGGGCATTTAACACCATATTCTCTTTTCACACCCATCTGATCTGATTGTGGTCTCTTACAAACTAAAAATTCACTCTATAGGTTCGGTGTGCGCCGGCAGTTTTGGGCGATAATCGGCCTGTGTATAGGCACTTAATCGTCCGTGCCAGCCGCTCGTTCGGGGATTGTTGCCCGATCCCTCCTGGAGCGGATCTCAGAACAAGCGTCTGTTTCAGCCGATAAAGCACCCATACAAGAGCCAATTATCGCCCAAAATGGGTGTTCATACACATCGTGTGTCGCGGGTCGGCACCCGCAATCGCACATGTGTGCGAACATTATGTCTGACACTGAAACTATCTACTTGCCTAGGGCCCAGTAAACAGCGCCGCTCCTACCATGAAGCAACCTGAAACAGTTGCTCATGGCGGCACCTGGGCACCCCCCCACCAAAAAAAAAACTAATAGGCGGCATTTCCCCGAACCTCCCACCCCTGCCAGCGCCATAAATACCGTACAAGCCGAAGCCGCGACTTTGCGAGCGCCTGTGAGTCTCGGCGCACCCAGCAGCTGCCTGTAGAGCCTGCAGAAATCCTCAACCGGAAGTTCGGAACCAATCAGCAGTGGTTATTTTTTAAATTGCATGCTGCCGCCCTTCCCATTGGCCAGTGATGCGCAACTACCGCTCTGCGCAAGTGACGTCGCTTACGTCGCGTCACTTACGCGCCCAATGCTTGGGGGAGGTACCAAACTACGAGGCAAACAGCAGCAGGCCAGCACAGCGTCAGCAGCAGTTCTTAATGTCCAGGACTCCGGGACCGGGTGGCAGCGAGAGGTAGGGGGAGGAGAGATAGTGCTTGTCTCTGTCAGTTGCTGTGTGTGTGTGTGTCAGTGGCTGTGTGTGTGTGTGGATAGCAGAGATAGAGAGATGGATAGCAGAGATAGATGGATAGCAGAGATAGAAGAGATAGATAAATAATTGATATAATTATATATAATCTATATATAAAATATATAGTCTAGATAATAGTTAGGGCCCTGCTGAAAGAGTCTACCTTGACGTGGTAGCAGGGCTTACAAATCTTTTGGCCAGCATCTTTTATTCTACAGAGTATGGTAGGGCTTTCTAATGTAATGTACCAGTTGCACCAACATGTTTTTAGTGTTTTCTAAAAATAGAGAAGCGTATAAATAACCATTTTCAAAAACAAAATTATGACATTTGCCACGCCCACACGATAAGCCACGCCCACACACTAAGCCACACCCACACCCTAGACTGAGCGCGCGCCGCTCAGTCTAGGGGCGGCATTCAAAGTTGTTTCAGGTGCCAAAAACCCTAGGGACACCCCTGCCAGTAAACCTCAGGGGTTTCAGCTTTAGTATAAAGCTATGCACAGATGGGAAGATACATCCATAAAGCCTGATGACGGCCAAACAACTTTGATGATCTGGCCTGCTAACAAGTACATAGGACAAAGGGGCCCCACATCACTGCCCTGGCCAGGGCCCCATCTCCATCTCATATATTCATTTACAATTAGTGAAATATTATTGCTGACAATAAAAACAACTGCTTATTCTGCAAATAAAAAACTGAACCTGCCAGTTACCGTAAGAACGTAAACACCAAAAAACATTCTACGGTCATCTAGGGGTTAAATGTATCATTTGAATCCAATGTTTGAGATTGTCTTGTAAACAAAACAGCTGCTTGTTCTATTCTCTAGCTTGATGCAATACAAAGACACAAAACTAACACAAACATCATCACACAATGTGCACTTTTCTCCCCTTTAAAGAAAAAAAAAATCTTTATGATAAATGTAAAAATTCTATGAATTCATAGCCACCACTAAACCATTAGTATCTGTAAGGCGGCAACCACAGTAATGCACATGCGGAAAAAATGGATGCAATGGAGCACATTCCACACGCGTTAGGGCTAGGTCACACTAACGTGTTTTTCACATGTTTGCGCATGCAATTTCGCATACAATTTTGGTTAGAATGGAAACCGCGGGAATGCAAAAATTCACACGATTTCCGATGTGCATGCAATTGCACATCCATTTCCATTTTGGGATCACTATTTTTTGCACAAACACACGTGTTTCCATAACTTTAAATAGCAAAATCGCATGTGCAAATGCGTAACAACATGCAGCAACCCACGAGGATAGCACACGCGCTTCGGTGCATTGTAGTGGGGCCTCAGCCTTACTGTGTGTTGTGTTCTGCAATTTTGCCAATAAGAGCACATGCAATCTGCAGAAATACTAGGTGATGCGTGTGCTCATCGCAGCGCATACAGTGAAAAATTATTGTATGCGATTCTCACGCACGCATTGCAAAACGCGATTGAAAGTGCTTGAGACTTCTGCTAGCGGGGCCTAGCCCTTAGTAAGCAGAAATCTGCAATATACATCTATTTTATTATATAAATCTGGCAAATAGAAATTCAAAATAAACCGAAAGAATCATATCTAACTTTCTTAAAAGTAAAGTTACAGGATACACAAGAAGTGTAGGTCTGTGTACCCGTCTCCAGTTCCTACACAGTCACATCACATCCATTTACCTTCCCAGATCAGTATCAATATTGGGATAAAAGCTGAAGATCCCAAACTGCACCCTTTCCCATTGGCAGAGAGATAAACTTTTTCATCCCCTAGTACTTTTCCTGCTAGTGGAATAGAAAACACTAAAATCCCCACCCGGATCTACCAACACCCGGTAATAGTGGGTTGATCCTGATCAGAGAATCACTAGGAATAAGGAATCACTGTGGGCTCTGGGAATCCTCTGCAGTTTGTGTTCCATGCAGACATCCAATGCAGATAGACTGGGCAGTGCTGTCTCCATTTCTCTGCGGGACTGGGCTGCACTACTCCCATAACAAGGGGTGGAAATAACTTTACAAACTGACTCACTCACCTTCCCAGCCTACCACACCGTGTCCTCTGTTAACAAGAAGATTCACACGATGTCCCCCGTGTGTTCCCTGCAACTGCCTGCGAACCTGGTGTAATGTAAGATTAGCAATGACATACACAGCTGCTGGGCCTGGACCTTCCCACACTGCAGAGGGTGGGTGGATGGGGGCGTGGGATGTTTTACAGTGAAGCCAAGTCCCATGAACTGCCCAGATTCCCCCTTTGTGCAGTCCTAGTATATACACACACAGCTCCACAGGAATGATCAAGCACACAGGGACACATTATTTCTAAGCACACAGGGACACATTATTTATATTATTTGCTTTTCTACACAAGTAGCACCCCTGAGTGCTATCCTCCAACTATGCCTTCCAGGTGTTAGAAAACTAAGTTCCAGTAGTATGTCTTTACCCACAACAGTTAAATTTGCTTTAGGGCTAGGCCACACTGCTGCGGTTTTTTTGCGTTTGCGCTTGCGTTTGCGTTTGCGATTGCGCTTGCGATTTTTCGAAATTATTGAAAACGCGGCAACGCAAAAAAAACGCGCGTTTTTCGATGCGTTTGCGTTTGCGTTTTGCGTTCTGCATTTTTAATCGCAATCGCATGCGATTTCCTATACTTATTGAAGAAATCGCAAGCGCAAACGCAAAAAAATCGCACATGAAATCGCATGCGATTGCGATTGCGTTTGCGTTTGCGTTTCAGTGTGGCCTAGCCCTTAGAAACTATTTTTGTAAATTGTTAAAGGAGAACTAAAGGTATGCATGCGTTTTAACGCTAAAATTAAAAAAACCGAGCATGACATCTATAACAATAAATAGTATAATTTTGGACAAATCTGAGCTGGGTAGACACCATGCAATATTTCTGGCCGATCGGTGTATCGGTTCGAAATAATCACATGGATTTTCGCCCACGAATGAAAGTTCGTTCAGACGAATAGACAATCGGACATGTCTGAAAACCAGGGTCGAAAGTGCGGTCCTCAACGGTCGCACGGTCAAGGTGAACTGTCAGCCACTATTGCTTCGACTGAGAGTCCTTCCTCCTGACAGACCGGTCGGAAGTGCAGTCGTTCAGGAGGAAGAATCTTATTGTGTGTGGCCTCTAATAAAAGCTCTTAGTAAGTTACGTGCTAAAATGGCACCGCACACGCCCCTAGCTTTAACATAGGCAAAGAACTGAAGACCTCTCTTCTGTCAGATTAACAGAAGCAGCACAGTGTTATTCAGACCCCCAGTTCATTAGCCAGCCCTCCAGATCATTAGCCAGTGTTAGCCCCCATGATCATTAGCCAGTGTTAGTCAGCCCTCCAGATCATTAGTCAGCCCTCCAGTTTATTAGTCATTGTTACGCCAGCCCTCCAGTTAATTAGCTGGTGTTAGTCAGACCTCCAGTTCATTAGCCAGTGTTATGTTAGCCCTCCAGTTCATTAGCCAGTGTTATGTCAGCCCTCCAGATCATTAACCAGTGTTAGTTAGCCCTCCAGATCATTGGCCAGTGTTAGTTAGCTCTCCAGTTCATTAGCCAGTGTTATGTCAGCCCTCCAGATCATTAGCCAGTGTTAGTTAGCCCTCCAGATCATTGGCCAGTGTTAGTTAGCTCTCCAGTTCATTAGTCAGTGTTAGTCAGCCCTCCAGATTATTAGCCAGTGTTATTAGCCTTCCAGATCATTAGCCAGTGTTATCAGCTCTCCAGTTCATTAGCCAGTGTTAAGTCAGCCCTCCAATTTATAAGTCAATTAGTTATCTAAACCACATCATACACTTTAAAATGTTGCAGGCAACCATATAAAAGGAGAATAGTAGTCTTAAAAATGTGCATAACTGAAACAAAGTGTGTGTGACCTTGGTAAAGTGGCTATGGTCAAACATTTTGCGATCTACCATGAAAGGGCCACTTGATTGTGTTTCCCCCCCAGGCCAAAAGGTCCCAGTCCTCCCCTGACACTGAGCAGTCAGAAAACCAATGACAGATTTCCCCACAATGTTTCTGGTTTATTGCTGCCATTCTCCATTGTACCTGTCTTTTTCAGTATTTTGATGGTCACCACACACTGTACTGTTAAACACCTCTATATTCCACAAATATGCAGACAGATTCAATATGCGGTTGCACGTACACTACCCCAATGGGCCTCCCATACTCACTATGGGGATCAGTCGATTCCCCATACATGAGACAATCGCAATGGTTTTGATACTGGCAGGCAGAAATTTTCCTTCCATACTAACCAAAGTTCTTTTTAGAGCCCATATATCTTGCCGAAATAAGACAAATCCTGACAGCATGGTGTATGGCACCTTCAGTTTCACATAAGATTTCTCACTTTTTTTGTACCCCTGACAGCTGTAACGGGTGGTGTTATAAGGAAAATTGATTCACATTATTATTTATAATGGCCAGGAGGAACATTCCTTATTTCTGCATTTCTTCACCTGGATCTCTGCCCTGGAAAAATAATGTAATCTAAAAGTTTAATTATGAAGCGTAACAAAGACAATGCACTGCCTGTAAAATGCAACAAATCTTAAAACTGATGTTTTAAGCTTGAAGAGCCCATGTATCAAAAAATAAATAGGGTCATCTGTTTCCATCTGGTTCTGGAAACATACATGCTAAATATATTTTATCTACCTACTTGATTATTAACATGTTGTTTAAAGGGACATTTCTTGGTCTAGGGATGATGGAGTCCCTCTTTTAGAAAACCCACACTTATTTAAAATGAATGACACAGACACAGAGAGGTGGGAGAAAAGGCCGCAACATTTTATTGATTATTAATTTTACAAAACACTTGAACTTTGAATAATTCACTTTGGAGCCTACCCCTGTTAAATTTCCCCAGCGGGCAGCTCTTAACTTACATACCCTTCCTTAACTTATTATCCCGTTTTATTATGGAGCCCGCCTCTGTCAATCTCCCAGCAGACGGCTCTTTAATTAATTTGAATATTACCAAACTTTGCTAACTTTTTCAATCAAGATTCCTTTTTTATTTTATTTTAAGGCCTGCCCCTGTTGATCTCCCAGCGGGCAGCCTGCAAATTAAATCGTCCTGGCCTTTTTATCTCAGCCTTGCGATTCCAATCATGCCAAACTTTTGTAAAGGTTGCGACAAAGTTTGTTTTTTTTTTTTTTTTGGGTAGGGAGGTGGGCGTTGAGCAGGCTACAGGGAACTGGCTGGTAGTGGGGAGCGATTGAGGGATATATACCCTTGTAACCCGGCCCTTTACCTGCCTAGCCAATGACCTATGTCACTAGGGTTATAGTGTTTCTGTCCTGGGGAGCTGGGCCATTGTCCTCTGTCTCCAGGGACCTGGTTATTTCCTACCCCCAGGGGAGCTGACCAATGCTTGTCCAGGGATGCTGTAGTGAGGGAAAATTGAACACAGCATCCTGAACTGGGGGAAACGGTCCCCCCTCCCCCATCCAAGACTGGCAGGCTAAAGGCCTACACAGTTCATGTCTGGGATGATGGAGTCCCTCTTTTAGAAACCCACACTTATTTAAAATGAATGACACAACCAGAGAGGTGGGAGAAAGGCCGCAACTTTTATTGATTTTTAATTTTACAAAACACTTGAACTTTGAATAATTCACTTGGTGACCTACCCCTGTTAAATTTCCCCAGCGGGCAGCTCTTAACTTACATACCCTCCTTAACTTATTACCCGTTTTTTATTATGGAGCCCGCCTCTGTCAATCTCCCAGCAGACGGCTCTTTAATTAATTTGATATCCAACAAACTTTGCTAACTTTTTCAATCAAGATTCCTTTTTTTTTATTTTAAGGCCTGCCCCGGTTGACTCCCACGGGCAGCCTGCAATTAAATCGTCCTGGCCTTTTTATCTCAGCCTTGCGATTCCAATCATGCCACGTCAAACGTATTTAAAGCCTTAAATTCGTTTGGCCCCTTCCATGCCAAGGCTTTTTCGATGGCGATTGCAAGCCTGAGTTAAAAATATCGAGACCGATACTGACAGGTGTATCCTGTCCCTCCTGTAAAGGCCCAATCTCCACCCTCAGTTCTCTGTTGTCTGTAAGTGCAGAATTTAATGATTTTGTAAATTTACTGATTGAAAAGTTGATTTACGTCTACTCTTTTCCAATGCCTTTTGGCTTCAGAAAACCTAACAATCGGGGATATTTTTGACCACACTAGCACCACTTCTCTGGCATAACCTCCTGATATAAGCAATTATCCCTACATTTGTTTAATTAAGGATATCATTGTCTGGTTGCCAATTTCATTTCCGCCCAAGTGTACCACAATGACATCGGGAACCCCCCACCTGGCCGATAACCTTGACAGCTGGTGTTAAACTGTCCCATTTCATGCCCCTTAAGCCCTCCAATGTATCACATATTTTGTTTGTCGAGGTTTAGGTTCAATCCGTAACCCTCTCTCTCGCCCTTCGATTGGCCCAGTAGACAAAGATGCCCGACGATCCATAATTGAACATTGTCCTGTAAAAGTATTACTCGTTAGGCTAGCTCCAGACGAACATAAATCTTAAATCTATCAGATCGCCAGCGACCTATGCGTTTTATGCTGGTTGGGTGTAGGCCTAGGATTGATCATGTTTGCAGCTCCTATTCTAAAGGAGTGAGACCTAAAGTCTCCTTCCGGGATGCCTAAGGACTTTAGACTAGGCTCAAGACCCTTCTAGTTGGAATTTAGACAATACTATCTTTGTGTATAAAAAGGGGCCTTCTACTTCAGGGCGGATGGCTTTAAATGTGTTAAAATTGTTAATTGGGCAAAGTTCGGGCATGGAAAATGGGCCTAGCCATGAACAGCCCTTTTCCTAGTCGGTCTGTTTTTGAATGTTTCAGGATATGCGAAGTTTGTTTTGAACTAGTGAGATGCCTCCATCCTTGATGCCGCCAGGATGTGGTTCTCTAGGGCGAAACCACCTCGCTAACTCGGAGTGCCCCAAACATCAGAGTGAATATACAACTGAACAGCCACTTCATACTATTAAAGCAGACCTTTTCAGAGCGCAACTATTTTTCTAGTATGGTGGCAGGTGATGGGGCGTCTATGATCAATTGATTTTCTCGTCTTTGCTAGGCCTTTCATATTTGTTAATGAAAAATGAACGTGTAAAATCTTGCTCCCACTCTTTTTCAGTATAAAATGAAATTCCGGCCATTCTCTTCCTCAGGTAAGACAGAGAATAGCCGGCAGTTATGTAATCCTTAAGTGACAAATAAAAAGATTACTATTTGTGATATCATAGACATTTTACTCTGGGATTTAAATTCTACCAAGTTTTCCATGCTGTTATTCAATTCATTCCAGGTTTTTGGCGATAATGAGTCTAATAGTGCTTTTTTTAATGGTTCTATATCAAGTCCCATAGGTTATTCTGGGCAGAGTATCCCCCGTTGAGTCCGCCTGGTTCTCTCGTTCCCAGAATGCTCTGAACTGGAAGCGAGATAGAGAATCTGCTGTTTTATATTGTCATGCCACTAATATGTTTTGCTTTAAACCAGATATTAAATTGTAGCGACCGTATGTTAAGTGTCTGAGCAATTTGGAGAACAGGCGGGGTCCTGAGGATAGCCGTTGATGACTTGAACCACACCCATTGTTATCGCATCGGAATAGAATCCGTTTGTTTTTCAGTTGGACGCCCCAGAGTTCTATAGCTACTATAATTGGGAACATTTCTAATAACAAAAGGTTTTTTGTGTACCACATTCCACCAACTGGATGGCCACCTTCCTACTGACCATTTACCGTTTAAATGCTCGTACTCTACCGAGTCTGCTGCGTCGGTAAACAGTTGTAAAGAGTCGCTGTCGGCGAACTCTTGTTGCCAACATGTCCGGCCGTTAAAGTGTTCTAAAAATTGTTGCCAACTCTAAGGTCTTCCTTACATTCTGCAGTTACCCGAACATATGGTGTGTGGGATTTGCTATGCCGATTGTTAAGTTCTATCAATCTCCTATAAATATTCTACCAGCGGGTAAAATTCGGGTAGCAAAATTTAAATGACCCAACAGTGATTGAATTTCTTTTAATTGTAGTTTTTTGGCTCCTACTGTCCTGTTTACGAGGTTTTTGAGTTTGAGGAGTTTATCTGCAGGGAGACTAAATTGCATTTTTTCAGATCGATTTCGATCCCTAGAAATTGTATGACTTGCTTGGGTTTACTGTTTTGTCCATTGCTATTAGGGACTCCGAATTGTTTTGCTAACCACGGAAGGTGTTCACAAGATTTGACAAGTGGGTGTGGTTTTTGGGACCGACGAATAAGAAATCGTCAGGTAAAGTGACAAGGGGGTCCCAGTTTCATAACGCACAGCCCAGTCTAAAAAGGTTGCGAACAGCTCAAAATAGGAGCAAGACAACGAACACCCCATAGGTAAACATTTGTCGTAATAATAGTGTCCGTCGAAATGGAAACCTAGATCCAGTGGCAGTCCGGATGAATAGGCAGCAGTCTGAAGGCTGCCTCGACATCGGATTTGCCATTAGGGCCCCCTTGCCACATTGCCTTAGTAATTCTAGAGCAGATTCAAAGGATCGTATTTACTAGCTGACTGTTCGCTAATCCCATCATTGACTGAGTCCCCGGTTGGGAATGACAGATGTGTATTATCGAAAGGCTCCGGGATCTTTTTTGGGGGCTAAACCTAATGGGAGACTTTAAATTTCTGAAAGGGGTAACTACTAACGGACCAGCTATCCTTCCCAAGTTAGCTCTTTGTGATTTTAGACCTAACGATGTCAGGGTTGAGTTGTGTTGACTTGAGTTATTTGGGACTACTACCGTAGGTCTTATTTCTCAAGTGGGATGGCGGAAACCTCTTAAAAAACCTTCTTTAATTATGGAAGCCTTCTGCTGGTTTGGGTAGACCTCTAGCCATTGCCACATTTTTGACAAATTCACTGGGGTGTTCAATTCTCGTTGGGACATTTTTTGGTTTGTCTGAATGTAGGGTAAATTTTTAATGCAAACAAGGCCGGATGCCCTCCACTGCATACGGAGCATTCGTGTCTATATCTACAACTGGCTTTGCCATTTACAAGTGGACTCATTGAAAGCCCAGCAAGTGTTGATGAGATTTGTACCGAAGTTGTTTTTTGTGTTTGGGAAGATTGGGTTGGGAAATAACCGTTGGTTTTGGCGCTAGCATGGCAAGCCATAGATCGACGCTTTGTTCCCCATGACATGGTAGGATGGACTGATCGTTTCTGTCTAAATTTTTCATCTAGGTAAACCAGCTATACCCCATACCCTCTATGAGCTTCTAGTATATATATCAAATATTTAAAAAGTGCTGGGCCAGCTTCAGGATTGGCTGTAACTAGCACGTTGGCATAGACGCAAAATGCTTGCAGCCAATTTGCCAGTGTGCGTGCCACGGCCTCCTCCTATCTTCTTCTGCATCACCCCCGATTTTTTGTCTGATTTGAATTCTTTAACTGATGGTAAGACGATAAAATATCAAACATATTCCCCTTTTATAATCTTGTCTCTAACTGATGTTGGCAGATGCAAACCAAGGGGAGTGTTGCGCATGCAACTACATCGCGCACGCACACTTCATGTACGTGTTTTACTGTAGACCCTTGATTAACAGTCTCCTGCATCGTTAGACTAGCTGTGTATTAGCTGTATTGTTATCCTTTAACTCAGTGTCTTTAACCTTGGATACATTTTGTTTAGTGACATTTAATTCAAAGGTTTTTTGAAATTGTAAAAAAGCATTAAGAGCGTATTAAACGCCCTCTCTTAAATTAACAATAAAGTCAGTTACGGTTACCTGTGCCTTGGCGACATCTGTGTCCGTGGGCTGTGGTTGTATCGCTGGGGCAGGTGCTGAGGTTGATGGTACGGAATCTGCTACGATAAATTCTTGTGCTGTTGGTTTTCTCTGCATGAGCTTAGGTCATTAGTAGCCTTTCGAACCTGTGTGGGCAAGATAAGATGGAAACGGGGGGGTGTGGGGTTGCTGCCAGCAGACCCACTTGAAGCAGCATTCCGCTTGGCTTGCACCCTGTGTGTTGCAGCTCTGCTTTTTACTATGGTGGTACCTCCCCAGGTGGGGACATGAAGGCCACAAGGGAACCCTACCAGATCCCCTGCGCCTCTTTCTGCCTCCAACTGCTGTGTTTGTTTTGGTCCGCTCACTGCTTGCTTTAGTAAGCACCACAGTGGCGACTTTCTTTTTTGGCTGGCTCGTCTCGGACGCCTAAGCCCCCGCCTCCGCTTGTTCGGGGTTGGCTGCTTCTCAGCCTAAGCTCCTCTGTCTCCTGGGTAACCGACAGTCCTCCTTTGATCACGCCGCTGGGAATCTCGCAGATGTCTCCGGCCGCCTCCTCCACTAACGGCTTTGCGACGCCGCCGCATAAAGGTTGGTGAGGATCCTCTCTGCCTCTTCCGATCGCCGGAGCTCTCCGGATCCATTCCCCGCGATCCGATCCGCTGTGCTGGACATCTTATCTTGGAGCAGGCTACAGGGAACTGGCTGGTGAGTGGGGACGATTGAGGGGATATATACCCTTGTAACCCGGCCCCTTTACCTGCCTAGCCAATGACCTAATGTCACTAGGGGTTAGATGTGTTCTGTCCCTGGGGACTGGGCCAATTGTACTCTGTCTCCAGGGACTGGTTATTTCCTACCCCCAGGGGAGCTGACCAATGCTTGTCCAGGATGCTGTAGTGAGGGAAATTGAACACTACAGCATCCTGAACTGGGGGAAACGGTCCCCCCCCCCCCCATCCCAAGACTGACAGCTAAAGGCGCTACACCAGTTCATTCCACAGCCAAATATTCTCTAAAGCCTCAATGACCCCCCAAAATCCCAAGATTGTGATAATTACCTTTGACCTTGTGAGAGGGATAGCCAATAGAACTGGTTCACACTGTATTAAAAAGCCAAATTACTTTTCTCTTTATTAATTTGGCTTGAAAAAGCCAAATTACTGTTCTTTCTATTTCTTCTTCTTCTTCCGTTTTATTCTTCCGCTTTTTGGACTGTATCTCCTCCCACAGTTTTTGAGCTAGAGACATGAAATTCGGTACAGACGTGCAGGGCATATAGGAGAAGTGTGCAATCTTCTAGCTAAGGAATCCGCTGAAGCGTTACGGGGTTATCAGCAAATTTCTGGACATTTTTTCCCATAACAATCCTCAAATGTGGATATTTCAAAACAGTTTGTTTCATGGTCATAAATACAAATGGTGATACCCCCAACCCCCCACACAGAACCAGGTACACCCACCTACTGACCTAACTTTCCATTCCCATGGAAGCCATATTTAAAGGGTAACTAAAATCAAAAAAACTAATTTAGATTTATCCTCAATAAAAGATAGTTTTATGGTTATAAACACAAAAAGACATACCCCTCAACCAGACCTAGGTACACACACCTATTGATCTACTTATCCATTACTGTGGCAGCCATACTTAAAGGGTAACTAAAGTTTAAAAAAATTAGATTTATCCTCAATAAAAGATAGTTTTATGGTTGTAAACACAAAAAAGCTATACCGCCTTACCAGACCCAGGTACACACACCTACTGATCTACTAATCCATTGCTGTGGCAACCATACTTAAAGTGTAACTAAAGTCAAAAGGCAAATTTTGATCAATAATTTTTTTTTAACCCCCAACGTGATACAGCTATACACACCTACTGACCTACCCCTCCATTACTGTTGCAGCCATAGTTAAAGGGTGACTAAAATTTAAAAAAAAACTAATTTTGACCAATCATCAAAAAAGTTTGTTTTTTTTAACCCCCATCCCGACACAGACCTACTAGTTTTATGGTTGTAAACACAAAAAAGACACCCCCTCAACCAGACCCAGGTACACACACCTACTGATCTACTTATCCATTACTATGGCAGCCATACGTGAAGGATAACTAAAGTAAATAAACTTCCAACCTGATCCAGGTACACCACCTACTGACCCACCCTTCCATTTCCATGGCAGCCATATTTAAAGGGTAACTATATTTAAAAAAAACACATTTTGACCAATCATCAAAAAAGTTAGTATTTTATCCCCCAACCTGGTATGAATACACACACACCAACTGACCTACCTTTAATGCATGTGACATATTTAAAGGGTAAGTAAAAAACAACAATGTCCTCCTCATTGGCATTATTGAGTTTTAAAATCTGCAGCACAAACACACAAATTCCCTTCCAAAATGCAGTCTTTCAAGCCAAATTCAAAGTTTATACTTTCCCTTTCTAATTATAAATTTTACATTCATGGCTGGGTTTCTCACTAGGCTACTGTCTAGGGCAGCATGGTCACTAGGGTGGCATAAAAATGTTAAGCAGTGAGTAATCAGTTTGCTCACTTTAATGGAAAATGGAGGGGAGAGAAATCGGGGAAACCAAAATGCTGGGAACAATAAACTCACATACACACACACATACATTGTGTAGTCATCCGATTGGACAGATCACTTAACAATGTTGGTATGAACATGTATACATGTTAGATTGGCAGCTAAAAAGGTGATTTATCAAGTGCTTTGTCTGACAATGATCTTACATCTGTAGGTAGCATACAGTAGATAGCCATAAACTAACCCAATGTTACAGAGATTCAAAGGTTTTTAAATGGGTGCAGCAGCCATTTTACAATGCAAGTTCCTGAAAATTTTATTGGCCAGATTATGGTTAGCGATTTGTAATGATCAGACTGGGAGGTTTTCTGGATGTCAGGGGAATGTCATTAGGTAACATTGCAGTGAATGGACAGCCTATGTATTGAAAATGATGGATTTTTTGCATTGTGTATATATAATCAGATAGAAGACACTATCATAGCCCACTCCCAGTCTGAACCATAGCAATGTTTATTGTGACCTTTCGGTGAGTGTAACACCATCTTCAGACAATACATATAATCACATGTGCTATCACTGGGCAACTATACTGAAAAAATGACTTTTTCTTATCTTAATCTATAAATTAACATGTGTAAGCAAAAACTTACTTGAAGGTGTGTGTGTTTAATCCAGCACTTGTATTGCTCATGTTCAGCCTTTTAACTAGCTACAGCAAAACTATTTACAACACAAAAGTTTATGGCCACTTGATAGTCAGCTCAAATGTAAAATGGTTCAGATTAGATATGTAAAGAAATAGGGGACATATCAAAAAAAAATGACACTTTGTTGGTTGAGACAAATTACTGTCCAGTAATGTTCAATTTAAAATAAAAAAAAATTTCAGTATAGATTCCCTTTAAACTTGAACTGTAAGGGATTCAAGTGATTCAAGTCCATCAGCTTTTTATAGTACAGAACATTAGCTATCTGTAATTCTATAGCCCCATATGACCCTGTAACCAGTGTCAGTATATGCTACTGGGGACTACCAACGAATCTGAATCCAGACAACCGTCAATCACAGGTAAAAAAAAAACAAAAAAAATGACAAACATCCTAGTTAGTATACTTAAAAATACCACAGTACGTATAGTTGTGGAGACTCTTTCCGAAAACGGCGCACACCGGAATTCCAAGAACCCACACTTGTTAGATAAAAGCACGACTTTATTGGGCCAAATTATGCCATAAAACTACAAACATAGACGATTCCCGCCTTACGCGTTTCGAGCCAACCCTGGCTCTTACTCATAGGCTAGGGGTGTGTGTCCCAGTTCAACCCTCTTATAGGGTAAATCTCGTCACACTGAGAGAACGTCTCACGTGGACGTCTAGACCTATCAGATCCCTTAAAAACCAAAATTAAAAAGTTAACCCTCACCGCTATATAATAAAATATTATCAATAGCAAGTGGATGTGGCGATACAATAAGTTTTTAAGCGCTACATCACAATAATAATAATGGGGAAAATAGAGCTACACAATCTATGTAAAAAGTAGTACAATGTAGTATAAAGAAAAAGATCCAGATTCATTCCAGGCATAGTTCAAAATGTAACAGTTATTGATGACTCAGACTTAATAGCAACATTGTGTTATATGCATCCCACTTGTTCTTCTATTGCGAAGTGACTATGCAAAAAACCTAATCCTAATCTATGTAGCAAAGAATATCATATCTGGAATTCAAGCCTAATGGAACTCTTGTATCCAGGTTGAATATCCAGCGAACTTCTGTTTTCCTAAGTGAGGCTAACCTATCTTTATTCCGTTTATCTTGATAAATTTTCTGTATGCCTTGCACTCTAAGAAATTTTAAATTGGATCGATTTACAATCAGCAAAGTGTCGGCCTACTGGGCTGTTAATATTACAAGACAGCCAGGTGGTCCTGTGTTCTGTTTTTGTTTCGTACATACTTGGTGACAGTATGTCTCCCAAAGATTGTGCTCTCTTGGGAACATACCTACAACCCATTCTAAGAATGGGATATAATGCAGGGTCCTGTTCCAAGACAGGTAAATATTTTCTTATGCAGTTTACTATTTGTCCAAACTGTGGACTGTATTTTGTGGTAAAGAAAATGTTATCTCCCTTATTGTTAAGGTTAATGTTGCCATCATTACTTTGCTTAGGGTCCAAATATTTAATCTTATTAATATTTCTTTTGGGTTCCCTCAATAAGGTATCCCGACTGATTCTTTTTGCCTTATAGTAGGCAGATTTTAATACAGAGTGGCCATATCCACGTTCCTTCAATCTCTGTATCATCTGTTTGCTTTCCTTATCAAACAGAATTTCTGTTGAGCAATTTCTCCTAAGTCTTAAAAATTGGCCATAGGGGATCGCTTTTGTGCAATGTATGGGGTGATTCGAAGTAGCTTGGAGAATGGAATTCCTTGCTTCTGGCTTTCGATAATTATTAGTGACAATATTCAAGTTCTCTATGCTAATGAGCAAATCTAAATATACTATAGATGTGCATCCAAAATGGTGAGTGAATTTCAAATTAAAGGGGTTAGTATTCAATTCTGAAAAACACAACTCAAATTCAATCTTAGTCCCTCTCCATATGATTAACAGATCATCTATGTATCTGTGATATGATACAATTCTCGAATCGCATCCTGTATAGATAGGGTGGTGGAAGAGATGAACTTCTTCCCACCACCCCATAAACAAGTTTGCGTATGTGGGAGAAAATCGAATTGAAAGAAATTATGTGTGAGAAGATATTTAAGAGCATCAAGAATGAAAAGCCTCCATTCCAATGAATAAATACTATATTTATCTAGATGATAACCTACTGCTTGTATACCATATTCGTGTGGAATGCACGAATATAGAGATACAACATCCGCAGTGGTGAGGGAAAAACCTTCTTGCCATGTTATATCTTTCAGAATACTTAAGATATGGGTGGTATCTCGTACATACGAATGTAACCTTTTAACAAAAATACCAGCTGTGACTAACTGCTGTGAGAAGAGCTTTAATAAGTAACGATATGTGATCAGTGTTGAAGCTGATCAAAAGAGTTCTTATTGAATATTCACTTGTCCCTCAGCTTCATTTATACAAAACATAAGCTCTATGTAATTTTCTAGACCCATGACACCCTATTTGGTTGTTTGCATCAGTTCTGAAAACTGAATACCTAATACCTTGAAAACTCTCAATAAGAAAGGAAAGTGAGGCTGGTTTGGGGCAAAAGTAGCTTGGCTGACAGTTTGCCACAACCGATTTTGTAGCACATAGGGGACTGAATGATCAGCAATGATTTACCGCTGGACCAGCACTTAAATTATTTGCACTTTGTATTACTTGCACTAGCCTTGTATGTAACATGTATGTTTCCCTTATGTGTATTAATGCAACTGTAAAGTGCCCCGGAAGAATGTTGGCACTATATAAATCCTTAATAATAATAATACCAGCCGCCCAAAACACACTGCCGATTTTTGGGGTATTAACTGAAATATTGGTTGATCGGTACTGAAAAATCTGCTTGTGTGTACCCAGTTTAAAACTTAACTTTGGGGAAATATAATTCACCCCCCTGGTTTGCTGACTTAAACTTTCCAAATGTTACATTAAAAGTTTATGACCATTTACATGCCGTTGATGGTGACACTTGTACAGTATGGCTTCGTCTGTGCCCATTTCACTGAAATAGGGACACTTGCCTTCTTCCTGTCAAAACTGGATGACGTCAGTTTCCCAATTTTGTAGAAAGTTTCAAAGGAAAGTATCTGTGGTATTAGGTAAGATCAGTGGGGCTTGAAGATTGGTTTCAGAAGAAAATATTTCTTTATAAATGATATAAAAATATAAGATTTGTAAGGAATTTACTTTATTTCAGTGATAATGGAAGTTTTAAAGCTCTGTACACAGGTTAAATATTTGTATGCCAAACGGGTAACAAAAAATGTTTTATTTCACAATCTTAGATGTGTAGAGGCATCTGCCAACATCATTAAGCAACCTACAAAACAATGTCAGGGAGTGATGGCAATTGTTCTTCCACACGTACTGTTTGACTGGGGGCACTTTGATTAATCCCATTTAAAGTGGTTGATAAATAACGAACAAACAGCCACTTTTTGTATAAGTTGTTGGGATTCTGTCACAAGTGATTGTCACCAAAAGCAGTCATTACTTTGCACGTTTCTTCGAATGTGCGTGGCCAACACAAACTGTATGTGTGTACGGCCTTTAAATGTTGCCTTTTTTAATTGGTAGTATAGTATAGCATATGAGGTTGAATAAATACACATGTCCATCTAGTCCAACCAACTCAGCAATACCCAGATTTCCTGCCTAATAGTTAATCCAGAGGAAGGCAAAAAAAATAATTATGAAGGGGGGAAAAAAATCCTTCCTGACTCCGAGTGGCAATCAGAAATATCTCTGAATCATCTCCAAATTGTTAATTGTTAATGGAAGTTCAGGATGGGTTCTCTGACTCAGATGAATCTCCAAGCATATTGCTGTGTTTCTCTGTCTTGGTTAGACTGTTAAGCAGGGCAATGTCATTTCAGAACTTCAGAAAACAGAAAAATAAAATTAATTTTGGAACAGCAAACCAAGCTTTGTTTGGGTTTGGGAATGTTGTTCTAGTTCAGATTTACACAGATATTTAAATAAAAAGCTCAACCAAATTCACAAGTAAAATATTTATTAAACATTTAAAATCAGAGAATTGAATTCAAAATGCAACAGAAAGAAACTTTTCAGATGATCATGTGGAAGGAAGAAAGTTTACTTCACAAATAAATGCTTGATAAGTTATTTAATGGGTTTCTGTTTGTATCCAGAACTTGACTCTTAAATGTCTTATTTTATTCAAGTCTAAAATAAAACAGAAATACATAATTATCTTTATTAGAAATACACTTTGTCATCCTATTGCACTGTTTATGTTTCTCTATTAGTTAGTGTGGTTTATACCTGGAATATGTATACTAAATAATACAATAGGGAAACACTTATTGATATTACTTTGCATCTGAGGCGTTACTGGGGTGCAGGCTTCTGATTTATCAGTGTTTGTTTCGTATTAGTGACTGTCTATGGGGGAATCTTTATAGGGTGGTGGACATGCCCTTTAATCCTACAGCGATATAAAATGAATAAAGGAGAGGTGCATTTCAAGGTATAATTATCTATGTTTACAGCAGAATCTGTAGTATTCCCCTGAATATAGCTTCAGCCATAGTTGCCAATAGTTCCAAAAATTAGCAGTTCAGTGGAAGGAAGAGAATAACAAATTGTAAGTTAAAGGGGAAGTTCAGTGGAAATACATGTACTTTTCAGAAAATAGAGCAGTATTTTTTCATCCTAATGACCTTAACCTGCCCATTCAGCATTTTCTCTGTGTATAAATAAATGCAACAGAAATACTGACTTCCTGTTTGCAGGACCCCTAGTAGAGACCGTTATGGTCTTGCCCTTGACCCAACCCTGGGTTGATTCAGTTGCTCAGTAGAGATCTGAGACTCTTTGACCCATCCAACAGCCAATCAGTAGAAATGACTGTTAGGAACATTCCAAGAAAGTGGTGCATCCTGGGAAGAAGAAGGACCGTTAGAACCTGAAATGTCAGCTCACTAATGTCAACAGCAGGGAACAGCAAAGGGTATGAAATCTACTGATTTTTCAAAATGGGAGAGAATATGTAGAATAACTAAGTATGCATTACACAAACTAACAATTAAACAAATATTGTTAATTTCCACTGAACTGTCCCTTTAATATATTTAAGATGTCATGAGGAACAAGACATATGTAAATGAGTAAGAAATGAAGACATAATATTTGAGTGAGCCCCTTAATCGGTAAGCCCCAAAGTTTGACACTTTAATTACTAGGCCCCACTATGGTAATCACAGTGTCTATGCCCCACTGTCTGTGTTGCACTGCTTTTTGACAACGTATGTGATCACGATTTTTGGTGCACATCGCATGCGTTGTCATTTAACTCACTTTAAATAAAAGACGGACAGAATTGCGCATCCTACCACTCCAAAAATGGCAAATGAATTTTTGGAGCTGTACTGTGTGGCCTTACCCTAATAAAAAGTCGAACTACTTTTGAGTCTTGAGAAGTGTTTGACATCCTTTGATTTAAAGGGCATGTCAACCCCTGAATCAAATTTTTATGTACAGCTGCAGGACCTCCCCAAACTCCACTTACGTTTTATTTACCTTTTCCAAAGGTATCATTATTTTATATCTAACATAACGATAATAGTCATTACTTAACAACCGAACATAGATTTTTGATACAGATCATAAAAATGTGATCATGTTGTTATCATACAATAATGACGTGGTGTTAAAGGCCATGTCCACCTGTAAAATAAACTTTCCACATATGGTAGGGCACCCTATTTGGAGGAGGAATGTAAGGTATGAATTTTTTAACATTACACAGTGGGGCCAGTATGGGGTTAAATTTTGATTTTGGGAGTGGACATGGCCTTTATGTTGTGTTCTGGACAGTTTAGTTGCACAATGTAAATTAATGATATACAGTAGATGCATTTTTCAGGATCACCGTGTAAATTAATGGTATGGGTCATTATTTTATATCTAGTTTGGCATTGTGTTCAATAATGTTATTTAGAGATATATTGATGCTTTATTACTATGGGTTAAAATTGGCTAAACTATTGCTCAGTAAATTACTACTATTGTTCAGTGAAAAATGGGCTACACCACTATTCTTGGTGTGAATGTAGGGTGCTGTTATTTACTGCTTTCACAGTGTACAGTGTTTGCATAGCCTTATGGTAGCGATATTACCAGGGAACAATTGCATCATGCATGGTGTCCACCAATAAAATTTGGCAAGACCACAAATCTTTATAACAAAATTATTATATGAAAGGGGATACTAGTGGAGGAAACATTTATTGATAACATAACATAATTTGGTGCAAACATAATCAATAAGAAAAGAGGGTTCATAGGTCACTGCCTATTTGTCATTTGATATCAAGTTTAAATACTCGCTCACTTTATATCTATTGACAGGTTTAGTAGGGAATAATCTGTAGAAGTGCGCATTGTACTTTATATGTCCATTGGGGGTCAAATGTAACCATCTGTCCCATATTTTATTGTATTTTGAGGGACAGTCTCTAATTAACATACATTACTCTTTTGAAATCTAGAGATGCATTAATTATCTGTTTCCATTGGGCCAGCATGGGGGGCATAGCTTGTATCCATGTACGTGCCAAGAGTTTTTTTAGCAATGAAAAGAGTTTCAGATAGAAATATCCTGGTGAATCCTTCCACAGATAAATATTAATTTATTCCCAATAGACTGGCTTTGGGGTCCAAGGCCACCGGAGCTTCCATTTCATCATGAAGAAATTGGTTATTTGTTGGCAAATACCCTTTGTCACAGGGTTTGATATCACCAGATAAGGTATCTTATAGATAAAGTGCCCAATTCAGATTGGCAAAGAGGGTTGTGTCCAGGTTTATATCTGGAGATGCGCACAAGGTTAAGTAGGCTCTGCGGAGTACAAATATTTGAGTACGTTTGTCAGAGGCTTTTAAAGAAGTGACTCCATGGGCTGTCATGGCTTCCTCCCACTGGTCATCTTCAAGGGGACCCACATCCGATTCACAGGTATGTTTTTTCGCAGTCATTGCCGCCTGTGCCATTGGAGCAGTGAGTTGTCGATAGATATTGGAAATAAGTTTTGTTGGTTGAGGCTCTTTGTAGCTGGTTACAGCTGGGGTTGTCTGATAGATTCAGCAATGTATTGGGGAATTGAGTTGAAAATGCATGTTAAAGTTGGAGGTATGCCCTCCAGTTGAAATTTCTGTTGGATTTGGGGGAACGTTTTAAGACCTTTGTTGAATAGCGAATGACCCAGGTCAGAGACACCATATTTGTACAAAAGTTTGGAGTGAGGGAGTGATTTAAACTACAGAAGGAGCCTGTTGTTCCAGAGTGGAGTCTGGCGGTTCACCGCAGGCAGGCCGAGTTTACCAAGGGTTTTATCCCATATATCTCTAGTGCCTGGAGCGTGGTAGGGGGCAGTGATTGGGTATTTGAAGTACCCCTAAAACCTCTGCATCTGGAATTTGGTACAGTATTAGGAATCTATTCGATTCAGTATGATTCCAATGGAGTATATGGGAGTTGAGAAGCAAAGTAATAGAGTTGGAAATCCGGCACAGCCAGACCCCAGCATCCAGTGGTCTCTTAAGTGTTGTCCAGAAAACCTTGTGTCTATTTCCCCCACACACACAAAAGTGCTAAGGATATGCTCTAGCATTTTGAAATATTTTAGGGGGATAAAAACTGGGGAAAGCCACAAAGGAACAAGGATCATTTTTATCAGATCTATTCTTCCTAATATGCTTTGGGGTAATTTAGACCATATTTGGACTTAACTTTGGTAATTGTGATAATTGGTTCAATATTTACAGGGAGATTCAATAAGGGTTCTTATCGTTTAAAATGGTGCTAATTTTGCCCCAACCAATCAGAACTTATGTAACATATGAAAGCTAACATCTGATTGGTTGGGGCAAAATTAGCACCATTTTAAACAAGAACTTTTATTGAATAACCCCCTTAGTCGGGTAAATTCTTGGGGGGGATTGATATGTGTATACCTAAATATTTGATTACACTAATGTGCGCCAGAGGAAATGGAGTGGTGTTTTCATTAGGTGTAAATCTGTTTATTGGTAGGATCTGAGATTTGGACAAGTTGATTACTAAGCCTGAGTATGAATCATATTCGTTGATTATTTGCAAAGCGAGTTCCAGGGAGTATCCCTGGTCTGGTAGGTAAACAGGAAGATTATCAGTATATAATCCTGCCACTTCATTGAGCCTGCCTGATAGTAAACCATGTAGAGCAGGATGAATGCACAGGCGGGTGTAACTGTATGTGCTGTAGCTCCTCAACAAAAAAATATTGGGAGGTAGGAACAAACAATCCTATCTGCCTTTCCCAGGTACTTTTCATTCTTAAAAAGTAAATTTTTATAGTGCAGTAGAATTCTTTAATTTACTTATCAATAATGAGGCAACGCTAAATGTTCCTAAAAGTCCTTCAATCTATACACTGGGTTGGATTGGGAAATCATCTTAATAAATGAAAAAAAAATGTTAAATTAACAAAACAGAGCAATATTTTGCATGGTGTAATGATGATGTACTGGCATAGGAAATCCTGGAGTTACTCCTGCAAAAACTGAAAAATAAAAACATATACAGGGAGATTCAATAAAAGGTCTTATCGTTTAAAATGGTGCTAATTTTGCACCAACCAATCAGATCTTATTTAACATTTGAAAGCAAGAACTTTTATTGAATAACCCTGTTAGGGTGCTAAAACTGGTATTCAGCTTCAATTCAATTCAATTTGATTGGTTCAACTGAGTGTTCTATAATTCCCACAACTCCCAGAGTATCTTTATTTTGTTCAGTTTCCTCCTGTGTCTCGAGATATATAAGTTAAAAGAAGTCAAGATTTCAATACACCACTCCTGCTTGAGCTGTCAATCAAATACCCTAACAGCATGCCAGTGTAGTGTGTAGGCTTACACAAGTTTTACAGCAAGTCTCCCAATAATTCACAGGCTTGGTGCACAGCTGGATTATATGAATGGGGGAATGACCAGAGATGGGGGGGGGGGGAGCTCTGCAGTAAATCAACCTGTGTGCAAACACGGAGCTACAGAGGAAGATGAGGATAAAGCAGCATACATTAACCGTTTTTTATGTCTGGATTGGAGTAATGTATAAATTTCACTCTAGATGCCCTTTAAACTTGCCCAAGATAGATGGTGTAATGAGGTTAAATGAGATAGGAACTTCCTAATTGATTGCACTCTCTTGCAGCCATCAAGTGTGTATAGCAGGCCATAGATTGCTGCCTGGACTTTCCCCACTATGACTTTAAAGCAGTTAATAATATTTTTTTTGGCAGAATTATACAGTTCTTTACCATTTCTGGAAGACAAACATCATTGGCTTTAGACATGGTTATATTTACCATACACACCATCCTATGCCCACCACTGCTTTGTGTCCTATCACAATGGCTTTTACCCAGCCATAGAATCCGTATTCCTTACCTATAGCAAACAAAATGGCAACTACAATCCACACAGACAGTAAAGAAAATACAATCCTTTGATTTATTTTTATAGAAAAAGGAGATACCGACAAATTAAAGGGTATCTATACTCAATATTCAAAAATTATGCCTTCAGATTATATTTTTCAGATTTTGAATCTGAGCTATAGGTTCTAAGAAATCATCATTTAAAATCACAGCATTTACAGGGAAAGACTTGTCACTCCAGCAGAAATTACTGGCCTCTTACAAGGATCTACGGCTGATTACTAGTACACTTTCTGCACCAATAAATAGAATCAGCAGAGAAAAGAAAGAAGGGGAGGGGGAGATTTTAAACTGATTTTCGTCTATGAAGAACTGAGTTATAACCTAGATTTGGGGGGGCTGTGGATGTGATTTATTTGGATTTTACAAAAGCCTTTCATACTGTACTTCATAAAAAGTTATTGTGTAAGATAAGCAACAGTGTTATTAAAAGGCATGTCCACCCCCAAAACTATAATCCCCCCAACTACTGGCCCCACCATGTAGTGTAGTTTAATCCTTACCTCACATCCCAGCTCCATAGGGTTCTCCTGTAGTCCCCCCCCAAAGTGCCAAAAACTGCCCACCAGGAGGCTAGCAGGGCTCTGCCTCCTACCTTGCCTCAGGTAGATTTTTGCCATGCGTACTGCAGCCCTTCTCCCCCCTCCCTCCACCTCCCTCCCCCTCCCTCTCCCGATTCCCTCCCCCTAGCGTGAAATGTTTAATATGTAAGCAGGGGAGGTAAGTAGAGTTTGGGGAGCTTTATAAAGATAAAAATATAGCGGTTGGGGCTGAGAGCCCATGGGGAATCTTATATCAAAAAGTGCATTTTAGGCTGGACATGCCCTTTAACCTTTCTATTTATGCTTGGATTGAGAACTGGCTAAAGGATAGAGTACAAAGAGTAACATTTTCTAGTTGGACTAGTGTTGTTAGTGTCCTTGGGGTCATATCCTAGGTTTGGTTCTCTAACCTATTTATGAATGCAAAGTTATGCATTTCGTCAAAAACAGCATAAATACTAATTATACCCTAAATGTTATAGACTTGACTCAAGTCAGTTTTTGACACCAATCCACAGAAAGGACATAAACAAATTAGAAAGAGAACAGAGACAGCAAACTAAACTGTTAAATGGATGGAGAATGTGTGTTATAAAGAGAGTATCAAAGTTGGGTTTGTTTTCCCTAGAAAAGAGGCATTTGCAAGGAGATATGATAACCCTATACAAATACGTTAGAGGAAGATCTACAGTACCTGAGGAAGGGGACCATAGACCCCTCGAAACATTGTATTTTTGCTTAATAAATATTAATATTTTCACATATATGCAGTGTGCTCCTACCCTTGATTGCATATATCTGACTGTGTTAACCATTGGGGTAGAGGGTTAGGAGGATTGCATCTACCAACTAAAGGCCATTGCCATTTCTGGTGTGCTTGAGTGAACTTATATATGTCCACAAGGAAATGTTGAAATAAACAAAAATTAGTAACACGCTGATTTCAAGGGAAACCAAGCCTAAAACTAAGCTATCAACTTTGTCGATATTGGCAGCTGCACAGGTGAGAGAGTTCAGGGTCAGATACTGATCAGTTTGCAGTTGGCAAGAATATGCCCCCTAAAACATTTCAATTAAAAAAGTAAAAAGTATGCCCTTTTACCAATACTATCTTAAATGGGGCATATCTATGAAAGTTTTGGCTTAATTCAGAGGAAAGTTGGGGGGGGGGGAATCATGACTCGCTTTTGTTCATTTTATACATGTATGTGCTATGAAGAAGGGAGCACATTAAAATGAAATACAGTAGAATTAGAAAGCTTATATAGCAATATTAAACCAGAATAAATAGATGTGTACTGTACCTTTATTTATAACAAAGTTACAACAGAGCAGAGGCTGGCAAAGAACTGACACAGACATCACACACATCACTTGCTTGCTTTCCTATTACACTGCAGAGTTTATCACAGGCCAAGAGCATGCAGAGAAGGTGTCACGTACGACGTGAAAGCCTCATGCATGTCACGTTGCACATTGGGAAGCCACGGTCATTCAATATCTAAAGCTCAGACAGGGCTGGATTTACACTTTTTTCGATAAAAACGCTAACATGGAAATTCCGATGTGCATACGATTGCGCATCCGTTCGTGTTTTGTGGCGAGCATTTTTCGCGCAATCGCTTGCGTTTTTAAAGATAGCAAAAACGCGAGCGCAAACATGAAAATAACGCGCGCTAATGCACAGAGCGTGCACGAAAGTGTGCGTGCTTGGTGCGTTGTAGTGTGGCCTCAGCCTTACCGTCTCTTTTTACTACAGTAAAGGGAGTCAATAACATCAGAACATATAAAGACTTCTTTATGGTCTTTATGGTCTTTATGGTCTTTAATGCATTTTCATTAACAACTCAATTAACAATCTATGTTACAGTTTACGGGCACCAGGAGACGTTACGGGCAACAGTAGACTGCACTGAGCAGGCAGAAAAGGGGGATTCCAGGCACCAGTAACCCCCCCCCCCCCCCAAACACGCCCCTGATTAATACCAGCAATTCTCAATATTTTTTAGTTTAAGAAACTTATCTAGTCCACTTTTATACAAGATAATACCATGCTGGCTCTGGCTGTTGCTGCCTGGCACTGCTTGCTTCCTTTGAGTTTGTTATCCACCAAAATCCCTTTTCAACAGGGATTCACTTAACACAGAGCCATTTATAGTATAAGCAGCACAGGGATTTTTAAGTCCAAAATGCATCACCTTATAATTATCAACATTGAATCTCATCTGCCACTTAGCAGATGAGATTGTGCTTTTCTGCCAATTCCTACGATAGCAACAAACTAGAGAGGTACAAATACCGAGTTGGAAATGCAGAGTGCTCCCTCTAGTGTCCAAAAGAGGTGGCTGTCTTTTTTTTTTATAAACCATGATAAAAAAAAAATCAAGCAATAAAATAATATTGTACATAAAAACATTGTAGCAGTCAATGTAAGCACATTTTTTAATGCAAAAAAAGTTTTTTTTAAAAAAATTATAAGCTCCCACGTAAATAACAAATAAAAACATGTAGATTACACATATCAAACACTTGGCCTGCGGGCCGAATCTGGCCCGTTTGGATGTTTTTTGTGCCCCCCGGTGACTGTACAGCATCCAAGACCTACTACACTGCTATCCATTTGTGCAGTCCTAAGCAGCGACATAACTTTAGATCAGACCGCGATCAGCTGTTGGGGACACATTAGACACATAAGATTCATGCAATCGGCTGATTAAGCGGATTTATACTTATGCCACTGCTTGGTACTGCACACATGCATAGCAGCGTAGTAAGGCTTGGATGCAGTCAACGCTGTAACAGCCTGGAGCTGGGGAGGGAGGTGTTGCTTATAATGTAGATATAATAATCCTTATTTACCACCACCAGTATATGACTACAGGAGAGCCTTCCATTGATTTGCCCAATCCATTACCGTGCCTTAAGAGCAAGGTAGACAGACATCCCAGTCCAATACAGTGTGCTTAGCATCCTTTCCCTGGCGAGACCCAGAACTAGGCACAAGTGGGACAGATTCCCAATACTGCACCTGCCAAGTATATTAATAAAAAAAAGGCCACCACTTAACACTTACAAACATTAACCCTTGGCAGTGGCGTATCTACGTTAAAACATTCGGGGCACGTGCCCCGGATGTTTGGCAAAGTGCCCCGAATGTTTTGGCCGCCTGTGCCCCTTGCAAGTGCCCCGAACTTCCGGATTTCACACGGCTGCGCGAACGTCGCGCAGCGGCGCAGTCGCACACAATGACGTCATGCGCAATGCCGGCGCGCCGATGTCACGAGCGCTCCGGAGCGAGGAGAGCTATCGGAGGGATCCAGGGACAGGTATGTTAGCATTGCAGAGCCAAGCCAGATTAGATGATGATAGATAGATACGTTAGATATATATATAGATAGCAGTTAGATAGATAGATAGCAGTTTAGATAGATAGATAGATAGATAAGATAGATAGATAATAGCAGTTAGATAGATAGATAGAGTAGATAGATATATAGATAGATAGATATAGCAGTTAGATAGATGATAGCATTAGATGTAGATAGCAGTTAGCTAGATAGATAGATAGTTAAGATTAAGATAGAAGTTAGATAGATGCAGTTAGATAGATAGATAGCAGTGCTATCTATCTATCTATCTATCTATCATCTATCCATCACTATCTAACTCTATCTATCTATCATGCTATCTACTATCTATCTATCTATTCTATCTAATCTCTATAACTGCTATCTATCTATCTACTGCTATCTACATCTAATCTATCTATCTATCTATCTATCTAACTGCTATCTATCTTCTATCTATCTAATGCTATCTATCCATCTAGCTCTAACTGCTATCTAATCTATCTATCTATCTATCTAACTGCTATCTATCTATCTAACTGCTATCTATCTATCTATCTATCTACTACACTGCTATCTATCTATCTATCTATCATCTATCTAACTGCTATCTCCTATCTATCTAACTGCTATCTATCTAACTAACTGCTATCTATCTATTTATCTAACTACTGCTATCATAGCAGTTAGACGATATAGATAGATAGCAGATAGATAGATATATAGATAGCAGTTAGATAGATAGATATGATAGATAGAAGTTACTAGATAGATAGATAGAATTAGATAGATAGATAGATAGTACAGTTAGATAGATAGATAGATAGATGGATAGATAGATCTACACTGCTATCTAGTCTATCTATCTATCTAACTGCTATCTATCTATCTAACTGCTATCTATCTATCTATCTATCTACTCTATCTATCTATCTAACTGCTATCTATCTAATCTAACTGCTATCTATCTATCTATCTAACTGCTATCTATCTATCTATCTATCTAACGCTCTATCTATCTATCTATGCTATCTATCTACTTCTATCTATACTTCTATCTATGCTATCTATCTATCTATCTCTAACTGCTATCTATCTATCTAACTGCTATCTTATCTATCTAACTGCTATCTATCTATCATCTAACTGCTATCTATCTATCTATCTAACTGCTATCTATCTATCTAACTGCTATCTATCTCTATCTATCTATCTACTCTATCTACTTCTATCTATCTTCTAAAACTGCTATCTATCTATCTAACTAACTGCTATCTATCTATCTATCTAACTAACTAGCTATCTTCTATCTATTTATCTATCTATCTATCTACACTGCTATCATAGCAGTTAGATAGATAGTAGATAGATAGCAGATAGATAGATAGATAGATAGATAGATAGATAGACACTGCTCTAACCTATCTTCTATCTATCTAACTAACTGCTATCTATCTATCTAACTGCTATCATAGCAGTTAGATAGATAGATAGATGATGCAGTTAGATTAGGTAGATAGATAGCAGTAGATAGATAGATAGATACAGTTAGATAGAGAAGATAGATAGGCAGTTAGAGAGATAGATAGATAGCAGTTAGAGAGATAATGATAGCAGTTAGATAGATAGATAGATGATAGTAGATAGAGTAGATAGATTAGATAGCAGTTAGATAGATAGATAGATGCAGTTAGAGAATAGATAGATAGATAGATAGCAGTTAGATAGATCGATAGATGGATAGATAAGATAGCACTGCTATCTATCTATCTTCTAACTAACTGCTATCTATCTATCTATTTATCTATCTATCTATCTACTGCTATCATAGCATTAGATAGTAGATAGATAGATAGCAGATAGATAGATAGATAGTAGAATAGTACACTGCTACTATCTATCTATCTATCTAACTAACTGCTATCTATCTATCTAACTGCTATCATAGCAGTTAGATAGATAGATAGATAGATAGCAGTTAGATAGTAGATAATAAGCAGTTAGATAGATAGATAGATAGATAGCGAGTTAGAGATAGATAGATAGATAGATGCAGTTAGATAGATAGATAGATAGCAAGTTAGAGAGATGATAGATAGCAGATATAGATGATAGATGATGATACATAGATAGATAGATAGATTGATAGCATTAGATAGAGATAGATAGCAGTTAGAGAGATAGATAAGATAGATGATAGCATTAGATAGATAGATAAGATAGATAGATAGCTTAGATAGATAGATAGTAGTTAGGTAGATAGATATAGATGAATAGATAGATAGTAGCAGTTAGATAATGATAGATAGCATTGATAGATAATAGATAGACTAGTATAGATAGAGTAGATAGATAGATAGCAGATAGATAGATAATAGATAGCTTAGATAGATAGATAGTAGGGTAGATAGATATAGATGATCAGTTTAGATGATAGATGATGTAATAGATAAACAGAGAGATAACAGCCAGATAGACATAGTTAAATAAACAAGAGCGTATTCTACGTTAAACACATCGGGGCAACTGCCCCGGATGTTTGGCAAAGTTCCCCGAATGTTTTGGCCGCCTGTGCCCCTTGGCAAGTGCCCCGAACTTCCGGATTTCCACGGCTGCGCGAACGTCGCGCAGCCGGCGCAGTCGCACACAATGACGTCATGCGCAATGCCGGCGCGCCGATGTCACGAGCGCGCCGGAGCGAGAGAGAGCTATCGGAGGGAATCCAGGGACAGGTATGTAGCAGTGCAGAGCCAAGCCAGATTAGATAGATAGATAGATAGATAGCAGTTAGATAATATATAGATAGCAGTTAGATAGATAGATAGCAGTTAGATAGATAGATAGATAGATAGATATAGATAGATAGATAGAGTTAGATAGATAGATAGCCAGTAATAGATAGATAGATAGATAGATATGCAGTTGATAGATAGATAGCATTATGATAGATTAGCTAGATAGATAGATAGCAGTTTAGCTAGATAGATAGATAGAAGTTAGATAGATAGCAGTTAGATAGATAGATAGCAGTGCTATCTATCTATCTATCTATCTATCTATCTATCTATCTATCTATCCATCTATCTATCTAACTGCTATCTATCTATCTAACTGCTATCTATCTATCTATCTATCTATCTAACTGCTATCTATCTATCTATATAACTGCTATCTATCTATCTAACTGCTATCTATCTATCTAACTGCTATCTATCTATCTATCTATCTAACTGCTATCTATCTATCTATCTAACTGCTATCTATCTATCATCTATCCATCTATCTAACTGCTATCTATCTATCTAACTGCTATCTATCTATTCTACTAACTGCTATCTATCTATCTATCTATCTACTATCTAACTGCTATCTATCTATCTAACTGCTATCATACTAACTAACTGCTATCTATCTATTTATCTAACTAACTGCTATCATAGCAGTTAGACAGATAGATAGATAGCAGATAGATAGATAGATAGATAGCAGTTAGATAGATAGATAGATAGATAGCAGTTAGCTAGATAGATAGATAGAAGTTAGATAGATAGATAGATAGCAGTTAGATAGATAGATAGATGGATGATAGATAGCACTGCTATCTATCTATCTATCTATCTAACTGCTATCTATCTAACTTCTATCTACTATCTAACTCTATCTCTCTATCTAACTGCTATCTATCTATCTATCTATCTAACTGCTATCTATCTATCTAACTGCTATCTATCTATCCTAACTGCTATCTATCTTCTATCTAACTCATACTATCTATCTAATGCTATCTATCTATCTAACTGCTATCTATCTATCTATCTATCTATCTATCTACACTGCTATCTATCTATCTATCTATCTCAACTGCTATCTATCTATCTAACTAACTGCATCTATCTATCTATCTAACTAACTGCTATCATCTATCCTATTTATCTATCTATCTATCTACTGCTATCATAGCAGTTAGATAGATAGATAGATAGATAGCAGATAGATAGATAGATAGATAGATAGATAGCACTGCTACCTATCTATCTATCTATCTAAATAACTGCTATCTATCTATCTAACTGCTATCATAGCAGTTAGATAGATAGATAGATAGATAGCAGTTAGATAGGTAGATAGATAGCAGTTAGATAGATAGATAGATAGCAGTTAGATAGAGAGATAGATAGCAGTTAGATATAGATAGATAGCAGTTAGAGAGATAGATAGATAGCAGTTAGATAGATAGATAGATAGATAGATAGATAGCAGTTAGATAGATAGATAGATAGATAGCAGTTAGAGAGATAGATAGATAGATAGATAGCAGTTAGATAGATAGATAGATGGATAGATAGATAGCACTGCTATCTATCTATCTATCTAACTAACTGCTATCTATCTATCTATTTATCTATCTATCTATCTAACTGCTATCAATAGCAGTTAGATAGATAGATGATAGATAGCAGATGATAGATAGATAGATAGATGATACACTGCTACCTATCTATCTATCTATCTAACTAACTGCTATCTATCTATCTAACTGCTATCATAGCAGTTAGATAGATAGATAGATAGCATATGGTAGATGATAGCAGTTAGATAGATAGATGATAGCCGTTAGATAATATGATAGCAGTTAGATAGATCGATAGATAGCAGTTAGGATAAGTAGATAGCAGTTAGATAGATAGATAGATAGATAGATAGAGACAGAGAGATAGACAAGAAGCAGATAGACATAGTTAAATAGATAAACAAGAGGCGTATCTACGTTAAAACATTCGGGGCACGTGCCCCGGATGTTTGGCAAAGTGCCCCGAATGTTTTGGCCGCCTGTGCCCCTTGCAAGTGCCCCGAACTTCCGGATTTCACGGCTGCGCGAACGTCGCGCAGCCGGCGCAGTCGCACACAATGACGTCATGCGCAATGCCGGCGCGCCGATGTCACGAGCGCGCCGGAGCGAGAGAGAGCTATCGGAGGGAATCCAGGGACAGTGTATGTAGCAGTGCAGAGCCAAGCCAGATTAGATAGATAGATAGATAGAGCTATAATTAGATAGATATAGTAGATAGATAGTATAGATAGATATGATAGCAGTTAGATAGATAGATAGATAGATAGAGTAGATAGATATATAGCATTAGTAGATAAGCATTATAGAAGATAGTAGAGTTGATAGATGATATAGTCGAGAGTTAGATAGTGATAGCAGTTATAGTAGATATGATAGATGGCTTTCTAGTAGAGTGAGTCAGTAGTAATAATCTCTATCTATCTATCTATCTATCTATCTATCTATCAATCTATCTATCTAACTGCTATCTAGCTATCTAACTGCTATCTATCTATCTATCTATCTATCTAACTGTCTATCTATCTACTCTATATAACTGCTATCTATCTATCTAACTGCTATCTATCTATCTATCTATCTATCTAACGCTATCTATCTATCTAACTGCTATCTATTATCTATCTATCTAACTGCTATCTATCTATCTCTAACTGCTATCTATCACTATCTATCTAACTGCTATCTATCTATCTAACTGCTATCTATCTATCTATCTATCTAACTGCTATCTATCTATCTATCTATCTATCTAACTGCTATCTATCTATCTAACTGCTATCTATCTAACTAACTGCTATCTATCTATTTATCTAACTAACTGCTATCATAGCAGTTAGACAGATAGATAGATAGCAGATAGATAGATAGATAGATAGCAGTTAGATAGATAGATAGATAGATAGCAGTTAGCTAGATAGATAGATAGAAGTTAGATAGATAGATAGATAGATAGCAGTTAGATAGATAGATAGATGGATAGATAGATAGCACTGCTATCTATCTATCTATCTATCTAACTGCTATCTATCTAACTTCTATCTATCTATCTAACTGCTATCTATCTAATCTAACTCTATCTATCTATACTGCTATCTAATCTATCTATCTATCCTTATCTATCTATCTAAACTGCTATCTATCTATCTATCTAACTGCTATCTATCTATCAACTGCTATCCTATCTATCTATCTATCTATCTATCTAACTGCTTATCTACTATCTATCTATCTATCTAACTGCTATCTATCTATCTACTAACTGCTATCTATCTATCTATCTAACTAACTGCTATCTATCTATCTATTATCTATCTATCTAACTGCTATCATAGCAGTTAGATAGATAGATAGATAGATAGCGATAGATAGATAGATAGATATATAGCACTGCTACCTAGTCTATCCTATCTATCTACTATACTGCTATCTATCTATCTACTGCTATCTACTAACTACTGCTATCTATCTATCTAACTGCTATCATAGCAGTTAGATAGATAGATAAATAGATAGCAGTTAGATAGGTAGATAGATAGCAGTTAGATAGATAGATAGATACAGTTAGATAGAATAGATAGATATAGTTAGATAGATAGATAAATAGTAGAGAGATAGATATAGAAGTTATATAGATAGATAGATATAGTAGAGACAGAGAGATAGACAAGAAGCAGATAGACATAGTTAAATAGATAAACAAGAGGCGTATCTACGTTAAAACATTCGGGGCACGTGCCCCGATGTTGGCAAAGTGCCCCAATGTTTTGGCCGCCTGTGCCCCTTGCAGTGCCCCGAACTTCCGATTTCATCACGGCTGCGCGAACGTCGCGCAGCCGGCGCAGTCGCACACAATGACGTCATGCGGCAATGCCGGCGCGCCGATGTCCGAGCGCGCCGGAGCGAGAGAGAGCTTCGGAGGAATCCAGGGACAGTATGTAGCAGTGCAGAGCCAAGCCAGATTAGATAGATAGATAGATAATAGCAGTTAGTAGATATTAGATAGCAGTTAGATAGATAGATAGCAGTTAGATAGATAGATAGATAGATAGATGATAGATAGCAGTTAATAGATAGATAGCATTAGATAGATAGATAGATAGATAGCAGTTAGATAGATAGATAGCAGTTGTAGATAGATGCAGTTAGCAATAGATAGATAGCGTTAGCTAGATAGATAGTAGAGTTAGATAGATAGCAGTTAGATAGATAGATAGCAGTGCTACTAATCTATCTATCTATCTATCTATCCTCTATCTATCTAACTGCTATCTATCTATGCTATCATCTATCTATCTATCTAGCTACTGCTATCTATCTATCTATATCTGATCTATCTATTACTGCTATCTATCTATCTATCTATCTAACTGCTATCTATCTATCTAACTGCTATCTATCTATCTATCTATCTACTGCTATCTACATCTATCTATCTAACTGCTACTATCTATCTATCTATCTATCTATCTAACTGCTATCCTATCTATCTAACTGCTATCTATCTATCTATCTATCTATCTAACTGCTTATCTCTATCTATCTATCTATCTATCTACTGCTATCTATCATCTAACTGCTATCTAATCTAACTAACTGCTATCTATCTATTTATCTAACTAACTGCTATCATAGCAGTTAGACAGATAGATAGATAGCAGATAGATAGATAGATGATAGCAGTTAGATAGATAGATAGATAGATAGCAGTTAGCTAGATAGATAGATAGAAGTTGATAGATAGATAGATAGATAGCAGTTAGATAGATAGATATAGATGGATATAGATAGCACTGCTATCTATCTATCTATCTATCTAACTGCTATCTATCTAACTTCTATCTATCTATCTAACTGCTATCTATCTATCTAACTGCTATCTATCTATCTATCTATCTAACTGCTATCTATCTATCTAACTGCTATCTATCTATCTCAACTGCTATCTAATCTATCTTCTATCTAACTGCTATCTATCTATCTATCTAACTGCTATCTATCTATCTACTGCTATCTATCTATCTATCTATCTATCTATCTCTCTACTGCTATCTATCTATCTATCTATCTAACTGCTATCTATCTATCTAACTAACTGCTATCTATCTATCTATCTAACTAACTGCTATCTATCTATCTATTTATCTATCTATCTATCTAACTGCTATCATAGCAGTTAGATAGATAGATAGATAGATAGCAGATAGATAGATAGATAATAGATAGATAGCACTGCTACCTATCTATCTATCTATCTAACTAACTGCTTATCTTCTATCTAACTGCTATCATAGCATTGATGATAGATAGTAGATAGCAGTTTAGATAGGTAGTATAGATAGCATTTAGATAGATAGATAGATAGCGTAGATAGAGAGATGATAGCAGTTAGATAGATAGATATTATAGCAGTAGATGATAGATAGATAGCAGTTAGAATAGATAGTAGATAGATAGATAGATGAGCAGTTAGATAGAAGATAGATAGATGCAGTTAGATAGATAGATAGATGACATTTAAGTAGAATCAGATATGCAGTTAGATAGATAGATAGATGATAGATAGATAGCACTGCTATCTATCTATCTATCTAACTAACTGCTATCTATCTATCTATTTATCTATCTATCTATCTAACTGCTATCATAGCAGTTAGATAGATAGATAGATAGATAGCAGATAGATAGATAGATAGATAGATAGATAGCACTGCTACCTATCTATCTATCTATCTAACTAACTGCTATCTATCTATCTAACTGCATCTAGCAGTTAGATAGATAGATAGATAGATAGCATTAGATAGTAGATAGATAGCAGTTGATAGATAGATAGATAGCAGTTAATAATAGATTATAGCATTAGATAGATAGAATAGATAGCAGTTAGAGAGATAGATAGATAGCAGTTAGATAGATAGATAGATGAATAGATAGATAGCAGTATAGAATGTAGATAGATAGATAGTCAGTTAGATAGATGATAGATAGAAGTTAGAGAGATAGATAGATAGATAGATATATAGCATGTAGATAGGATAGATAGATGATAGATAGCAGTTAGATTAGATAGATACATAGATTATAGATAGATCGATAGATAGATGATGGCAGTTAGATAGATAGATGATAGATAGATAGCATGTATTAGATAGATAGATAGATAGCAGTTGATAATCGATAGATAGATAGATAGATAGATAAGCAGGAATAGAATACATAGCAGATAGATAACTAGCATCGATTCAGTAGATAGAGTAGATTTAGGGATAATAGATAGATAGATAGACTAGAGAAGTTAGGATCGATAGAGTGCGTTATAGAATAGATAGACGAAGATAGAGAACAGAGAAGATAGACAAGAAGAAGCAGATCGACAGTAGTTTAAATAGTCAAGAGCAGATAGAGCAGATATACAGCAGAGAAACTCGTCGAGAGAGGGACAGATCGAGCAGATAGAATATGACAGAGAAGAGTGAGGGGGGAGGATAATATACAAGGAGAGGATGTGACAGGGGGACAGACAGGAGATGATAGGGGCAGATCGTAATAACGGAAGAATATCTGGCCAAGGGGTGGTAAGACAATCTCCTGCCAAGTTGGTGTTCTGCCTGGGTAAAGCATTGACTACATAATATGAGTGAAAAAGTAGTGGGGTTGGTTTAAGAAGTGAGCCCTCAAATGTGCTACCAGTTATATATGAATTGCCAGTTTTACTGTGACCTTTGTGTCATTAATTGTGTTCTTCTGTCCAACTGCTTCTGCTCATCTGTCTGTTATCTCACTGTCTTTCGTGCTGGTTTTTTATCACATCGGGCTGTGTATGTTGTGGCTTGTCTATCCTGTCTGTATCTGTTTTGGTATATCCTATACAAAGTACACTAGGGGTTGCCGGCTTTTCGAATAAAGGGGCTGGAATGACCGCAGACATAGCAGTGCCCCTATCTCTCAGACCCTAGATACTACCACCTGACCCTTTGGGACAGTATGTCGCGAATATTTGTGGAACGACAGGCTTTGACAACAAATAGCCATCGAGCGACTCTCTGGTAAAATTATATGTCCACTATCCTAGGAGGGGGGTTGGGGGGAAATAGGGGGGTGTCTAGACATGCACTCACAAACACAAGCTGGCAATGATGTTTGTATGATTGTAGTA
>CM033472.1:60872246-61259817 GCA_019447015.1 Hymenochirus boettgeri
AGTGATAAACAGACAGAAAGACAGTGAGATAGACAGACAGAGATAGATAGGGGCAGAGATCCATGAAGAAGGTACAAGAAGATCTCCCTGGCCAAAGGTGTGGGCAAGCATCTGACTACAACTGAACACAACAGTAAGTTTAAAATGACCAAATTGCTACCAGTATATAATGAAATTGCCAGTTTACTGTGCCTTTGTGTCATTAATTTGTGTCTCTCTGTCCAACTCTCTGATCTCTGTCTGTCTATCTCACTGTCTTTCTGTCTGTTTATCACTATCGGGCTGTGTATGTTTGTGGTTGTCTATCTGTCTGTATCTTTTTGGTAATCTCTACAAGTACATAGTGGGTGTGGCTTAATTGGGGGCGGGGAAAGGGGCATGGCCTAAAAAATTTTCGACGCGCTACGCGCGGAACATGGAGTGCCCAAGGGTGCCCCTGATCCTCTCAGACCCTAGATATGCCCCTGACCCTTGGTACATTGGTTTACGCAGCTTTGACACAAATAGCCAATAGCGACTCTCTGTACAATAATAATAATGTCCACTTACTAGGGCAGACAGGCACTCTGGCACATGGTTATGAGTGTAGTATTATCCCAATGATTACCATGTTTAGAGCAATCCTCATATTAGTCAGAACAGGGCAAGCAGTTGCAGATTTGGTAATCTGATCACTGCAATAATTTTATTAAAGGGTATTGTAATTGTAAATACAACTTAGTTTTTATAGATAGCTTTGGCTTTAAATGTAAAGTGTTTTTTTTGTTGTTGTTCTAAGATCCTCCTATACCTTCAGTCTTTAAAAGTTTCTGTCGTCCTTCTTCTGTCAGGCAGAACAGAAACGCTCTTTCCCTGGCAAAGGGATTTGGCCAATCTTGTGGGGATGGAGCTGAACACAAGACATGACAGAAAGAGGAAGACAGAAACCTTTAAAGACTAAAGGTTTAGGAGGGTCTTAGGAAAAAAAAATACATTTAAAGCCTAAGTTATCCTTTAACCCTTTCACTGCCAGAAGAATTTCATTTTTTTTTTTGCGTTAACTGCCAGAAGAATTTTCAGGATTTTGCCCTTAATCGCTTTTGACTAATTTTACAGTAGGAAACCTTGCAGTAAATCAGGAATATATACTTTGTTTTTTTCAGACAAAGTGATTTTAACATGGTAACAGAGTTTTGAACTTTTCTGGAAATTTACTGGAATTATGGGTAAAATATGTAAAAAAAAAAAAAAATTTGCAAGTTTTCATAGATTTTTCCCATTTTTACTTATAGTTATCTTAAGGTTACACACACAAATCTCACTGTCTAAAAGCTCAGATACTCCCGAGTACAACGATACCAGATATATGTAGGTACCACTTTTCCTGTACAGGAGACCCCCAAACTAAAACTGCACCTTCAAGAATATTACACCAAATTAAAATTTATAACCACTATTGACAGTTAACATAGAATATCTACCAAATTAACTAAAATATCCCCACAAATGAGATATTTTTAGAAACTACACACCCGCAGGATTTTATGAGTGAGGTTAGTTTGATCAAAATGCAGACACCCGGACGAGCTCTTCGTCCAATTGTAAGTTATTTTCTCACATTTTCCTTTTTTTCCTCAACTGTAAAATCAGAGACAAAATCAAATGCAAATTTCAGCTAAAAACTGTAGGAGTAGGAAAGTTCAAACGCATCTCAAATATGAAAGCCTAGCCCCTCCCGAATAAAACGGTATGCCACATTCATGGGTGTACCCAGAGACATGGCTACCAACTAACCCAGAGCGTGACCAGTGCCAAATGTCAGTAGCAGCAAAAAAAATTAGCCAGTTTTGTATTTGAACAGTCTGCAGTTTTTCCACAAAACACCCCCCAACTCAGAATACCCCCCACAAACTATATATTCCTGAAATCCACACCTTAGCTATGTAACGCTGTAGTTCGTTCATTCATACCATCAATGGTGTGGCGCAGTTCTTCGTAGAGTTTGCACTTTTACCAGATTTTCCAAAAAATGAACATCAAACAACATTCAAAAAGGTAGAAATCATGCCAAAACCCCATGGAATGTAAAATATCATTCTCCCAAATGTCCTGAATCAAACGGTATGCCATATGTGTGGTTACACACGCAGACATGGAAGCGAAAAGCCACAAAGTGAGACAATGCACGATGGCTCAGAAACGGCAAAAATATTTAGCCAACTCCGAATTTGGACAGTCTGCAGTTTTTTCCACAAAACACTTAACTTAAAAATAACCCCACAAACTATATATACCTGAAATCTACACACCTTCAGCTATGTAACACTGTAGTTTGTTCATTCATACCATCAATGGTGTGGGCGGCAGGTCTTCGTAGAAGTTCGCATTTGTCTGAAAAAAGAACAACAAAAACAACTTCAAAAGGTAGAAATCATGCCAAAACCTCATGGAATCTAAAAAAAAGTTACTAAATATCAATCTCCCAAATGTCCTGAATCAAATGGTATGCCATATGCATGGATGCACACAGGGACGTGGCCACCAACTAGCTCAAATGGGACGCATGCACAAGTGTAATTACAAGAAAAAAATCAAAGTTGTCTGTAATTTCAAACAGCCCCAAAACTTGGAAATGCCCCCCACAAATAAACCCCCCAACTAAATATCAATCTCCCACATGTTCTGAATCAAACAGTATGCCCTATGTGTGGATGTACACAGAGACGTGGCCACCAACTTGCTCAAATGGGACGCATGCACAAATGCAATTACAAGAAAAAATCAAAGTGCTCTGTAATTTGAACAGCCTACCATTTTTCTAAGGAAACAGTCCAGAAACATAGAAATTCCCCCCACAAACTATATATTTTTGGAATCTACACACCTTCAGCTACGTTACGATGCCATGCTTTCATACATACATAAAGAATTCCAGACCCAGTGATCAAAAGAACTCCGTGTTTTTAGGAGGTTTTGTGAAAAATAAAATCAGATGATTCAAGGATTCGAATCCTACCTAAACCCTTTTGACAAGCAAAAAACCCACTAAATGTCAATCTCCCACATATCCTGCATCAAACGGTATGCCATATGTGTGGGTGCACACAGAGACGTGGCCACCAACTAACTCAAATGGGACGCATGCACAAGTCCAATTACAAGAAAAAAATCAAAGTGTTCTGTAATTTGAACAGCCTAATCAACTTGGAAATACCCCCCACAAACTATATATTTTTGGAAGCTACACACCTTCAGCTACGTGATGGTATCATGCTTTTGTATATACATGAAGAATTCCAGACTCTGTTATTCATAGAACTCCGTGTTTTTAGGAGATTTTGTGAAAAAATAAAAGGACTCAATGGTTGAAATCTTACCTAAACCCACTTGGCAAGTAAAAAAACCCGCTAAATGTCAATCTCCCACATGTCCTGAATCAAACGGTATGCTATAAGGGTGGGTGCAAACAGAGACGGGCCACCAACTAGCTCAAATGGGATCCATGCGCAATTGCAATTACAAGAAAAAATTTAAAAAACGCCACAACCCACCCCTATCCCCACTCCCCTTTAGTGGTATTTTAGTGAAAACCAGTTAGTACAGAGAGTCACACAAGTTTTTGCACACTTTACTGATTCTAAAAATTCAATCCGGTCTTTTTTTGGTACCTCTGCAAAATTCCCTACTAAAATAGGCTTAGTTTCCCTTGAAATCGAACAAATAGTGATCCGCGTTTACTTTACCGATATCACGGGGGACATTGGGAAGCTTGGAGAAGACAAACTTTTGTGCTAATTTATAGTTTTTAGGTAAAAAAAAAAAAAGTTGTGTGTATCACTTTAAGATTTTTTTGGGATCATTCCCAAAGATGATCATCAAATCATCCTAGGGAATGATACCGGACTTGGAATACGGTCATAAATGCCCGTTTTCCAATTCGAAATCCGATCGGAAAAATCACTTCCCGGAAGTGATCACCAAATTTTGATCTCTGTCCCCCTAAGTAGCAAAGACTTAGAAAAAATCCTATTTGTGAAAGGAACTTTGAGTTCCATTCACAAAATGTATAGTAAAGCTGTCAGCATGACAGCTTTTACTATACAGGTACTGCAGCGTGATCTGAATGGAGATCACACTGCAGTACCTCAACTAGACCACCAGGGGCAGCCTCCTACCACTTTTAGGGAAGACCCCGGTGAAGGAGGAAGTTCTGTGATGTCACCGGGGTCTCCCTTTCCGCCGCAAGGAACTTCCTCCACGTGGGACCGGCTTCAGCCTGCGGGACCATCTTAAGGTAGGGATATCTTCCCGATCCCCCCCTCGGATTTGGACATAACCGAGGGGGGATCGAGGGGGCTAGGGGGGCATTCAACTGCCCCCCGATCGCCCCTAGCTGGGGCCAAATTTTTGCCGGCAGTGGGGAAGACACAGATCGTGTATTCACGATCTGTGACAGTTTGGTCATTCACTGCACAGATCGTGAATATACGATCTGTGGCAGTGAAAGGGTTAATATTGATAAAAGTAAAGGTGGCCATGCATATGAATGGGATTTTCCCTATTATCTTTAGTGTGTAGGGGCAGTTCCCGAATGATCGGAATGCCAACGGGCGACCGTTGTCAGCACTTCGATCGATCGGGAATGACGGAAAATTTTTCATGGTGGATATCGGCTCCTTTTACTTCAAATGTATAGCCGCACGGCCGACCGGTCCCTATACCATCCGTGTGCGCCGTTCCTACAGCATGTGTGCAAACATACCAATGTGATCTGTCAGCACACATGCTTTGGGATCGCATGAGTATGGCCACCTTATTAACTATACAAAGTGCAGTCCAGTTTCTTACTGAAACAGGGCAGGCATTGTTTATTAAAATGAAAGGCTACACTATTAATAAACAGATATTGCACATTCCTAAAAACTGACTGTGGCTGTCCTGTTCTAGTAAGTTGACTGATAAAGTTTTAGCAGGGCACCACTTAAAATAAACAAATCTCTTAACCCATACATATAGGGTTTCCAGATTTTGAAATCCAAAATAGAGGACAAATAACAGGTGCACAGACAATTTTTTTGGCGTTTTGTGGTAATGCCCACTTTTTGAGGTAACGCCCATTTTAAAGACCCCATTTGTCATTTCATATATATATATCCTGAATATTTTGCGCATGCATGCTGCATAAATGGGTTACACACTAATATCATCCATATTGAGGCACAACGGTCATTAATACCAGCAGAGCACAGTGCTAGGTGGTCTCTACTCTATTGTTACTTGCATTGTCTGTGTCCTGTGTATAAGTTAAATGTAAAAGAAAACAGAAAATTTTACTACTTACCGTAATTTTCTTTTCCTGGTCCGTAGCACGGCAGTGGTTAACATGGTTTTACGCCCCCTAGGTGTGGCTGACAGATTGATTTAGCCTATAAGAATCCTTCAGCTCCTCCCCTCTGTGTCTTATGGTCGACTGTCCGAGTGACTTCTGAAACTGCCATGCTACGGACCAGGAAAAGAAAATTACGGTAAGTAGTAAAATTTTCTGTTTTCCCAGGTCCTACACGGCAGTGGTTAACATGGGATGTAATAAGCTGCTTAAATAAGGGGGGGGGGGAATTATATGATGCATAAACACACTTTATTTGGATCCTGCTTTTAAGATATTTTTGCCAAATTCGGCCTGAGAAAAAACGTCTAAACTATAATGTTTGACAAATGTGGACATAGAAGTCCAGGTTGCTGCTCTACAGATTTCTTCTGGACAGGTCTTTGCTGAAAAGGCCCATGAGGCTGCGATGGACCTTGTGGAATGCGCCGTAATATTCCCTAGAAGAGAGGTTGCCTTACTCTCATATGCCTGTCTAATGCATGATTTTAACCAGGCTGCCAGGGTAGGTTTAGATGGTTTGCTTCCCTTCTTGCTGCCTGAATGGATGATGAACAAGGAATCTGTATTTCTGAATGAAGATGTGCTGTCGATATATGTCTTGAGAATTCTCCCCACATCTAGAGACGTGGGGATGGGATCTTGATCCTGGGAAACAGATGTAGGCAGTATGATGTCCTGATTTATATGGAAAGGGGTAACCACCTTGGGTAAAAATGTTGGATCTGGTCGTAAAATTATTCGATTATTAAGAAATATCGTGAAAGGCTCTGAAGACCTGAGTGATTGGAGCTCTGCTACTCTTCTGGCTGATGTTATTGCCACCAAAAATAAAGATTTGATGGTCAAGTTAGCTAGTTTTTTTACATCGGTTTTTACTGTTGAGAATCCTTACAGTAGGGATTGTAACAATGTGCAGGGAGGAAATGAAGAGTTTTCACATTGGATAACAGAGGATATGGTACGGAATCAATTAGACAAAGTTAATATCAATAAAGCGCCAGGACCAGATGGATTGCATCCTAGGATTTTAAAAGAGCTTAGTTCAGTTCTAGCAAGACCACTGTGTCTCATCTTTTCAGATTCGCTTTTGTCTGGGGATGTGCCACTGGATTGGAAAAAAGCCAATGTAATACCAATATTCAAAAAAGGTAGTCGTTCACAGCCTGGTAACTATAGACCTGTAAGCCTAACATCAGTGGTAGGGAAGGTGATGGAAACTTTGTTAAGGGATCATATCCTTGACTTTGTCTCCAGAGATTATCTTATTAGTAGTAGTCAGCATGGATTTATGAGAAATAGATCATGCCAGACAAATTTAATTGGTTTTTATGAAGAAGTGAGTAAGAAGTTAGATTCAGGCACAGCTGTGGATGTGGTATATTTGGATTTTGCAAAAGCCTTTGATACTGTGCCACATAGGCGACTAATGTATAAACTGAGGACTGTTGGCCTTGAAGAAAACATTTGTTCATGGATAGAGAACTGGTTATTGGACCGCAAACAGAGAGTGGTGGTTAATGGAGCTACATCTATGTGGGCTAAAGTTCTAAGCGGAGTTCCTCAGGGTTCTGTACTGGGGCCGCTTCTGTTTAATCTGTTTATAAATGACTTAGAAGGGGGCATTGAGAGCAAGGTCTCTGTGTTTGCTGATGACACTAAATTATGCAGAGCTTTGGAAACTTCCAATGATGTGCAAGTGCTGCAAGCAGACCTAGATAGATTATCAAAATGGGCAGCAGAATGGCAGATGAGATTCAATGTTGATAAATGTAAGGTGATGCATTTGGGATTTAATAATCCCTGTGCCACCTACACCATAAATAACTCTGTGTTAAGTGCATCTGAAATGGAAAAAGATTTGGGGGTTCTGGTAGATAACAGACTTAGCTGTAGCAAACAATGCCAGGTAGCAACAGCTAGAGCTAGCAAGATATTGTCTTGTATAAAGAGGGGAATGGAATCAAGAGAGAAAAATATTATTCTCCCTCTTTACAAGGCACTGGTAAGGCCACATTTGGAATATGCGGTGCAGTTTTGGAATCCCATATACAAAAGGGACATCTTGGAAATTGAGGCAGTTCAGAGAAGGGCAACTAAATTAATAAGGGGAATGGAGGGGCTTGAATATGCAGGCAGATTAGACAAGTTAGGGCTGTTTACATTGGAGAAGCGGCGGTTGCGTGGGGACATGATAACCTTATACAAATATATTAATGGCCCATACAGTGAACTCTCTGGTGCATTGTTCACTAATAGGTCATATCTGAGGACTCGTGGACATCCTTTAAGGTTGGAAGAAAAGAAGTTTCATCTTCAAGTTAGGAGAGGTTTCTTTACAGTGAGAACGGTGAAACTGTGGAACTGTCTTCCAGCAGAGGTGGTAATGGCAAGTTCATTGAATAGGTTGGACTTGATGGACGAATGTCTTTATTCAACCTTAATTACTATGTTACTATGTTACTATGTTACAGAGCATGATTCCAATGGTTCGAACAGAGATCCTTGAAGATATTGTAAGACTAATGTCAAATCCCAAGGAGGAACTTTACTTCTTACTTGTGGCTTCAGATGTTTTACCCCCTGGAAAAACCTGACAATAAGTGGATCATAGGCCCATCTGGAGTTTGTTAGTGCTGAAAAAGCAGAGACTTGAGTCTTGAGTGTTGCTAGACTTAGTTCTCTATTTAAACCTTCTTGTAGGAATATGCTTGTGAAGGTTCTCATTCATCCAGGTCATGGTATATCTGTTGTATTCAATTAGATCAACTGGACTTGAAATGTATTCTTGAAGACGTTTCGCTATCATCCGACTGCTTTCTCAATTCAGAATGACTTGTACAAGAATCTGTGGCAATTATTATGTACCCTGGAAAATCCCAATTAGCATATCACAGCCAGGTGTTAAGGGTGTGATTAGATAGTGGCTAAGAGGTGTTATAGGAACGCCCAGAGTAAGGTGTTAAAACAGCATTGTATATGGCAGACAGTTGGTGCCTGGGCCTTTGTCAAAAGAAGTAGAAGGAAAGAAAAGAACATGAATACCAACAGTGAAGGGGAAAAGCAAGACAGGGAAAGAACATGGTCATCCCATATGTACAGGGTCTCCGAAAATTAAGAAGAATTTTCAAAAAACATCGTATCCCTGTCTGCTTTAAACCGAACAAAACAACTGAGGCAGCAATTGGTACATCCGAAAGACCCAATACCAAACACAAGAAAAGCGACATCATATATGCAGTGCTGCAGTGAAGAATGCTCTTGATTGTATGTGGGGGAGACCAACAAGCAACTGCATCAACGTATGGCCCAGCACAGAAGAGCCAATTCCTCGTCAGTGACTCAGCCGTGTATCTGCATCTTAAGGATAAGGACATACCTTTGAGATTGTAATGTTAACATACTGGCGAAGGAACGTGACTGGTTCAAGAGAGGTGTTAAGGAGGCCATTTATGTGAAATAAAGAAACCAAGCCTAAATAGAGGTGGGGGGGTTCGACACCAACTGTCTGCCATATACAATGCTGTTTTAACACCTTACTCTGGGCGTTCCTATAACCTCTTAGCCACTATCTATCACACCCTTAACACCTGGCTGTGATATGCTAATTGGGATTTTCCAGGGTACATAATTGCCACAGATTCTTGTACAAGTCATTCTGAATTGAGAAAGCCAGTCGGATGACTAGCGAAACGTCTTCAAGAACTACATTTCAAGTCCAGTTGATCTAATTGAATACAACAGATATACTTCTTGTAGGAATTCTGTAATATTTTCTGATGATGGTTTTAAAGCATTAATCAATTTGGTTTTGCACCATGAACAAAAGATTTCCCAGACTTTATAGTAGCGTTTGGAAGTGGATACCTTTCTGGCTGCCATAAGAGTAGAAATAGTATTATCTGATAAACCTCTAGCTCTCATGGTTGAGGTCTCAAGTACAAGGCTGTCAGTTTCAGGTTCTCTGGTTCTGTATGAGTTATAGGTCCCTGCATTAGCATCTTGTTGATAATCGGTAGTCTGAATGGAGGCTATTTCGACATACTCAGTGCCCAGCTGAACCATGGTCTTCTTGGCCACCACGGTAGGATGGCAATTACCTTGGCTTTCTCGTCCTGAATTTTCCTGAGGATTTTGGGAATGATCGGGAAGGGGGGAAAGATGTATAAGCATAAAAAGTCATGAGAGGGGCACTCTTCTGTGAATATACGTTTCTTTATTGGATCACATAACACAAAGATGTATAGCAGTTGTTGAGGCCATTCCATGGAGAGAGCATCTATCCCTGAGGCTTTGGCTTCCCAGTGTCTGGATACATAATTCTTGACCTGGTGATTTTTGTGAGTTGCCATTAGATCCAATTGTGGAGTGCCCCACATCTGACAAATGGACAGGAAGATCTTCGGATTGAGATGCCATTACCCTGGGAGAACCGTCTGTCTGCTGAGGAAGTCTGCTCTGGAGTTGCCCTTGAACTGATGTCAGACCGTCAGGTATGTTTCTGCGAATATTAATATTTTCTTGGCTGTATTCCAAAGCGGAGAGCTCCGAGTTCCCCCTCTGTTGTTGACGTAAGCTATGACTGTGTTGTCGGAGCGAATACGAACAGCTTTCCCTTGTATTAGATACTGGAAAGAAAGGAGAGCATAAAGGACTGCTGAAAGTTCTCTCAAATTTTGAGGTGCTGACTGTAATTTTTTGTGCCACTTCCCCTGGGAAAACTGGAGACCCAAAGTGGCACCCCATTGCATCTGTCGTATCATGAACCCATTCTGGAGTGGGCTAGAGATATGGGTTAGAAATTTGTTGGTATTGTCCACCAAGCTAGGGCTGCTTGGACTTGCTGGGGTATACATATTAATTGGTTTGGACCGTTCTGTGGACTGTACCAGTTTGTTGAAGCAAATCTGTAGGTCCCTTATGTGAGGCATAGCCCATTTGACAGTAAGGAGTGTTGATGTAAGTTTTCCCAATGTATGCTGACATATCCAGGCAGTGGAGATCGGAAGGTGAGTAAAGTTTTGCATTTGAGATATTAGTTCCATTCTTTTTGACTGGGGTAGTGATATTGAAAGATTCGATGACTTCAGGATGGCTCCCAGAAACTGTACTGCTTGAGTTGGAATCAGTATAGATTTTTTGGTATTTATCACCCACCCATGAGACTGAAGACAGTGAAGAGTTGTCTGAATATGATTTTGAAGAGTTGAAAGGCTGTATGATTTTATGAGAATGTCGTCGAGATACATGGATATCTGAATGCCTTGAAGTCTGAGGTGAGCAATCAATGGAACTAATATTTTTGTGAAGACTCTGGGAGCTGTTGCTAGACCAAAGGGTAATGCTTTGTATTGAAAGTGGCTCTCCAGGATGTGAAACCGTAGGAATTTTCTGTGCAGTGGGTGGATAGGTACATGAAGATAAGCATCTTGGATGTCTATTTTTAAAATCCAATCATTTTGTTGTATCTGTAAGGTTACTGACCTTAGGCTCTCCATCTTGAAATGTCTGACATTCAGGTGCTTGTTGAGATACTTGAGATTGAGGATGGCCCTCATTTCCCCTGACTTCTTTCTTCTGAGAAATATGTGGGAGTATACACCCTCTTTGAGCTGTGAAGATGGAACTTGTTCTATTATATCTTTCGCCAGTAAAGAGGAAAGAACTGATTGAAGTGCTTGCCTTGCTTGTTTTGACTGTGGAGTTTTCGATTTGAAGAATCTGTTTAATGGTTGGTTGGATATAAACTCTATTCTGTATCCCTCGTGAAGTGATTTCAGAACCCAAGAATCTGAGATTGTTTGAGCCCAAATCTTCCTGAAATAGTTGAGTCTTCCTCCTATTTTCAAAGATTGGGCTCCCCCACCTTCATAACTGTCTAGCTCTACCTCTGGAATTTTTGCCACGAAAAATCTGAGGGTTAGGCTCTGGTTTCCAAGTTCTCTGGAAATACGGCCTACCTGGTTTATACTGCTTAGCTTCTCTTAGGTTAGGCTGAAAAGTTGATGGAATGGGATTTCTGAATGGTCTGGCTACAGGTAGACTATTTTTGGCAGAATTGGCTTCGATGAGTTCCTTAAGTTTGGACCCAAAAAGAAGACCTCCTTCAAATGGTATTGTAGCAAGATTCTGTTTAGACTGAATATCTGCTTTCCATTGTCTCAGCCAGATAGCTCTTCTGGCTGTGACTGAGGAGCTCATGGTTTTGGCGGAAAGTTTTATAGAATCCATGGAAGCCTCTGAAATAAACTCATTGGTATTTTTGATGTCTGTTAATTGAAGCAAAAGTTCTTCTTTAGATTTGCATTCTTTAATGGCTTCTTCCAATTCATTTAACCAGATTTTATTGGCTCTAGCTAAACTAGTAATAGCTACGGATGGTCTAAGAGACGCGCCAGATAAAGAAAATACCCTTTTAAGAGTAATATCCTCTTTTCTGTCCATGGGATCCTTCAAAACTGTAGAATCCTCAGTGGCGAGCATAGTTCTTTTTACCATTTTGGTTATTGCTGCATCGACTTTTGGAGGTTCCTCCCAAAGAGAACTTTCTATAGCTGATATAGGATAAGTCTTTAGGAAGGATTGACTGTAGGAAAATCTCTTAACAGGGTTATGCCATTCAGCTTTAATTGTATCTAATATTTGTTTGTGTATGTGGAACGTTGTGGCATCCGAATTTTTATTTGAAAACATAAGATCAGAATTAGCGACTGGAATAGGTTCAGCTATTCTTAATGATTTTCTCATTTTCTTTATGAGATGATCTAGGACTTCTTGTGTTAACATAGTGTCACATGGAGATGGATCTCTGGTTTCTGACTCAGAGTCTGCCGTTTCTCCTGGCTCCAAGGCAGAATTTGTTCTGTCTGAAAGCAATGGATGAGTAGGAATTGAAGCGTTGGATATCATACTTTTTACTTCTGCCATCATGGAGTGGGAAAAAGAAGTAAGTGAAGAATCTATTAGATTTTTTACTGAGGAAAGGAGTTCAGAATCTGGACTGGTCCTTTGTTTTATACAATCAGCACATAATTTCTTTCCCTTAAGTGTAGGTTGATCACATAGGGCACGTTCATAGGTTCTATGCTTATGGTAGTGATGGTCCCCCTCTTCATAACTGGGTGATGATCTGAAAATAAATAATAAATATAAGTTGTGGAATATTGCTTTAAGACGATATTGCCCCTTTTAACTTGTATCTCACCCCCTGGATCTGGAGCTTCTCCTTCTATGAGACATGACAGGCAAGCTGGAAAAAACAGACAGTAAGCTTTAGTATCATGAATCCTGAATCCGCACTTGTAGACTGCTAATACTCACAGAGTAAGGCAGAATAACAGCTTGCAGCGCTAGCCTCCGACTGCTGCGTGCAGGAGTTGCGAGACCTGATCCACAGCAACATCTGAGAAGTGTTGCTGTGGGTTTAAATCAAATTTCGAGCCATTTCCGGGTTGCGCAAATATGATGTCGTCATAGCGCGCCACGCGCGCTGTATAATGTTATACTGGCGGTGCGCCAATCCGCCTATCACCCGACCTAGGTGGGTTGTGCTGGAGCCTGGGTAGGGCTGCCCAATTCCCAAAAGATCCGTGAGGGGGTGAGAGCTGCTTGATACTTGATACTGCAGGCACGAGGACAGGAGAACGTAAGACACAGAGGGGAGGAGCTGAAGGACTCTTATAGGCTAAATCAATCTGTCAGCCACACCTAGGGGGCGTAAACCCATGTTAACCACTGCCGTGTAGGACCTGGGAAAGAACATATACACAATAGCTAGTTATTACTGTATTACCCATTAAACTCACACAGACAATTCAAGCAAGTGCCAATAGAGCAAAGAAATAGCAGAACTGCAGTCTGCTGGGGACTGGGGTTAAAATGTGACATGACTCAATATACATACCAGTATAGACAGATGAAATGGCAGGCTGCATATTGGGTAATTAACCCCAGTGGCATAGCTACAGACCTATAGGCCCTGTTGCAAAATTTGGACATGCCCCCCCAACAAGACACAAATCAACTGTGTCAGGCATTTACCATGCTTTTAATGCTTAGTACACAGGCGACTGGTAAAATGCTTGGCTCACAGACACTGATAAAATGGTTAAGAAACTGATACTGGTAAATGGTTGACACTGATCGAAGACAGACAATGGTAAAAATGCTTAGTACACAGAATACTGGTAAAAGGGTTGGCAAACAAGACTGGTAAAATGCTTAACACAAATACACTGCTAAATTGGTTGGAAAACGGACACTGGTAAATGGTTGGCACAGGCATTGGTAAAATGCTTTTAAGGTGGAACTACAAAAATGTCTAGCACACAGACATGTGTAAAATATTTGGCAGTGATAAAATGGCACCTGACGAACAGACAATGCCAACGATTTACAACCATTTTGATTTGACCAATATCTGTATGCAAAGTTGGCATACAGACATTGGTAAAATAGTTGCCAGACTGTCAGGTGTAAATGGTTGGCATGGTCTGTGTAGTATATTGGACTATGTCAGCACCTATAGTTCTAGTACAGCTTGCTAGTGATGTAACAGGAAGCATAAGTTACTAATGTTGTATAAGCTTTGGTGCCGAGAGCACATGTTATTTTAATAATAATAATTTATATATAAATGCTTACGGAAAGTCTGGTTACTCGGTGCAACCACATAACAGTCTGTGCATCAAGTCTCAATGTACAGACAATGCCAACCATTTACACCTCCCAGCATTCTCCAAAAACACTCTGCAGGCAGGGAATGCTGGGAATCGTGGTTTCCAAACAATAGGAGATCTATCCCTGCCATACAATGATTGTACTATGGGGTTTTATTGACTATCAGGTATCCCACCCCTCCGGGATTGTCTGGAAATCTCCCTCATTCTGAGGTGGACTCCCGCACAAGACCACCCCAGACTTGAGAGGAGACTTGAGTCTCCTCCCCAGTTACACCCACTTTGCAAGGCCATGCCCCTTGAATGCCCAACCCCCCACTCTAACCCTACCTCCCAGAACCCTAGAACACTGGCCATGCCCCATGTGATGTCACGCCCCCTTTTCCCACCCTGCCCGGAAGCCTGAAGGGGCAGGGTGGGATGTCTGGACTATGACTATAGTAATAAAAGAGTGTGCTGTCATTCTGTACAAACCAGACTTCCATCCCCCCCTTCTTCCTCCCGACACAGACCTCAGGCAGAGTAGAAGGCAGGCAGACACATTAGGCCCCTCCTTAGGCACAGGATATGCTCATTTTTCCTTTCTTCTGGCCCAGCCCACCTTATACTTCACACGCATCCAGGAGACCCAGCACCACACCCTCTGCACTTCCTTATTGGGAAAACATTTAGTGCACCAATAGACTGTCACAGGATCTCCTACAGGGTCAGGTGTCGTCGCGGCACGTAAGTGGGCAGGGCCACGCATGCGCATTCACTTTTTAAGTTGTAAAATTCCAGACTTTTCACCTGCAAACAGAAATTCCTGCTGGACCCGGATTTAGCCTCTAAAAAGAGAACAAATCCGGGGAAAAAACAGGACGTCTGGAAACCCTACATACATATAAAGGGGAGGGGCTTGTAGAAAAAATTTCAAATTATATATATGGAGAAAAAAGATTCTACATAAAACAATAGCACTTATATGTGTGAAAAAAAGTGTTTACATAATCGTTATCATAAAGGGCAAGTCCAGCCCCAAACAATGTTTTACTGTAGTGTAGGGCTGGGGGTTTCTACACTACAGAAAAGAACCAGAGCAGAGGAATCCAGGGAGCGGGGGAAGGGCTCCCCTGCATATGCCCTCCCCTGAGTCCTCCAGGAGGAAAAGGAAGTAGCAGGGACTGGATGACACACAGACAGCCTCAAATACCTATACAAAGCACAGTCCACTTACTGGAATAGGACAGGCACAGTCGGCATTTAGTAATTCATAATGACCTTCATGGCAGTGCTTTAATTGGTGTCAGGGACGTGGCCTTTGCGCAGCACATACGGTACCCACAAGTGCCCCTGACGCCCCTGGTTGGGAGGTAATATGCACTAGTTCTCCTATGGTCACACCTTGATACTGGTGCCACTGTGACATATTGAGTTTAATTCTAAAAAATAAAAGTATTTTATAACTTCATAATTATGAAAGTAAAATGTTCCATGTGTTATATTATAAATGTTAATATGCCATTTGCAAAAAGAAGAAAGAAATATTGTTTACATATCAGGTTGATCCACCTGTGATCTGCATGTTTAGTCCTATTTCTCTTTACTGATTAGTAATGCCTGCAGAGGCTAGAGAGGGGGAGCTCTAGACCACGATGCCTCATTCTTAATAAAGTTTCCAGAGGAGAAGCATCATGTATGAGAGTCATTATTTACCTTATCCCATTTTCAGGTATGGCACTAGTGTCTCAATCAGATTAAATGTACTATATAGTTATGTGTGTGAGGAAGCAGTGTTCTTTTCTATAATATACTAAATTGCTTGATGTTAAAGTTCAGTCCAAATACACATACTTTTCAGAAAAAATAACAGTATTTTTTCATCCCAATGACCTTAATCTGCCAATTCAGCATTTTGTCTGTATATAAATAAATGCAACTGAAATACTGACTACCTGTTTGCAGGACCCCTAGTAGAGACCCCTAGAGAGATCTGAGCATCTTTGACCCATCCAAAAGCCAATCAGTAGAAATAACTGTTAGGAACATTCCAAGGATGTGTTGCATTACACAAACTAACAATTTAACAAATATTGATAATTTCCACTGAACTGTCCCTTTAAGTAACTAGTATATGACTTAGCCATACGAAGCTGAAGTTGGTTTCTTATTCAAAAAAAGTTGGTTTCTTTTTCAGTTAGTTTCTTATTCACAGGCTGAAGTTGGTTTCTTATTCGGATTTGATTAGAAACTGGTGTATTGCAATAGGTAAAACCGCTTTGGGCCACTGAAAAAACACAGCAGGCAGACTTGTACATACCCCTGGCACATAATTCAGTTAAGTCCAGCCTGGCCCAAATTGGTTTTGGGCATGGAAGTTGACATCAAATCTGCAAAACAGCCATTTTAGCCATTTGAATAAGAAACTGGTGTATTGCAATAGGGCCACTGAAAAAACACCTCAGACAGACATGTACATACCCTTGGGATTTACTTTTGTTATAAAGTATATTCATTAGCTTGGTACACACATGAGCAGATATTTTGGGTCAAAAAAATCTTATTTCAGTGGCTGGCAACGACCACTGGATCAGATAAAAGGGCAATCTGTTATGACAGTAAATAACTGCCAATCGTGCGGCCCAAAGAAGACATTCTCTGCAACTGACAGTGTTTTGTTACGGCTGAATGCACGATATCGGCAAACGCTCGGGACAAAGTTCTTTTTTACTGATAGATCCACATTTACACTACATTATCATTTGTGTCAGTTCCAGTTCCCTTTATTACAGTAGAAGGAGACAATAACATCAGACCATGTATGGGCACATTGAACGATCATTCTTTATAAAGAATATATGGAACAATCATTCCTGTGTGTATATATAGTAGGTACAGTAAATTCTGTATATAACCCAATTTCAGAAATCACCCCAGGCAGCTTCAGGGTTAATATTGATAGAGATCTCTATGCTGCTGTCAATCACAGGGCAGACTGGATACATTTTTGAAACATACAAATGCTGTTTCTCACTCACAGCTCAATTAACAATGTAACAGTCTACGTAACAGTCTACATAACAGTCTACGTAACAGTCTACGTAACAGTCTACATAACAGTCTATGGGCAGCAGACTCCACAGAGCAGACAGAAAGGTTTCAGGGGGGGTCCCAAAAAAATGCGTATTTTCGTCAAAATGGCATATTTTCGAAAAATATAGGATCTACATCAAAAACACAGAAGAGTGTGAAATATCCGATACCAGACTTTCACATTTTTTCAATAATACGCAAATCCTCTAGTTCAATCTCTAGTTACAATCAGATTCTTACAGAAAGCATACCAATCAGATTCTTTCTGAAGGAATCTGATTGTAACGTAATTCCGATTGTATTAAATTTGATTATTTCAGAAACAATCTGATTGTTATATTAACCAATAATATTCTTTTCCAATCAGAATTGGTTACAATCAGTTCTGGATATATCTATGTGTTTCCCAGACCATTTCCCAGGTCCCAGAGACATGCACAGAAAGTTATCATTGCTATTTTTACATTTATATTTAGGTGGATTTTTGCGAAAAAGGTGGAATGGATTTTAGCAGTTTTGCCCATCTCTAGTCCTTATCATGGATATATCAAAAAGGAGGTGATTTATCTTTAGGTTTTGATTAAAGCTTTGCTGTTAACAATATATAATAAATTGTGAATTCAAAAACAAAACCCGAAGGGTAGAAATGAGGCGGGCAGCCAGACTTCGGTAAAAACTTCTTCAATCGTTTATTAGGAATCGTTTAAAACCATACAATATGGCATGCCCCTGAGGAAGTGGCTATTGGCCACGAAACGCGTTGGGCGGAGCCTGGAGTGTTCCCATGCTTTTGTTCGTTTGTCTGCAACAAATATGTAATGATGGCTACTACTGTATGGTTTTAAACGATTCCTAATAAACGATCGAAGATGTTTTTACCGAAGTCCGGCTGCCCGTCTCCTTTCTACCCTTTGGGTTTTGTTTTTGAATTCATGTATTTCGGCTGTGAGAGAGACGGTGCTTGATGGAGGATTGCTGGCCTAATTTGATGGATATCGTTCCCACCTGATCAGATGCAGTAAGTTCGTTTGTTTATATAATAAATTGTGTTTCACTTAATTTATCATTAGACTATTTTTCATCTGAGAGAGAAGGCACTCACAGGAATCTTCCATGTAAAACTTAATTTAACAGGCTGTCGTCAGGACTAAGTAATACATTCAATCCATCAGTTTAAACAGCCAAACCAGAGACCAACCCCATCATGAAACCCTTCACCATGTTAAAACCAAAAACATGCCGAGAGAACATTGCAAACAATCCCTTAACCAGAGGGATCCACAATACGACCCCCACCCAACTATGTAAAGCAGAGCATACCTCAGTGCGAGCAGAGTTTTTGATGGAGCTGCTGCATGTGGTACTGGCTTGCAAACATTTCCAGGGAGATTGACTCCCTTGATCTTGAAATATTTAAAGCAGGAGATAGATTGGGTAACACCATGTTTCGCAAAAGCACTGACTGCAATACTGCACGCTACAAGCGACTATCCTCCAGCTTTAATAAGGGCCATCCTCTACACTCAACATTTTAGGGTGCTTAGAAATAACAGTGAAGGTGATCAGGCTGAAATACAACTTAGGGAGATGACCTGCTGTTTTTGTGAGAGGAGGTACCGTATATACTCGAGTATAAGCCGACCCGAGTATAAGCCGAGGTACCTATTTTTACCTCAAAAATTATGAAAACCACATTGACTCGAGTATAAGCCGAGGGTTGAAATTGACCAATACTGCCCTTTGTAGCCATGTGCATTTTATTGCATACTGGTAGCCATGGGGATTACTGGTAGCCATGGGGATTACTGGTAGCCATGGGGATAGACTGGTCGCCATGGTGGATTACTGGTAACTGTAGCCATGTGGGATTACTGGTACCATGGGGGGGGGGATTACTGGTAGCCATGGGGATAACTGGTAGCCATGGGGATTACTGGTACTGGTAGCCATGGGGATTACTGGTAGCCATGGGGATTACTGGAAGCCATGGGGATTACTGGTAGCCTTGGGGATTACTGGTAGCCATGGGGATTACTGGTAGCCTTGGGGATTACTGGTAGCCATGGGAAATGTACTTACAGTTTGGTGTGCAGAGCCTTCTGGACACCTTCCCAGAGCCTTCCGGACGCCTTCGCAAAGTCTTACAGACGCAGCCGAAAGTCAGGATGGAAAGCCGGCAGTTCCCAGTAGTGCTTTGCGGGTGCGCGATGACATCATCCTGACTCGCGGCTGCGTCCGGAATTAAGGTAAGTCCCAGCTTGACCCGAGTATAAGCCGAGGTTCATTTTTAAGACCTGAAAACCTCGGCTTATACTCGAGTGTATACGGTATTCTGAATCAGCGTTGAAATAACAGCTTACTAAGGCATTGGTCATGGTAGCCATGGGAAATGAACAAGTTAAAAGTGATGACAAATCTATGATTCATATTGATTTTTCTGTATTGAGCCATAAGATTTCTGGCATAGCCCATGATTTGTGGATCATCTCACATGACACTAATTTACCCTTTGAACAACATAGGATACGCTTGGCACATCGACGAGGAAGAAGTTTACCATAATATGCTGGTTAAAACAGATCTTAAAATATATACTATACCCAGTACATCAAGTGCTTGGGGCACTATCACATTGGGGTGCTCCTAACCTTCATCCCAGGACAGGGGAAAGGATTTGTATTAATTACAGACTGACGTGCACCAGCATGTATGTGTATTATTTGACTTGCCCATGTGGTCTACTCTATGTGGGCAATATTTGCAAATCACCATAGTGCTATCAGAGTGGCACTCATAAATAAGACAATGGATAAAAAATTTGCAAATATGGTGACCAAATCAGTGGCCAAGACAGTTGGACATGCACTGTCTACGCATAAATGTATGGTATATGATCATGTACCGATGATGGAGGGTGGAAGAGCAAGAAGACTTCTACAGTTTGAGGCTAGACAGATTGCACACCTGCAGACCTTGGTACCAGATGGCCTAAATGAGATTAATAACCTGAGTTGCTTTTTGTAGATATTGTGTGGTCTTCCCCCGAAATGGATGCATTATACTGCTTGCTCTGAGGTATGCTCCGCTTTACATAGTTGTGTGGGGGTCGGATTGTGGACCTCTGTGCATTGATTTTGAAGCTGTGACAAGGTGTGGGATGCTCTATGTTTTTGGTTTTAACAGTTTTTGGTTTTAACATGATGAAGGGTTTCATGATGGGGTTGGTCTCTGGTTTGGCTGTTTAAACTGATGGATTGAATGTATTATTTAGTCCGGACGACGGCCTGTTAAGGTTCAAACATGTAGGCATGTTTTACATGGAAGATTCCTGTGAGTGCCTTATTACAAATTAGTTCTTTTGTTCCACTATTAAAAATATTTTATTGGAAATTTTTAAAGTTTTAAAAAACACTAGTAAAATAAATTCAGATGAAATAGTCTAATGATAAATGAAGTGAAACACAGTTTATTATATATTGTTAACCACAACTCTGAATCAAAACCTGAAGACAAATCACCTCCCTATTGATATATCCATGATAAGGACCTCCTTGCCCAAAATTATGGCAGCTAACTGAACTAAAACCAGGAACGTAACCCATTTGCAGTGATGTAGTAAAAGCAGTGTTCTCCTTTTAGACAGGCAGTACACCCAGCTAGAAAATAGTTCTGGGGAGAACACTGTTGTAAATTGAGATATAAGTTTTAATAATTGTGTGCCTGGCACCAAGCAAATTAACGCTCGCATTTACTCCATGCAATAATGTTCGCATAGTGGGTACTACATCACAGAAACAAGTGTAGGTCAGTTGCGATAGGGAGACTGAATCTCCCCCAATGTGCTTAAAGAGGAACTGTGGTCCAAAAAGGACTTTAGGTAAATTGATAGGAATTGCTCTTGTGGGAGTTTTTGCAATTTATTTCCATTGTTTATTTTACATAGTTTTGAAGATACTTACATTTTTGTGTGTGATATGGCAGCATCATCACCAGGTCCCCTGCACTTCCTGCTTCCTGCTCAGAAACCTGTCAGTCAATCTGCCCTGGACCCCATGGACCATGGTCCCCATGGTCCCTCCAGTTGCAAGCCCCCCTTGGCCCATTCCCTTACAGCCCCTTATTTGTGGGTGCCTAAGCCCCCGTCACAGGTGCTGTGGTCCACTCTGACACCCCCCCTCCCCCCCCCCCCAGCTGCAGGTCCTTCACACAGCAGAGAGGAGGAAGGACTTCCTGTCTCCCTCAGAGGGAGTCTGAGGCTGTGCTCGCCGGCGGCACTGTGCAGGAGAAGCCTCAGGAATGTCACATGTCAGCCTCCCACCCATTAACTTTCTGGTCAGTCATTTCTGTGTATGTTGGGCTGTGGAGCACGTAGAGAGGTGGTTGATGGCTCGTTTTAAAGGTAGGAAACTGGCCTTTCATTTAAACTCAACTTGTTTGGAGACCACAGTTCCCCTTTAAAGATGCCCATCTGCAAGCAAGGAATACTGGGAGTTATAGTATTCATACATCAATTGGGGAAAAAATAATAATAATTAACTGGTAAAACTAATATAGTCCCACAACACCCAGCTACTTTTTTATGCTACACGGCTTTAAAAAGTTTCTAGGCAGAAAACTGAAAAGGATGGCATCTGTTATCAATGGCATTTGTGATTGTGAAAGCTGATCATTGGTTAATTGACACTTCTTAGAATGGTACCAACATTTCAAATTGTTTTAAGAGGGGAAATTGGAACACATTAGAATGTACTTTTACTTTAATTACAATCATTAAACAAAGGCAAATTATTAAAAAGAAATCCAAATATAATAAGCTGCAAAAATAACTTATTGTATAATCACGTACACAGAAAGTATCGATAACCCTTCATTATTTCATAGCTGAATAACCCAGGGGTATGTACGTGTCTATCTGAGGTGTTTTTTCAGTGGTCTTTTACCTATTGCAAAACACCAGTTTCTTATTCAAATGGCTAAGATGGCTATTTTGTATGTATGTGTCTGTCTGCGTTTTTTTCAGCGTCCCAAACTGGTTTACCTATTGCAAAACACCAGTTTCTTATTCAAATGGCTAAAATGACTATTTTGCAGACTTTGATGCCAACTTGCATGCCCAAAACCAATTTGGGCCAGGCTGGACGCAACTGAATTATGTGCCAGGGGTATGTACAAGTCTATCTGCGGTGTTTTTTCAGTGGCCCAAACTGGTTTACCTATTGCAAAACAGTTTCTTGTTAAAATGGCTATTTTGCAGATTTTGATGCCAACTTGCATGCCCAAAACCAATATGGGCCAGGCTGGACTAAACTGAATTATGTGCCAGGGGTATGTATGTATGTGTCTGTCTGCTGTGTTTTTTCATCGTCCCAAACTGGTTTACCTATTGCAAAACACCAGTTTCTTATTCAAATGTGCAAAAATGTCTATTTTGCTGATTTTGATGCCAACTTTCATGCCCAAAACCAATATGGGCCAGGCTGGACTCAATTGAATTATGTGCCAGGGGTATGTACAAGTCTGTCTTTGTGTTTTTTCAGTGGCCCTAACTGGTTTATCTATTGCAATACACCAGTTTCTTCTTCAAATCCAAATAAGAAACCAACTTCAGTCTGTGAATAAAAAACTGAAAAAGAAACCAAATTTTTTGAATAAGAAACCAACTTCAGCTTCGTCTTAGCCATAAGGTGAGTATGCATTATACACATATTGTATGGATTGTTCTGCTAGACCTGTGTTCAGTGACAAGAAATGTAAACTATATTTAGAGGCAAATATGCCATGTTTTACATACATACAGCATAGTTTATTTTTGTCTGCTAATTTAGATATACCATGTCTAGTGGTGAGAGGATTATTTTTATGGTTTACATTGTGACTGAACTACAACTCTTTACTCAGAGCAAACAGCATTCCCAGCTCACTGGATCAAACCAAGTTGATGGCTGCCATCACATAATATCTATAACAATATTTATAAACATTCTGCCACTACTCACAAACTATCGGCTGTGAGGACCGAAAATTAAACAATACTTATATATCTGTATCACTCACTGACACACACAGGCAGGAATAATACCAGACAATACAATGAATACAGAATGCAATTGCTATTATATCTTATGAGGAGAAAATTCTTACTTAGGTTGTGGCCAAACTAGGGGGCGGAAGAACAAACGATTACAGTGGCGTGCAACTGTGTGTGCTTCTGTATGCATGGGCTGAACTTCCGAAATTGAACCCTATCGAAGCGCATGTGATACCAGCAAAAAATGGTGATCATGTGCTTCAAAAATTGAAATGCAGCACATGTCGTGGGGCAACCTTCATAGGGTTGCATAGTTCTGCGAAAATGCTAGCTTATCAATTTAGTTGCCCTTCTCTGAACCCTTTCCATTTCAAAGATGTCCATTTTGTACACAGGATTTCAAAATTGCACTGCATATTCCAAATGAGGCCTTACTAATGCTTTGTAAAGAGCGAGAATAACATTTTCCTCCCTTGAATCCATACCTCTCTTTATCCAAGACAATACCATGCTGGCTCTGGCTATTGCCATCTGGCACTGCTTGCATCCTTTAAAGGGAATGTCCACCCCTCCACACACAAATCTTTACCTGCTACAAACCCCCCCAAAAGCAGGACTTTGTTGTGTTTAAAATTACCAATTTCGCTCCCACACTGAGCTATTATACTTACATGCGCCTCCTCGCTCCAGCGCCACAGCTCTCTACTTCCGGGTAAGGCAGTCAGTGTCGGTCGTGACAGTGACGTCACTGCCAATCACTGACTGCCATTCCCAGAGCAGTCCCAAGAACACAGAAAGAACACAGCAGCCGCAGTGGAGAGGGAGCGAGGAAACCGAAAGCAGCGGTGGAGCGAGGAACTTGTAAGAATAATAACTATGGCTGGGAGCAGATTTGGTATAGTATAATATAGTATATGAGGTTGAATAAAGACATATGTCCATCCAGTCCAACCCATCTAGCAATATTCTCATTTCCTGCCTAACTGCTGATTCAGAGGAAGGCAAAAAAAACCACCAAATTTATGAAGGGGAAAAAATTCCTGACAGTGACAATCGGAAATTTCCCTGGATCAACTCTACTTTATGTATCAATACCAGTAACTTGCAACATTCCTTGTTTGCAGAAACTCATCCAGCTTTCTTTTTAAACTGGCCAATGAACCTGCCATAACAACGTCCACTGGAAGACAGTGTGATGAACAGGTGTGCAATGTAAAACGCCATAGACAATGCTTGTGAAGGTTCTCATTCCTCCAGGTCATGGTATATCTGTTGTATTCAATTAGATCAACTGGACTTAAAATGTAGTTCTTGAAGACGTTTCGCTAGTCATCCGACTGGCTTTCTCAATTCAGAATGACTTGTACAAGAATCTGTGGCAATTATGTACCCTGGAAAATCCCAATTAGCATATCACAGCCAGGTGTTAAGGGTGTGATTGGATAGTGGCTAAGAGGTGTTATAGGAATGCCCAGAGTAAGGTGTTAAAACAGCATTGTACATGGCAGACAGTTGGTGTCGAACCCCCCACCTCTATTTAGGCTTGGTTTCTTATTTTCACATAAATGGCCTCCTTAACACCTCTCTTGAACCAGTCACATTTCCTTCGCCAGTATGTTACATTACAATCTTCAAAGGTATGTCCTTTCCTTAAATGCAGATACACGGCTGAGTCCTACCCGGGATTGGCTCTTCTGTGCTGGGCCATACGTTGATGCAGTTGCTGTTTTGGTCTCCCCCATACAAATCAGAGCTTCTTCACTGCACTGCATATATGATGTCGCTTTTCTTGTGTTTAGGTATTGGGTCTTTCGGATGTACCAATTGCTGCCTCAGTGTGTTGTTCGGTTTAAAGCAGACAGGGATACGATGTTTTTTTTTAGATGTCTTAGTGGGGCCCCTTCCTTATGTATCTTTGGGAGTCCATATATGCATGGATGTGCCTCACCAGGGTAGGCGCATGATACATTGCTCGGTCAATGGCTTTATCCTTTTGAAGCTGTTGTAGTAAGTCTATGACTCTTTTCTTGTAACGGCTGGTGGGATCCCTTGTTAAAGCCTCATATGTGTTGTTATCGGCCAGGAGCATGGTCACCTTATCATGGTAATCTGAGGTGTTGAGTACCACTGTGCACATTGACCGAGCAATGTATCATCGCCTCTACCCTGGTGAGGCACATCCATGCATATATGGACTCCCAAAGATACATAAGAGAGGGCCCCACTAAACCTTAGTCAGCAGCATCACTCTGTAACATACAAGGTGGCAAATATCTAGCTAACATCTTAGACCTTTGGTGGGAAGTTCTAAGCATCACATCCAGAACTCTCAGGATTTCACCAACAAGATTGAAGATATAGACTCGGTGTGAGAAGAAACTATGGTGTCCTATTGACACTCTCTCTTCACTTGTATACCCACCAGGAGGCTGTTACATGGTGAGAAAACGGCTGGGCCAAGACGCACTCTTACCAGCATAACTGATCCAACCCAGAACAGGTGTGTCCTTGTTGGACTTGTGCCTGAATACCCCCTATTTCAAAATACAGGTAAGTTCTATAAAGCAAAACATGGATCCTTGGGATCTCCAGTTTCACCTATTGTGGCCAACCTTTACATGGAGAGGTAGAAACACAGGCGCTTAATACCTTTAAGGGCATAGCCCCCAGCCACTGGTTCAGATATGTTGATGACACCTGGTGTAAAATCCACCAGAAGGATTACAAGCTCTTTCACAGAACACATTAATGCGGTAACCAAAACATTAAATTCACAAGGGAAGAGGTACAAAACACAAATGGCTTTCTTGGACTGCTTGGTAGAGTAAGGAAAATGGTAAACTGGAAGTAAGGTTTACAGAAACCAACACACACAGATCAGTATTTGATGTTTGACTCCCACCACCCTTTAGATCACAAGCTGGTGTCATCAACCCTGCACACAGAGCCGAGAACATCCCCACTAGCACAGAGCCGAAGGCTAAAGAATGAAACATCTCAGAGGAGCCCTTAAACTTGTGGATTTCCAGACTGGGCCTTTGTCAAAAGAAGTAGAAGGAAAGAAAAGACCAAATACCAACAGTGAAGGGAAAAGCAAGACAGGAGAGAACATGGTCATCCCATATGTAGCAGGGGTCTCCGAGAAATTAAAAGAATTTTCCAAAAAACATCGTATCCCTGTCTGCTTTAAACCGAACAACCACTGAGGCAGCAATTGGTACATCCGAAAGACCCAATACTAAACACAAGAAAAGCGACATCATATATGCAGTGCAGTGCAGTGAGAAGGCTCTGATTTGTATGTGGGGGGAGACCAAACAGCAACTGCATCAACGTATGGCCCACACAGAAGAGCCAATTCCTCGGGTCAGACTCACCGTGTATCTGCATCCTAAGGATAAAGCGCACACCTTTGAAGATTGTAATGTTAACATACTGGCAAAGGAATGTGACTGGTTCAAGAGAGGTGTAAGGAGGCCATTTATGTGAAATAAAGAAACCAAGCTAAATAGAGGTGGGGGGGTTCGACACCAACTGTCTGCCATGTACAATGCTGTTTTAACACCTTACTCTGGGCGTTCCTATAACACCTCTTAGCCACTATCCAATCACACCCTTACACCTGGCTGTGATATGCTAATGGGATTTTCCAGGGTACATAATTGCCACAGATCTTGTACAAGTCATTCTGAATTGAGAAAGCCAGTCGATGACTAACGAAACGTCTTCAAGAACTACATTTCATCCAGTTGAATCTAATTGAATCACAGATACGCCATAGACAATGTCGGGGAATGGCACTCCTAATTTTCAATTCTTTCCCCTTATTGGCATGGTCCAGCAGTATGGCAGCTCCCACGTTGTTCCCTGTCATGGGTAATCACAGGGTTAATTCATGTTAACTTGTAAGCCCTGCTTCCGTTCCCATAGCCATTCCCATTTGGTGTTAAATTAGCTGACCTAGCAAGAGGTCTGACTTCAAAGGGGCAAGGTGTGAAGTCCTTGTAATAAGCATACGCTGTTACAGGCGGGTAGGCACCAGCTCAGCAGGGAATCTCCTAGTAGAGAATTGAGCAGAAACCAACTGGCAAATCAAAGGTAATTCATATTCCTTAATAACTCAGGATGTAGATTATTTCAAGTTTTCATAAATACCCCCAGTTTATCCAGTAATTAATTCTGCATTTATAGATACCTGACATAATATCAAAGCCCAAGCCAAACTTGGGATATTGTCCTTCATAGGCCTACAATCCACCAGAGGTGTCATATTTGGTCTTATTCTGTTGGGTAAAATTAGTTATGGACCATCATGATATTATTTTGAATGTGACATGTGTGGTTCACAGATTATGGACTGGAGGGGAATTGGATATTTAAAATTCCCTCCAAAAATAGGAACCAACCTTCGGGGGCAGAACCAAGTCCGCCCCTCTAGGGACCAGACCGCTCCCATTTTCTGACAAAGGATAAAAATTGGAATTGGGTCACAGCTCAGAGTTCGTCATAACATCTACAATAAAATCTAGCCAATGTTGCAGCCATACCTAAAGGGTATCTAAAGTCAAAAATGTTTTTTGACCAATTATCAAAAAAGTTTTTTTAACCCCCAACCTGACACAGGTACACACACCTACTGATCTACTTATCCATTACTGTGGCAGCCATACTTAAAGGGTAACTAAAGTCAAAAAAACAAATTTTGACCAATCATCAAAAAAGTTTGTTTTTTTTAAACCCCCACGTGGCACAGGTACATACACCTACTGACCTACACCTCCATTACTGATACAGCCATATTTAAAGGGTAACTAAAGTAAAAAAAATTTTTTTGACCAATCATCAAAAAAGTTTTATTTTTAACCCCCACATGGCACAGGTACATACACCAACTGACCTACCCCTCCATTACTGTTGCAGCCATACCTAAAGGGTAACTAAAGTAAAAAAAAAATTTTGACCAATCATCAATAAAGTTTGTTTTTTTAACCCCTAACCTGACACAGGTACACACACCTACTGATCTACTTATCCATTACTGTGGCAGCCATACTTAAAGGGTAACTAAAGTCAAAAAAACAAAATTTTGACCAATCATCAAAAAGTTTTTTTTTAAACCCCCACATGGCACAGGTAACTACCTACTGACCTACCCCTCCTTACTGTTGCAGTCATACCTAAAGGGTAACTAAAGTAAAAAAATTTTGACCAATCATCAAAAAGTTGTTTTTTTAACCCCCAACCCGACACATGTAACACACCTACTGATCTACTTATCCATTACGTGTCGCACCATACTAAAGGGTAACTAAGTCAAAAAAAATTTTGACCAATCGTCAAAAAGATACAGAGAGATTCAATAAAAGTTCTTATCATTGAAAATGGTGCTAATTTTGCCTAACAATCAGATGTTAGCTTTCTGATTGATTGGATCAAAATTAGCACCACTTTGGGCTGGGTACACACACAAAGTTATTTTTTCCCAAACAAGCGTTCATACAAAACTCATCATTCCTATTATTGAGTTTTAAATAATCGCACAAACACACATGCAAACCACATCCAAAATGCAGCCCTTCAAGCCAAATTCAAAGTTATACTTAAACTTTCCCTTTCTAGTTACTTTCCTACACTCCTTGCTACAGTTTTGTAATCGTTAAAGGCCCTTTCCGTTCCCCTGCCTTAAAGGTTTTAAATCCTTTCAGAATCACCACGTGGGCGCAGATTTATTTTTTTACATTTATTTCCCGGTATAATTTTGATGTGACTGGTATTGGGGGTTTATCGTTGTGTGTACGTTCGTTTCCCGAACGAGCGTGCGGCCGCCGAAAGTTTTCTCGTTCGGAAAGGCCGAAAATTTCCATCGGCCGGCTAGATCCCTATAGGAGTCTAGCCGGTCTGATGGAAACACACGGTCCCATCGTTCTCCCTATGAATCATAGGAGAACGCTCGGACTGTGTGTATACAGATCTTTGAGGATGGCAGACAGGATCTTGCAGTCCTTTCAGAATCTGTACTTGTGTACCTAGGCTTAAAATCCTCTTAACAGGTCCCTTCTGTTCAGTACCTTTACCCCTGATATACTTTCCCTGTTGACATTCTGAAGAGCTACTTTTAACCTGGGAAAATTTGCCTTCCTTAAATTAAAGTCTTTGTTAACCCAGCACACTTTTCCTTTTGATAACATAGTCCAAACGACACTATTTCATGGTCACTATTCCCTAAGCCTCCAGTTACCTTTATATCTATAATGCACTCCACAATGTTAGGTATTAGATCCAACAGAGCTCCTTTTCTAGTAGGAACTTCAACCACCCGTGAGAGAAACTTATCCTGCAGCAAATTCAGGAACTCATTGCCTTTTTCTGTGATGGCAGTTCCAGTCCACCAATCAATGACAGGGTAATTAAAGTCCCCCATAATGAGCACACACCCCAAATTTGCAGCCCTTGCCAACTGCATACGAAGCTGACTCACCTCCTCTCTGCTAGCATTTGGTGGCTTATAGCAGACACCAACAATGACATTCCTGTTGCCTAATTCCACCCATATTGCCTCCACTTTAACATCCATATCTCTTCTTTTAAATTTGGCTTCAATTCTTTTTTAACATAAACACATACTCCTCCCCCTTTCCTTTTTTCTCTGTTCTGCCTTAACAAGGCATATCCTTCTAAATTTACAGCCCAGTCGTGAGAACTGTTCAACCACGTTTCTGCTATACCTATTACATCATACTTTCCATTCAAGGCCATAATTTCCAATTCACCCATTTTGTCAGCCAGGCTTCTCGCATTTGCAAACATACATTTTAGATTATGATCCTGTATTTATTCATACACTTTGACACATGCCTCCCTATCCCCTATGCTACCCCACTCTGGCCTATCTAACACCCTGCTTTCCTCCTGCCTATCATCCAGTGAGACTGCTAATACCCTCCCCCCGCAAACCTAGTTTAAAATCTCCTCCAACCCTCTAGCCATCTTCTCCCCTAAAACAGCTGCACCGCCATCAGTGAGATGCAACCCATCCCTACTAAAGAGCCTGTAGCCGACAGCAAAGTCTGCCAAGTTCTCTATAAATCCAAACCCTTCTTCCTTACACCCCCCTCTTAGCCACGCATTAATGCTCCTAAGTTCCCGCTGTCTCCCTGGCTTAGCACGTGGCTGCGGTAGTGGAGGTCCTTGCTTTTAACTTGGCCCCTAGCTCTCGGAAATCATGTTTAAGGACCTTACCTCCTCCTCTAACTTTGTCATTGGCACCAATGTGAACCAAGACCGCAGAGTCACACCCTGCCCCACCCAATAATCTGTCTACATGATCCACCATGTAGGGTCTTGGCAGCAGATTATCCTATCTACCTTCCTTATAATGGAGTCCCCTATCACTACCATTCCTGATGGTAGGCCCTTGTATCAGAGATGGCAGTCCCCTGGGTGCTCAAGGGACTAGCCCCCTTTATACATGGAGCTGTCCTCCTCCACATCATCACCTAAGGTGGGCAATCTGGGAAGAAGCAATCCTACCCTTCGTCCCCCACTTTCCCTAGTAACCCTAACAAAACTACCTCCCCCTCAACCTTCCCTGTCCCACCTCCACCCACCTCTATACTGGCCCCTGCCAGTGCTTGCTGTCCCTCCAGATTTGACAATCCCTGCAATGCTGCAAGGTGCACCCTTAGACTCTCCACCTCAGCTTCCAAACGGGCAACCCACTCACACCTGACACAGACACATGTCCCCTGGAACATCTGCTCCAGGTTCCTATACATGTGGCAGGATGTCCCTTCTAATACACAACCCCACACAGTGACGCACATACCTTGTTAAATTGCCCTTTTCAATGTCCTTCTTTTTCGATGTCCTTGAGATCAAGGTCCTTTAGAGCAAGGGACTTTATACACGTTTCACTCACAGGAAATTTCCTTTTGTTATGTCCAAACCACAGGTCCAACCAATGTGAATCATATTTAACTACTAGGCCCCAGCCCCCACACCAATTAGTGCAAGAGCCAGGAAGAGAGGGAAAAAACAAAACACTTATTAACCCTTTCACAACCTGTTTGCGATTACAAAAGGTGCAGTACTAGAATATAGAAGCCCAGTGCACCCCTTTAACTGGAAAAAAGAAAGATTAATCTGCTAACTGCACACACAGTCTTTAACACAGCACAAACTATACTTATTTTCACACACACCATACAACCATCAAATGATTAAATGCCCTTCTTTTTCTATGTCCTTGAGATTAAGGACATAGAAATGATTATACATTGTAAATAACGCATAATTATAATTAATGTAGCAGGTAGCATATATAATTATATATATCTATATTATATATATATTATATATATATATATAATATATATATTATAAAAGAAAAGAAATGGAGTCGCGCACATTTTTTTCTTTGCAAATAAAAGCATATGACTTGAAAAAGGAACCAAGCGTTCCAACACGTTGTCGTGTGTAACATCTGGGGCGGGGGGGGAGTGCGACAATGATAAGCTTTTATTTGCAAAGAAAAACTGTGTGCGACTCCATTTCTGCACTACCAGAAGCCATTGAGTTGGAGTGCTACCATCTTGCCATTTATATATATATATATATATATATATATATATCATTCATGTGGTTTTTTTTACCTGATATATATGGAAAATGAGAAATGACATTGGTATTGTGGGGAACAGGATCATAGTTTTTTTCATTAAGGTTCAATTGTAAATCATTTTAGCTTTTTGCTGTCATGCCTGTGAACTGTCTGTGGACAGTTAAATCTGGCATTCATCTTAACAGTCATTTTGTTTTTTTATGCAGTTCTACAGGCTCTTTAAAATCCAGAAATACACACAGATTAACAGCAGTGATATACAGTACTTATATGTAAGGTGATGAATTTTGGACTTAAAGGGACTGTCCACCCATCTCTACAAAAATCTATATTTTGTAGAATACCCCCCAAAAGCTGGACATCGTTTTATAGAAATATTTTTATAGAAATCAGCTCTCAACCAGAGATATAATACTTACAAGCTCCTCTATCCACCACCACTTCCGGTCTCCTCACTCTGTCTCCACTGTGGCTGCTGTGATCTTTTTGTGTTCTTGAGCAGCCGCAGTGGAGACTGCTCTGGGAATGGCAGTCAGTGATTGGCCGTATAATCACTGTCGGCCGACACTGACTGCCTTATCCGGAAGCGCAGAGCCGTGGAGGAGGATCGAGGAGGTGCATGTAAGTATAATATCTCTGGCTGGGAGCTGATTTAACGATTTTCTATAAAACAATGTCCAGTGTTTGGGGAGTATTCTACAATATATAGATTTTTGTTGAGAGGGGGTGGACAGATGTAAAGTACCTGGGGTAGAGAGGTAGGATTGATTATTCCTACCTCACAATATAATTTTGTTGATACAGCACTAATAGTTTTCATTTGCCAGGTTAGTCCTGGACTATTCCTGTATTAAAGATAGTGCTGAACCAGGAGGAAGACTGGCAGAATCAGTTTTCTTGTGGCTAGTGCTCCTCACAGAAACAATATTGGGAGTTAGGAATTACCAATCCTATATCCCTGTCCCATGTACTTTTAAGTTTAACTGTTTTTTTAGTGTTCAATATATATATTTTTTTATTAATTATTTTTAAATCATAAAAGATAAACATACAATACTCTTAAATAGCTTTACATTTAGTTATTAAGTTTGTAAACATGAGATAACTACTATCTTCACCATCTCTTTGAGACTCACATTATACACATTATAACTCTTGTCTATAGTATATATTTATACATATTACAAACTCTTGTGATATGGTTCATTGGCATATTCTTAGTCATTTGCATAATGTTCAGTGTTAAGTTATTATTAACATTTATACCAAATAAACTAAAATTGTATACGTTACAAATATCTCATATTCGTGCCAGTATTTCCTTGACCTTGTTGGGTTTTTTGTACACTTCAGTAGGATTAATATTCGTTATGTATAAGTAATGTGATTTTACCGGTTATTATTTTAGTACACATATGTAAGGTAAAACTCTAATCTTTCCCTTCTGATTTCTTGGTTAGTCAGTACTACGGTAATAACTTTTAACTTATATACAAAAACAGAAAAGTAAAATTAAATATAATATTGGTTAACTCCTTGTCGTCTTTTTTCTTTTTCTTTTTGTTTTAACTGTGTGTCAGTTGTTAAGTCAATGTTTTGCATATTGGCTTGTGTACCATGGGTACCATGTCTTGTCAAAAAGTATTATTGAATCTTGTATGGTGTGAAATATTTTTTCACAGATCATAATGTCTGAAACCCTTGTTATTACTGTAGTTTTAGAGAGGGTTTGTTTTTTCCATTGTGCTCCAATATGGATCTTTGTGGCTAACATTACATATTGGATCCATTTATTATTCTGATTAGATATAGTATCTACAAATTTGCCTAGAAAGGCAACTGTAGGGTCTAGGTGAATTTTATATAGTAAAATTTCTGATAGAAGGTCAAATATTTGGGACCATAGTTGTTTGACCACTGGACACGTCCACCATATATGAAAAAATGATCCCATTGCTCCACAGTTACGAAAACATAAAGGTGAAATTTGTGGGTAAATACGATTAAGGAGGGTTGGGACTCTGTAGGTTCTGTGGAGAATTTTTATAGCAGTTTCTCTAAGTGCAATATTTAAACTGCCTTTTTTATTACTTCATAGACTTGTTCCCAATTCCCAGTTTCAGGAATATCTTTATACCATTCATTGATAAATTTGGGTTGAATTCGATTGTCCTCATTATTAATCCATTTATAGATCTTAGATAATGTAGATCGGCAATTTGGGCTCTTTATACATAATAGTTCCATTTCTGTTACCCCAGATTTTTTCTTAATATCATACCATTTATTAATGAAATGTGATATTTGCATATAATGAAATGGTATCAGAGGTGGGGTTTGGTGATCTTTACAGATGTCTGATAGTTGTTTTATACTTTGTCCTTGTATAAAGTGGTATATTCTATGGTGTCTTACTTTTGCCCACCATAGGTAATGTTTATCGTCTAAGCTTGGGGTAAACATTGGGTTATACAGTATTCTGGATGCCCATGAGGGTGAAGACTGTAGGCAGTGGGAGATACTCAATGTATCCCAAATTTTTAGAGTGGTTTTGGTATATGTGCGACACGACAGTGGGAGTTTACGTAGTTTCTTTGGGATCCATGGTAGTGTTAATAAATTATGTGGCCTTATTAATTGGTTTTCAATATCCATCCATATGGGGTGGTTTGTTTCATCCTGCCATCTGACTAAATGTGAGAGATGGGCTGCAGCGTAGTAATGGTAAAGATGCGGGACTGATAGGCCTCCTCGATTTTTCGGAAGATACATGATGGATTTTCTGATACGAGGTTTGGAATTTTTCCAAATAAATTTCATAATTAATTGTTGTAGTGGTTGGAGAGATTGTGGTGTTATTGTGATTGGTAAACATCTGAAAAAATACAGTCATTTGGGTAACAGGTTCATTTTTACTGCTGTGATACGTCCCAACCAAGAAATATTCCATGTCATCCACGTTTGAAGGTTGTTCATAAGTCTGTTATAAAGAGGGGGAAAGTTGGTGGTATAAATTGTATCAGGATTCGGGGTCAGTTTTATTCCTAAGTAAGGGAGACCATGTTTTGATTCTTTGATATTGAAGTTAAGGTCTATAAGTTTTTTGTGGTTTGAGGATATTTTCAAGTAGAGTATTTCTGATTTTTCTGGGTTTATCCGAAGGCCTGTGAGTGGGGTTAAACTGTTTAAATGTTGGTATAGATTAGGGAGGGAAGTAAGGGGTGATGTGATTGTTAATAAGAGATCATCTGCAAATAAGTTAACTTTATGTTCTGTGGGGCCTATTGTGATACCTCTTATATCCGGATGGTTCCTAATGGTTTGGGCAATTGGTTCCATAGCTATGGCAAACAATGCTGGTGATAGTGGGCATCCTTGTCTAGTGCCTCTTCCTATTTGTATTGATTCTCGGGTTGTTGCTGGTATGTTTAATCTGGCTTGGGGATTATTATAGAAGGCATATAATATATTTATAAATTGTTGGGGAAATTCTTGATGTTGGAGTAAGCTATAAAGGTATGGCCATATTATACTATCAAATGCCTTCTCGATATCAAAGGTGAGTATGCAGCTTTCTATTTTTTGATAATGTGCGAACGCAATTATGTTGCACACTTTACGTGTACTATCCGCTGCTTGTCTACCAGGAATGAAACCAACTTGGTCTTTATGAATGATATGTGGGAGTATAATATCAAGTCTGTCTGCCATGACCTTTGCTATCAGTTTGGTATCTTGGTTGATGAGGGAGATCGGGGGATAATTTTTGATTTCAGTGTCTGATTTGTTAGGTTTGGGGATTAATGAGATATTAGTAGCGATCATTTCTGGAGGGAGCATGCCTCCAGTTAGAATGTGATTGCCTAGCCTCTCTAAATATGGTATTAATATTTTTTTACATTTTTTTGTAATATAATCCTGATAGTCCATCTGGACCGGGGGCTTTGTGATTTTTGAGTTTTTTGATAGTATTTGTTAGTTCCTCTTGGGAGATTGGTTTTTGTAAGTGTTCTTTTTGGTCGGTATTTAATGTTGCTAACTTACTTGATTGTAAAAAGCATGTTAGGTGATTTTCCTTGGGGGGGTTGGGAGTTTGATATAGTTTACAATAATAATCATAAAATAAATGGTATACCTTATCTGGGTTTGAGGTGAGTTGTCCTGTTGGTAATCTAAGTTTGATCGAATGAAAGTTACGTTTAGCTTGTTTTAGCATAGCTGCAAGTGGTTTATCTGGTTTGTTTAATTTCGTATAAAAGAAAGATTTTGTCCATCTGATTTTTCTTTCTGCCTTGTTAGATAGAATGGTCTGAATTTCTTGATTAAGTTTTGTTAATGTATGCGTATGTTTGTGTGTCTCCAGAGGTGGCGTATGTTATTTCTAATGTATGAATTTGACGTTGCAGGGATTTAAAGTATCTATCTCTAATTTGTTTATGTTGGGATGCTAATTGTATTATAATGCCTCTTATGTATGCCTTATGGGCTGCCCAAATCCATTGGATTGAGGTTTCCGTTAGATCATTCTCTTTGAAATATTGAGTTAGATGGTGTTGAATTTTATCTCTCGTATCTTGTCAGGAAAGGAGAGCCTCATTTAATCTCCATCGGGTTATCCCTTGTTTATGGGTATTCAGTCTAATTGTAGTTAGTAGTATATTATGATCTGACCATGTACTTGGTTCTATTGTGGTCTTAGTTGTTTGGTTGAGTATAGAAGGGGTGCTAAATAGGTAATCTTAAGGGTTAAGGGTTGTCCAGTCATAGCTAAGCTGCATAATATTATAACATATCATCATATTAGTTTTAGGGTTAAACAGTTTTAAAGCATCGATAATTTCTATTACATTTCTGTGTCGACAAGAGCAGTAAACCAAAAAATTAAATATAAACATAAATGAAAGACAACAAACGGGGGGTGACCCCAACTTTGAGTAACAAAATTTAAACAAAACATACAGGGAGATTCAATAAAAGGTTTTATTGTTTAAAATGGTGCTAAATTTGCCCCAGCCAATCAGATCTTATTTAGCATTTGAAAGCTAACATCTGATTGGTTGGGGCAAAATTAGCACCATTTTAAATAACCCTGATAGTACGTTGTTGTAAACGTTACAGGCCTTTCTGGCCATTGGTAGGTGTATGACTCGAGGATAGGGTCCCTCCATTAGTTACCTTCCAGAGACTTTACACTCATTGGGGGGTGCTGTGTTCCACCCGGACAACTTTTTTATTTTGAATTTAAGTGACAGTTATAGGTGTCCTTTACTGAAGTTGTGAGGGGTATAAGGTAGTATATGTGCTAAAATACTTTCTCAGTTGTTTTGTAGCTTTATGAAGTTGGAGCGTCTGGTTTAGGTTTTCAATTGCCTTGTTCTGTCTGAAGCTGGGTTGTTTGAGGTTTAGGGGCTGGGAATGAAAGTTGCCTTGGAGCTCTCTGTCGCTTGGGGGTGACCATGGTCCATTCCCTTACAAGTGGTGGTCGGTTTATCTTAATTGGTTTCGATATAGGTAAGTTGGCATCGATCTTAAGATTTCGCATGGTTTGTATTCCTTCAGATAAGTCCTCGATAATGTGGGTGCGATTTTCCCATTGAAGGATCAATTTGAATGGATATCCCCATCTGTATCGGATTTGGCGGTCCGTTAATACTTGTGTGATGGGTTTAAAGTCTCGTCGTTTGGATAATGTTATCGATGACAAATCCGGGTATATTTGATAATGGTGTGAGTTAAATAGTAATTCCTTTGATTGTCTGGCTGCTCGTTATATTTTTTCGCGAGTGTCGAAGAAATGGAGTTTGATTATGATATCCCTGGGGTTATCACCTCTAAATGGTTTGGTGAGGGCTCTGTGAGCTCTGTCCCATTCCAATCAGGTTCTGAGGGTAGAAGGTTATGTAATATCTCTTTTACGACTTTTGTGGTGTCAGGGTATGTTTCCGGTATCCCCCTAATTCGTATATTGGATCATCGAGATCTGTTTTCCAGATCTTCCGTCCATATGGATAGTTTATGCATTTGCTGTTGGGTTTCTATTCCCTCTTCCCTTAATGTCTGTGTAGCTTCCGTTATGTCATCATACCTTGTTTCCATATCCCCTATCCTGCAGCCTAAATCTGCTATATTAGTGTTTATGTCCTTTACTGCTGAAGCCAATTCCTCTTTAATAATATTTCTAAAATCAATTAACCAGTTCGGATGTATCATACCTTGTTCTGTAGGTTGCGTTTGGTTCATAGGATCCTGTGTTGGTTTGTTAGGGGATTGGTCAGGTGTTCCACGTGGAGAGGGGGGTGCAATTGGGCATTGTTTCGGCTGGAAGATTGGATCTGTTCCTGTTCCCGTTCCTCCTTTGTTCGGTTTTGGCATTTTTAAGGGGCTTCATTGTTTTAGCTGCAGTTCTGGGTGATATACAGCCTTTGGTTATTACTGTCCGGTTGTTTTTTTAATAATAGCTGTCGGGTGGTAGCGGAGCTCCTTCAGACTGTGGCCGCCATCTTGCTCGCGAGTGCCCCCCCTTAACTGTTTTTTTAAATAAACTTTATACACGATAGTTATCCTTTAAAAATCCTTGTGCTGCTTATACTATATATGGCTTTATGTTAAGTGAATCTCTTTGGGAAAAAGATTTTGGAGTTTTGGTGGATAACAATCTTAAATGTAGCAAGCAGTGCCAGGCAGCAACAGCTAGAGCCAGCAAGATATATTCTTGTATAAAAAGGGGTATGTATTCAAGAGAAAAATATTCTCCCTCTTTATGAAACACTAGTAAGGACTAATTTGGAAAATGCAGTGCAGTTTTGGAACCTTTTATACAAAAAAGGAAATGAAAAGGTTCAGAGAAGGGCACCTTACACCTTCAGAGAAGGTTACACTATCACCTCCTAATGTAGGGAGAAGGAAAGCAGTGAATGAACCTGTCTTGTACCCCACACTGTTATAGCACTTTATAATGGGGACTTATTTATTGTATTGGGATATGGCTAAAGGTTAATTAAAGGGAATGGGGGAGCTTGAATATAAATACAGATTGGATAAGCTAAAATCACAGTATGCACACTAGAGAAAAGTCACTTTGCGTGGGGATATGATCACTGTGTATAAATACATTAATGGGCAAGGCCGGATTTCCCACAAGGCCACGGCCTAGGATGGCATGATCTACAGGGGCAGCATGTCTGAAGTCTTCAGTATTTGATATACCGCATATAATCGAGTATAAACCGACCCGAGTATAAACCGAGGTACCCATTTCTACCTAAAAAAACTAGTAAAAATGATTGACTCGAGTATAAACCGAGGTAGAAATATGAACACTAAAGCAAACCTTAATATAGTAAAATGATTAGAAAATGAACATGAATAAACAGGAGGTCGATTAAAGTATTTATTTTACCATAAATAAAACAATTTGTTCAGTAGTCACTTCACTTAGCACATACCGTAATGTAAAGTCACAAACTACCGTATGTAGGAACATTTACGGTACAAACCGGTACATCTAGTACTGTAATGCTCAATATTTTAACTGGGGACCCAAAGTTTAATGGCTGGAACAGCAATATGACTGTAACTGGAACATAAAACACATTTAAAATCCTTCAAAATCGGATTCCTCATCATCGGTTTTCCAAATAGTGCCTCAAATTGAGCTGGTGTTAATGTCTCTGCATAGACATTATCATCACCATCATCACACATCTCCATCATTTTCATCACTGCTGCTGTGCGGAAACAAACATCGTCTTCGCTACCATCCATGGCATTACTTATACCACATTTCTGAAAAGCTCGCTTGATGATGTCTTCTGGAATGTCCTCCCATGCATCTCGTACCCACTTTGCTACTATTTCTATGTCAGGCTTCATAAGATTTCCACCTTTTGTCAATTTGGCTTGACCTGACGACATCCATTCGTGCCACATTTTTCGCACACGGTCTTTAAAAGGTTTGTTTATAGACACATCCAGAGCTGTAAAACAGATGTAAGCCCACCTGGAATAACAGCCAAAGTGGTTTGAAATGACTTAGTCATTGTTTTGACATCTTCACATATTGTGCTCTAAACATATCCGAACTAAAGCAATAGGGTTTTTTTTAAAGCTACTCCTGGTCGTCCATTCCATATCTCTTCTAGCCATTTTTTTGTTCCTTGTTCATCCATCCAGCCTTTAACATGTGGACGGACTGTGATTCGTGGGGGGAATTTGGCATTTTTAGGCAAGGTCTTCCTTTTAAATATAATAACAGGCCGCAGCTTGACTCCATTGGCCAAACATGCCAGAACCACGGTGAAATGATTTTTTTCATTCCCGGTTGTTCTAAGGAAAATAGTTTTTTCTCCCAAGGATGCCACGGTCCTGTTGCTTGGAAGATCAAAAGTCATTGCAGTCTCATCCATATTCCCGATACTTCCGAGGTCATAATTATAAAGCTTTCTTTGTTTTATAATGAATTGATGGAATGACATGACCTTTTCTTCCAGATTCTGTGGCAGCTTTTGTGATATCTTCGTTCTCTGGCGCAAGCAAAGTCCAAACCGATTCATGAATCGGGTACACCATCCAGCTGATGCAACGAAGTTCTCAATACCCACTGTTTTATATTGCTCGTCTTTAGCCATTTGAAGGGCACGTAATCGGATTCCCATGCGTGTTACACAGTATCCATTTTGACGACATTCCACAACCCATTTATGCAAGTCAGTCTCTAGAGCCCCATATGAGGTTGTTAAACCACGACAAGCCTTTTTTGACTTCGGCATCTTTTCCAATTCTGACTTAATTTTTCACCAGTCTCGCACCTGCCTTTCATCAACGCCAAATTCCGGTCCTGCAACAGAATTATTGCTTTCCTCTGCTCTTGACACAACTCTTAGTTTAAAGCCAGCGTCGTATGATCTGCGCAATTTTTTTACACGACCAACCGTTTCTAACAGATTAAAAAAACACAGAAGAACCAGTAAGAAAAATTTCCCAGCAACCACATAAAAATTACAAACGAAGCACTGAAGTAAAACAGCTATGGTATAATAAACAATAAAAAGAGCCTATTGCCCTAATACCATATACCGTAGTACCGTAATAATAATCTACTGGTATTAACCATTGCAATTCAGATGTTTGTAAACTACAACTCCCAGCATGCTTTGTGGCAAGTGCTGGAATGCTTTAAATAACTGTAATACAATAAATTACTGTACTGGTACTGTAAATGTACAGTACAGTACCACCCAGCAGCCATTCCCACCCCAGCACATGATTGGAGGTGCAGAAATATTGTCAGTACCACTTTAATTTCCATCGGACAAACAAACCATTAGTAGTCAATCTGAAGAAAAACTCAGTCAGGGGTGTACACAGCCTGACGGGTGTACACTAATTCAACACTTGTTTGAATTAGTATATTTGTGTGTGTTCCTTGGTTTTCTTTTTAACTACTCTTACCTCTAAACAAGGCTATACTATATTGTTGTATGATATATGTTAACATACAATAATCCTATTGTCTATGATACTTTTAAGACCAAATGGTACCATTTTCCCATTGACATTTTTATTTGGGTGATTAAGATGATTGCCTGGCATGGAAATGTATCTTTATCCCACTGTAAAAAAAAATTCATTGATATAATGGATGTGGTTATGACACTTATCTAGACAAACTTCTTTTAAAATTGCTCCCTGGCATGTCTATGTCTAGTTATCATGTGCCACCCCAGGACTTTTGAGACACACAAATTTATTGGACTTGGAGACACCTGCTGTTTCATTCCTTGGGTAAGAGTCCACATGCACAATGGATTTGGGGACAGACTTTCTTGGGTGGGGGGTATAAATTACCTATTAAAGGGGAACAGTAGTCAAAAAATGACTTTAGGTAAATTGATAGGAATTGCTCTTCTGAGAATTTTTGCAATTTACTTTCATTGTTTATTTTGCATAGTTTGTGTGTGATATGGCAGCAACATCACCAGGTCCCCTGCACTTCCTGCTCTGAAACCATGTGACAGTCACTCTGCCCTATGTCTTCTCCTGCCCTTGCAGCCCCCCTGGTCTCTCCCACTCATGGGCCTCATTGCCCCTCCTTTGCAGGCCCCCCTTGGCCCCTTCCCTTACAGACCCATTTGGCCCCGCCCATTCACAGGTGCATTGACCCCACCCATGGATGCATTGGCTCCACCCCCTACAGAAAACTAAAAACAGCCTTTTCAGGCAGAGTGAGAGTTTTCACATAGTGGGAGGGTAGCGTGCTCGTTCAGGAAAGTGGCCTTACACAGTGCAGATAAAGCCCAAATACAGACGGATCCGACGTATTGAGGCTTTATTGGTACTGTGTGTACCTAGCTTAACACACTACCCTGTCCCTTCGCTTGAGAGCAAGGGTTCCAGCAGCCCAGGAGATGCCAGCAGCAGGCCAGCAGTTTGGAGCGAAAGATCCCAGGGACTGCATCCCAAGGACAATTCTTGCTTGGTAGGATAAGTTTGTGCTTGATACTGGTGCATTATAATAAAGCTCCAATTGCAAAAAGAGCTTGTGTTGCCTGGTTTGCCTTATTTCCCACAACCTCACACAGGGCGTCCTGTGACAACGTAATATGTAATATCTGTCACCTTGCTTGGCCTTTTTATTAGCGACTTAACGTTTCTTAATAATTCTCTACATCTAAAGGTGTTTACAGACAAATCTCTGTAGGTTACTGTATATTTTTGTTATTTAAGCTCATTTCTTTTATATTTATTGGTGCTATTTAGCTCTTTATAGAATATTTCCAAAATGTATCCTTTTTAGAATGCATTAAACCAATAAACATTTAGTGGTATCTTCTGCATACCCGTATCTAACAATTTGCACTGCAAGAGGTTATGTAGGTCGGGGTTCAGACCTTATTGACCGGGAGCAGAAGGCAGCAATGGCATGGTGGTCTTTTTCAAACCTAAAGCAATTTGACTATGTTTTAGTGGAATTATTCACTGTACATAAAAAAACTCAATCAAAGATGTCGAGTTCACTGAATCTGACAGTAAACCCTATTGTGTTGCAGACAAAGAAATTACCAAATGAGCCTTATGTGAAGACTGGTTCCATACAGCTTTTGTTGGGTATAAAAGAACTGAGAATATTAAAGTTGTGTCAACTTGGTTTGGCCATCTTGGAAAACTAAGAATTTGCAAGAACTTCAAAAATACATTTTTGGATTAATTTAAGAATATGAGTTCAGAAGTAGCAGAAAATGCAACAACAAATAAACCTGATAAGCCAGGTAATTTAGAAACAAACTACTCTAAACATATCTGGAAAAGATTGAAATATTCTGCATGATAAAACCATAGCAGAAATTATCAGATCAGACAAAAATGACAACGTAACAAAAGTCTATTTAAAGCACAGTGTCCTGCAATATTACATATAACTATTCCTCCAAAATGAAGGGAAACAAATCAAACCAAGCAAAAGGCCAGGGTACAGAATATTGTACATTTTAAAATAAATAAAGTTAAGAAATTTTGTGTAATAATAGTTAGAACGCTCTAGAAAAAAAGCGCCTACTAGTAAAGGCTGATTTTTTTTATTGTCAAAAAGCAGTGCATGTGAGCATTACTGTAAAGGTCGTCGATTCCTTTAACCATCTGAAAAATGAATTATTTAAAAGACACCTGCCAGTCTGAAAGAAAAATAAAAAAAGAACCGTCTGTAGCTTCTGGAGAATGTACAGAGAGTGAAAGTGAAACAGTTGAACCCCTGATTAAAAAAGAAGAAAAACAACCAAAAAGGCAAAGTATTATAACTCACACACCTAATAAAATGAACAATCAGTAATATCACATTGTCCTCCGTGGTTAGGTAAAGGAAGACTTGGAAGAAGAAAAATTGTTGCGTAATACATACACAGTTGAAAATCTTCTGATCATTCTTTAATATACACTTGGCCCTTAGAAAATATGACTGCTAATTACAAGTATTTCAGAGATGCATTAAATTTAACCCTTGAGGTTCACAAATATTTTATGAAGGATTGGGTGAAAGAAAACATGTGGTTGCAGCAACTGGAACGTTTCCATGGAAGGACCGTGTGGGATATATATGGTAGTGAAGATGACTTTATAATATGCAGATTTGGCAAAACTTTGCTTTCTGTCTGCAGTGAACAAATATGCCTACATCCTTTACTTACAAGATCATCAACTTTCAAAGAAATATGGTAAGTGATATTAAAATGTATATATAGGTATATATATAGTGTGGGGGGGAGAGAGAGGTATATATTAAAACAATTGAACAATTTCCTGCTTATAGATAGATCATATGATTATAAGTCAGAACATCAGTGTGCTTAAAAAAAAATAACCAAAAAAGAGAAGAGAAAGAGGAGATGTAGTGCAAAATATCCTATTTATTATAACAAACAGCACAGGACCCCGAACTAAACCCCGAACCCGAATAAAAATAACAGTCCAATGTAAGGTTATGTCAAAGGGTGAAGTGGCTAGTTTACATTTATTGTAATCTTATATTTTTCTTTTAGTATCTTTGATTCACAAAACTAATATTTACTATGTTATAGAGTTATAAGATCCTTTTACTTTTTTTTAAAAAGTTCCACTTGGCATTCCTTTAGCTCATTATTACTCCTTAAAAGCTGTTACATTAGCAATCGGCAGGCAAAACTAAAATCTTTTTTTTTATGTATTTGAAATTAGTAAGTTATGCTATTTAATGTCCAGATAGACATGGAAGTTTTATATTAGCTACTCAGCTATGTAGCAGACTATTAATATGATACATAATGTTCTGGAATTAGAATGGGAACAACAGTGGAATAAAAACAACTCAGCTACATCTAAGTCATTTCTATAATACTATATTGCTGCTGCTCCCACACAGTTTATAAAGCCTGTACCTACACTAATTAAAACACTCTTAAAAATATTTTGTAAGTGTATACCAGTAATAGAAGCTAGCCATTCAAGTTTGTGATGTCCTTGCCCCCGATACACAAAATTATCTTAAAACCAAAACACCACAACTTGACAGTTCACAGCCTGATACACTGAGCAGAAACAGGGAGCCTGCCTATGAAAAGGGCATGTGCTTTCTGCTCAGTGTTATCATGCTGTAAGCTGTCATTATAAGTTGTGGTATTCGAAATCTTTAACTTTAAATTCTTTAAATTATATGTGTATAGGAACCACGTACATTTGGGCCCAAAAAAGACTTTTAAAAGCTTTTTATATTTTAATAGCACACGCACAAAAAAGGTGTAAAATTCCTAAGGTGTCCGTTAATATTTTAATAAAGTATAAGAATATAAAGTCACCCTTGAGTTCCATTTCCTGTATAAAAGCATGCAGCCCTCAGAGTTGTGGTTTGAATATAAAACTTTTATATGGTCATGGAACTCCAAAGACTTTAATGTATATTCTTTTATTACAGTGTAAGGGATGCATTATCATATATTTATAGCACATTGTTTTTACCATTATAATTTGGAACACTTGTGATTCAAATACTTTTTGTATTTTATAATAGTTGTTTCTTTCCAAATGGATGGAACACATCAGTTGGCAATGGAACAAAAATGTGCAGTTAAAGAGAATTTAAACATGGCCTCCCAGTCTACTTTTTATAAACATTGTACCAGATCCAACTATTGCTTATCAACAACGTCCTCCAAATCCAACAACTCTTCCACCTACTGTCACAATAATAGGAACAAGGTGAGTAATGTAAAATTTCATAGTTGTTAGTATGTTTTTTTTTTTTTTTATAGTTGTCTAGTTTTGTATTGTTTGCTAATACAGTGTGTCATGCCATGACTGTTCTGTACAGTTTTTAAATTTAAAGTTTTTAACATGGAAGCTGATTTCACCAGTGGCTACACTTTAAACAATATAAAAACTTTTGCTTACAGAGACAGCAGGGCACAATTTGTCTTCCCCTTATCTCAATGTTAAAAAAAACATATTTAAGAATTGGTGGACTATATTGGAAAGTTATAGGACAACAATCTCCCCTTCTACCCCCCCCCCCCCCCCTAAAAGCACTAAGCCATTAGGTCTCTCATCTCTGATTCTTAACTAATACTTAAGCACACAACCCAGCACTTGATCAATGGGAAGGCACACTTGACAAACCTGACTTTGGAAGGCTCGTTCTATTCAATTAGGTAGGACCTGGGTACCTTTGTGTGAGGTTGGGGGATAATATATGATTTAATTGCTCTTTATTGGCAATATACCTGTAAGGTAACTTTCATTAATGATAATTTTTCTTAATTCAAAATAGATATATGCCGGTGGCAGTTACATTTAACATTGGAAATAATTTTGCTTGCTTCTATTATTACCTTTATGAAAATTTGTAATGGGTATTGAGTATAAATCTAAATTAGTTTTTTTACTTTAGTTACCCTTTAAGTATGGCTGCCACTGTAATGGATAAGTAGATCAGTAGGTGTGTGTACCTGGGTCTGGTTGAGGGGTGGGTCTTTTTTGTGTTTACAACCATAAAACTATCTTTTATTGAGAATAAATCTAAATTAGTTTTTTTACTTTAGTTACCCTTTAAATATGGCTTCCATGGGAATGGAAAGGTAGGTCAGTAGGTGGGTGTACCTAGGTTTGTGTGGGTGGTTGGGGGTATCACCATTTGTATTTATGACCATGAAACCTTGAAATATCCACATTTGTTACCATTATAGTCTATGGGGAAAAATGTCCGGAAATTCGCCAATAACGCCGTAACACTTCCGCGGTTTCCTTAGCTAGAAGATAGCACACTTCTCCTATATGCCCTGCACGCCTGTACCGAATTTCATGTCTCTAGCTCAAAAACTGTTGGAGGAGATACAGTCCAAAAAAGCGGAAGAATAAAACGGAAGAAGAAGAAGAAATAGAAAGAACAGTAATTTGGCTTTTTCAAGCCAAATTAATAATATATACAATCACAGCTAAGTGTCCTATCTTTGACTCTGGTTGATTCTATTTAACATTTATATTTGTTTTTATAGAGGTATACTGTATATCTACAGTATTTTACCTCTAGACTTTCTATTTCAAATTTTTCATGGTTTTGCTGGTTTCCAGCATTGTGTCACCCTATAGTACGTTGGGGTTGGTCTGGATTTTATACATTAACAGGGAGATAAAATAAAAGTTCTTATCATTAAATATGGTGCTAATTTTGCCCCATCCAATCAGATGTTAGCTTTAAAATGTTAAGATCTGATAGGTTAGGGAAAAATTAACACCAAAACTTTAACGAAAAGAACATTTATTGAATCTCCCTGCAAATCTTTATTTAAGAAATGAACTACAACATAAAAAGAATTCTACATCAAAGGCAATCTTTTTGTCATATGACACCCTATGTGAGTTTGTGGGAAATAAGGCAAACCAAACAACACAAGCTATTTTGCAGTTTGTGAAGATTTATTATAATGCATCAGTACTAAACAGAACCTTATCCTACCAAACAAGCACTGTCTTTGGGATGCAGTTCCTAGAACCTCTGGGACTCCTCTCTCTAGGCTCCAATGCCCAGGTTTAAATCTGATGTCTGCTGCTGCTGGAATTTCCTGGTCTGCTTCCTCCTCCTTGTCTCCTGGATTCCTTTGCTCATAAGCTAATGGATAGGATAGTGTTTTACAGCTCAGCTGCAGGACACTGCCTAAACATGTGTCTTAGTGATCTTTTTGTCTAAGCTCCTCTATGTAGGCTAAATCTGCTCTATTTATTCCTAAATTTTATTTTGAAGTGGAAATGTGCAGCCTTCAACCAGCATCCAATCATTCAGAGCACTGAACAACAGAACAATCAGCAATTACCTTGTGTCAATACACCCACAAATCCATCTTGTTTTGCAAAGGCTAACTACATATTCCCAACAGTGTGCTTGGTACATTTTACATATATATTACTTACATAGAATAAAAGTAGAAGAGATGGTGCCCGGATGAACCATTGTTGTAATATTTATTAAAGTCTAGGCACCACTTTCTCCCTTACATAGAATTAAGATATTAAACATTGCTGTTGTTCTGTCACTCTTACAACTGGATTTCAATAAACCTAGGAAATACAGACACTAAACTACAAAATTAGTTTCACAATTGTCTCACATCTTCACAATTGTCTCACATCTTGATTTTTTTAAAAAAATTTGTTTTATTGCATATTTCATTCTCAAAGTCTTGTGAATAACAGTGTGTTAATTAATGGCTATATACTATCAAATAAAATAAACAAAACTAAACTTTACCATCTTGATGTGCTGCTTACGTGCCATGGCGCATATATATATATATATATATATCCTATATAATAAAATGCAAGTGTGCGTCCATGTGTCTCTGTGTGCGTGGCTGCAATCTACCTGATTGGCTGCTTCTTTTCCCTTCAGAGCAGAACAGCCAATCGGATCACAAGTTTGCATTAAGGGGCGGGACCACAGACTACAGACTGCTGGCTCCTCTGGGTGGGTTGATTTCTTAAGTTAACTCTTCACAGTGTGAAAATTCCTGTCCATGCTGCATTACTGGGTCTGACACCAATAAACTGTACACACACCAGGTATGTTCTAAGATCTCTGGGTGGGGGACAGTGAGGCAGGGGGTAGCTGGTGGGGTGTGTGTTTGTCCTGGACCCCAATGATAAGTAATCATGTGTCCGTGGGGGGTTGTGAGGAGAGAGTTGCACTAGACTCAAAGTCTGGGTGAGGGGGGGGGAGTCAGAACTGCTCACTGACATGACACCATGCTAATTAACCTCCTATTAACCAATGTCAGGGCTGGCTGTAAACAGATGACGAGGAGGGGAGGGCTGGGGCTGGGACAGAGGGGGTGGGACCTGGGTCTGGGCAGAGAGGGGCCCTGGGTCTGGCGACAGAGGGGGGCCCGGGTCTGGGCACAGAGGGGGGCTGGGGCTGGACAAGGGGGGGTCTGGGACAGAGGGGGGTCGGGCCTGGGACAGAGGGGGGGCCCTGGGTCTGGGACAGGGGGGGCTGGGTTGACAAGGGGGGCTGGTCTGGGACAGAGGGGGGGCTGGGTCTGGGACAGAGGGGGGGGTCTGGGACAGAGGGGGACTGTTCTGGACAGAGGAGGGCTGGGTCTGGGACAAGGGGCCCGGACAGGGGGGACCCTGGTTCTGGGACAAAGTGGGGACCCTGGTCTGGGACAAAGTGGGGACCTGGGTCTGGGACAGGGGGGGCTGGATCTGGGCAGAGGAGGAGACCTGGGTCTGGACAGGGGGGGCTGGATCTGGCAGAGGAGGAGCCCTGGGTCTGTGACAGGGGGGGCCTGGGTCTGGGACAGGAGGGAGTGTTACTGGGTGTGGGGGGCCCTGGGTCTGGGACAGTGTGGGGCCCTGGTCTGGGACACAGGGGGCCCTGGGTCTGGCACAGAGGGGGGCTGGGGTCTGGGACAAGAGGGGGGGCTGGGTCTGGGACAGAGGGGCCGTGGGTCTGGGACAGAGGGGACCCTGGGTCTGGACAAGTGGGGGACCCTGGGTCTGGGAGAGGGGGCCCTGTGTTCTGGACAGAGGGCGGCCCTGGGTCTGGGACAGGGGGGGGTCTGGGACAGAGGTGGGCCCTGGGTCTGGGACAGAGGGTGGGTCTGGGACAGAGGTGGCCCTGGGTCTGGGACAGGTGGGGGGCCCTGGCCTGGGACAGAGGGGGGCCCTGGTCTGGGACAGAGGGAGGGGCCCTGGTCTGGACAGAGTGGGGGAACTGGTCTGGGACAGAGGGCGGCCTTGGGTCTGGGGCAGAGGAGGGGCCCGGGTCTGGCACAGACAGGGGACTCTGATCGGTGACAGAGGGGGGGCCTGGGTCGGGGACAGAGGTGGTGTGACCTGGGGTCTAGGACAGAGTGGGGCCCTGGTCTGGGACAGAGAAGGGGCCCTGGGTCTGGGACAGAGTGGCCTGGGTCTGGACGATGGGGGTCTGGGACAGAGGTGGGTCTGGACAGAGGGGGGGACCCTGGGTCGGGACAGAGTGGGGGACTCTGGATCTGTGACAGACAGGGGTCTGGGACAGAGGGGGGACCCTGGGACTGGGAGAGAGGGGGCTGGGGCTGGATAGAGGGGGGGCGCCTGGGTCTGGGACAGAGGGGACCCGGGTCTGGGGCAGAGGAGGGGCCCTGGGTCTGGGCAAGAGGGGCCCGGGTCTGGACAGATGGGGGGCCTTGGGTCTGGGACTGAGAGGGGGGCACTGGGTCTGGGACAGATGGGGGCCCTGGGTCTGGGGCAGAGGGGGGGCCCTGGGTCTGGGGCAGAGGGGGTGCCTGGGTCTGACACTAAGAGGAACTGTCCCTTGGGACATGGAGGATGGAGCACTCTGGGCTTCTAGCGCCTGTTTATTGTAACGGCTAATGTCTAGTATTATATAATATTTATGCTTTATTATTTTAATACTATTGATTTAGATTTACACAAATAAAGATGTTAAAAATGTAGTGTAAGTAGTCCACACATGTAGCCAAAAAAAACACAAATACAACACCCTATATGTTTTATTGCAGGATTCAATAGTAATAACATCTTTTACTTGCAAGTCATGAGATACAGAAGCATGGAAGCCATCAGCTCGAATGGACATTGGGTATTAAAAACAAGGTTTAGGACACCGATGGTTTGCATCTCAAAGGGGAAGAGTAAAAAGACTGGAGCCTTTTCTGGTCACATTTTTAAATAAGGATGACAGGAGTTCTTAAAGAAATTCAAGATTAAAAGCATTAATAGTTTATTGCTCGTTTTGAAAAAAAATATTGATATTATGGAAAACTGCTATTCACTGAACCGGGGGCATGCCCACAATAACCCGGCTGTGGCAGATTGCGCTGAGTATCACAAAGGCCCCGAAACCACGCAGCAAGCCTTAAATTGTCCACAGCGAATGTGCATGCATACTACTACTACTACATGACTATTTAATTCACCTCTAATAGCGATGTAGGGTTAATTTTACCAGAGCTGCCTTCTTCTTGAGAAATCGAAGAGAGATCTACCTCGAGCTGCTTCGACTCTGGTTAATCTTCCTATTTATTTAAGGGCGCTGTCCCACCCCCAAAACTATAACTCCCCCCCCACTAATGGCCCCACCATGTAGTGTAGTTTAATTCCTTACCTCACATCCCAGCTCCATAAGGTCTCCTCTACGTCAACACCCCCCAAAGTCCCAAAACCTGCCCACCAGGAGGAAGCAGAGTCCTATAGGCCTCTGCTCCTACCTGGCCTCCGGAGGAATTTTTGGGCTAGCTTACTGCCGCCCATCGCCCCCTCCTCCCCTTTCTTCCCCCATCGCCCCCGTTCCCCCTCCCTCCCCGTTCCTTCCCCCTGTTCCCTTTCCATCTCCCCCTCCCTTCATCTCCCCCTCTCCCCCCCCCCTATCTCCCCCCCCTTCTATGTCCCCTCCCCTCCTCCCCCCCTCCTGTCCCCCTCCCATCTCCCCCTCCCCTCTCCACCCCCCCTCTCCTTTCCCCCTCCTCCCTACCCCTTCCTCTCCTTCCCCCTTCTCCCCCCTTCCCCTCATCATCCCCTCTGCTTTCCTCCCCCTCCTCCCCTCCGTCCACATTCGTGCCCCTTTCTTTTTCCGTTCCCCCCTGGGTCCCCCTCCTCTTCTCTCCTCTCCTCTCCCCTTGTTTGTATCTCCCCCTTGCCCCCCCTTTTCGATCCACCTCCCCCTTTCCTACTCACCCCCTCCTTTCCCACTCGCCAGCGCCCCATCGCTTTCCCCGCCTCCCCTTTCCCCCTCACGCCCCCTCGCCTCTATCTCCCCCTCGCTTTTACTCCCCCTCCCCTTCCTATTCTCCTCCTTTCCCCTCATCCTTTCTCCCCCGTCTCCCCCCTACCCCCCTCCCCTCCTCTTCTTTCTTTTTCCCCCTTCCCCACTCCCCCTCTTTTTGGGGCCCCCCTTTCTCCCCCTCCGTCCCCCCCTGGATCTCCCCACTTCTCCCCCTTTTGCTTTTTATCTCCCCCCTTCTCCCCCTTCTCTCCTTCTTTCCCCGCTGTCTCGCCCCTCTCCCCCTTCCTAAACCTCCTCCCCCTTATGATCCCTCCTCTCCCCCTCTCGCTTTTCTCCCCCCTACCTTCCCCCTCCCCTCTCTCCTGCATCCCCCTTCCCCCTTCCTGGCCTCTCCCCTTTCCGTTTCCCCCCCCTTCACCTCTCTATCTCCCTCTCCCCTCTTTCTCCCCCTTTCTCCCCCTCCCTCTTCGCGCTCTCACCCCTTATCTCCCCCTCCTTTTCCTCCCCCTTTGCCCCTTTTCCCTACCGTCCTGTCTTCCAGTCTCCCCTTCCCCCCTCTCCCCCCTTTTTTCCCGCTCCCTCCGTTCTCCCCCTTGCCCCCCCTTCATCCTCGCTCCCTTTTCCCTTCCCCCTCTCCCCTCTTGCCTTTTTTCTATGCCTTTATACCCCGTTTCCCTCGCCCCTCGTTACCCTCCTTCCTTCTACCTTCCTAGTTCTCTCTATATTTCCTCTCCTTCCCTCCCTGGTTTCCCCTTCTGAGGGGGGCTGGTGGGAGGGGGGCGGGGGGGGGGGGGTGGCGTGGGCCCCCGTTTTTGGCATCCCCTCCCCCTACCCTAAAACCCCTTGGCCCATAATCGTAATTTCCCCCCCAGCCCCAAAATTATTTTAAGAAGAGTCCCCCAAACTGTAACTTCCTTCCGCGCTTCTCCCCCGGCATGCTGAGAACGCCGGCGCTTGCGTCCGTGCTTGGCTGCCTCTCAGCCAATCCGACGTGGCTGCCGTCCCCCCTGCTTGCGTGTCTCGCAAGCAGAAGGCTCGGGCATCGGGGCAGGGGAGGTAAGTAAACATCTGGGAACTTTCTTAAATTATTTTTATCGAGCGGTGGGGCTGGGGGGGCGCTTGTATTCTATTTTGTGAAAAAGTTTTTTATTTCAGGGTGGACATTGCCCTTTAAAGTGATTTTTGGAATATACTATATTAAAAAGATTTGTACGGATTGTTATTAATATATAGTAATTTACCACAATAGTTCTCTTTGTGGCACATAAATGTTTTTATTTGAAAACATGGTTATTTTATAGACTTTCAAAAACTTTAAATATACAAAAAAATCTGGAAAAAAATTCTGGTGAAATTGATAAATCAGGTGAAGCAGACTTCACAGTTTACTATATACTGTTACCAGCAAAGTGTAATCAAAACCCGAGGTCAAATCACCTCCCTTTTGATATATCCAAGGACCTGCCTTCCCAGCAGTATGGTATCTGCACTGAACCAGGAACTTTACAACAAAAATAAGTCCATTAAATAAAAGATATTGACACAATAGAAAGCAAAAGTCACAAAGATGTTGAAAATAACATACTGCACAAATAATCAGGGTGAGTCCAAAGAGCAACACAAGGTGATGCATTTGGGATTTTAGCAATCCCTGTGCCACCTACACCATAAATAACTCTGTAGTAAGTGAATCTCAAATAAAGTACTCAGTCTACACCTATTATTACCACTGGTTCTAAAAAAAACACTGTGTTCTTGTATGAAATGAGCTTCTCTGTGATGTACAGCTCTAAAATGAGTTTACATAGTTCAGTCAGTTCAGTAAAAACAATAGTGCCTTACACAGTAACATGCAAATAAGGAACAAAGACTTATGGATATTTACCATGTTTCCATGCAAGCTCTTAGGAAAGCTATATCTCTAAAAAGACATTTACAGCATTCCACAAGCTAAATGCAAAACCAGAGCGCCAACTACAGACTGGTTTCAGCTTCATTGAGTCATCATCAGTGTAGTGCAGGCCTCTGGTTTTGCAGTGTGAAGCACCTATGGGCAGACGTCACTAATAAATAGGATAGGGAGAGAATACAGGCTTTGAAACTCCCTTTTCAGCAATATGCAAATAAGGAACAAAGACTTCTGGGAATTTACCATGTTTCCATGGAAGCTCTTAGGAAAGCTATATCTTTGAAAAGACTTAAAGCATTCCAGACTCATAAGAACTAGAAACATCAATCCAGACACTCATGGATACCAGCCAGTCATTTTATACAAAGATGGAGATGAACCCAGGGCCAATGAAGCTTCAGGTAATCTCCAGAAACAAATGAAACATTTGGGATTTACCCACAATGCGTCTTTTTAACGCATTAAAAAATCACATTACTCAAGATATTAAATTTGTTGTTCATTGAGTTAGCACAAAACTTAAAAGTTTAAAATCACTCTAACCAATAGTGTATTGGTTACCATAATTTTAACTCCTTAAAACTGTGTTGTGGCTTTGGATAAATGAGTCCCAAATGTTCTAGTACCTGTTATACACCAGATATTATGAAAAGCACATTTAATCTGGTTTACAAATTATCTAAGTGGAACAAGTGGATATAACCTGTTGAGAAACAGATCTTGCCAAATAGTGGTGTTTCTGGAAGGGGTCCTCTGGGAGTGTATTTAAGATTTTGTAAAAAGATGAGCTATTTCCCCCTGTGTTTTGGTCCTCTTATCATTAGAATTTCAAACTTTTTAGGGTTTGGCTAATTTCCCTGAAAGCAGCTTTCTTTAGTATTTAGTGTTGTAGGTGGAGGTTAGTATGTCTAGTTCTCTCTGGGATCCCTTTCTTTTGGATTAATTCCTCAAATGTATATTAGTTTTTGTAATAGGGTCAATGATATCATATTTCCTCATTAACCTATTTTTGAATCCAGGGTTTGAATATCTGAGGTATTTTATTTGTGGGTATATCTGTGATTTGTATAAATGTCAACTATGAAAACTCAGTGATAAGGTCATGTTTGTCCTTTAAAGTAAAGTCTGTTCTTACCTATTTCAACCCATCTTGCCATTTGTATAGTGGAAGCCTAGTGCACCAGTCGTGCTGCTAGATAATACTTCTCAATGCTTGGAACATTCCCCACTGTGATTTTTTCGCCATGGCTGCTGTTTTTGCTATTCTATGCATTTTATTGTCCGACATGCAATTAAAGGGTATGTCCACTCAAAAATTAACTTGCTTTCTATCTGTTTTACTGAAGAACAGGAGGTAAATGCACTATTTCTTACCTCCCGTTCTTCAGTAAATCTTGCAGAAGAGCAGGATAACTTACTGGGATCGTTCCAGCGCTGACAGAGCCGCGGCCGAAATACCTGATACCTCCAGCGCTTCCACTCTCCTTAGCACAGTGTGCGCATGCAAGATTTACTGAAGAACGGGAGGTAAGAAATAGTGCATTTACCTCCTGTTCTTCAGTAAAACAGATAGAAAGCAAGTTAATTTTTGAGTGGACATACCCTTTAAGGACATCTCTATGTCATTTCATTAGAATCCCTTTGGTATAGATATGGGTAATGTACTAAAGAGATACAGTAACATTGAAATTCTCAACATTTTTATGAATTTACCTGAACCAGGAGAGTAGAAGCTTTTTCCAGTTTTTTTAAGTTACCGCATTTTATTTTACAGGTGGATAGTTAGATATATACAGTACTTGATGTTTTTGTTATCTGTATCCCTAATTGGGTTATTGATGCTTGAACCTATTTATAAGGGAAATTAAGTTTCAGCAGTGTAACCTGGACATCATCTACATATATAGTATCTTGTGTGTCGTCCCATTTGTATCCCTTTATTGTCATTCACATTTATTGTCTTATTTTAACCGCTAGGGGTTCAATGCACATTGTGAACAGTAGAGGTGAAAGAGGATTTCCCTGTCTTATACCCCTCATAATATGAAATGAGTCTAAGATTCACACAGTGGTGTGAACATTGCCTGTTAGTCTGGCATACAGCATCCCATTAGCTGTCTGAAATGGTTTGTCAATTCCCATTGTTTTTATTATTTCAAATAAGAAGGGCCATTTTACTCTGTCAAATACTTTTTGGTCAACTTTTTTTTGTCTCCCTGATATAAAAACTGACTTTTTTTGTTTGTCTTTTTTGGCATATTCCATTAGGGTGGCAGTAACTTTGTAACAGTGTTTGCCTCAAGGCATTGATATATTGAGCAGTTCAGCAAATTCGATCTAATCGCTCAAAATATCAATAGTGTTTTTTTCAAGCGGATTATTGAAGAAAATGAAAATCGATCAAGGCAAAAATTTTTCTCATCTCCCACATATTTCAAGGTGAAATCTGTGAAAGATCAGCGACGCAAGGTGGGGAACTTCGATCGAATTTTGAATCGGAAATACGATTGGAAAAACATTTGCATGGTTTTGTACCCTAAGGCTTCTTTTATCTGCGGTTGACCTAAAAAGCCTTATGGAAGATGGCCACATGGTAGTTAATTATCTATGTAAAGTCTATAAGCATAGATATCATGGAGTGATAATGAATGGCTGTAGCCACAGGCCAAGTAAAACAGGCAGCTAAATTGTATCCCAGGGGCATATGCCCATTGCTATTAAAATGCTAAGCTTGTGGACTGGCTGGAATTAGCTGTAGACAGCAATACATTAGTCTGGTGTAGACCATCTTTACTCCATGGAATAGTCTGGTTGAAATATAAAAACCATAACCCTTAGAGAATAAGGGATCATGTCAATTTATTGATCTAGAAATTAAATAACGGCAGATTTTTAATAAAACTTGCAGAATGTTCCATATAAGTGTGCAATGCATCAACAGTGATATAGGTTGCTGAAAGTGTGATATTCATTATATTGTGTACAGGCTTGATAGCATCTTATTACAATGAACAATGACCATGCCATCTTTAGCAGGGAGTAACTTACAACACAGTAATGGTTAATGTGGACAAACTAAGCTATTCTGTCACCAGAATGTGGTGCTCAGGTCTCAAAATTCTAACCAAATTTATCCCGATCAGTGATAGAACTAGAGATGGCCGGTTCGCGGACCCGAACCCGGATCCAGCCTGCGGATCCGCGATTCTTCCCCTTCCGCGAACGGCGGATTATTCCGGACTTTCCGGACTTCCGAACTTCCGAACTGCGACTGATTGTGTTATTTTTTTTTTACGAAAATTTTCGAAAATACGAGTATCTCCGGTAATTACGAGGATCTACGATCTTTCGGATCCGGAAAACCAGATGATCCTCGTAATTACGAGGATTCGCGTAATAAACGTAGGATTTCGTATATGGATTAACGTAATTACAGTATTCTCGTAATTACGAGAATACTCGTAAAAACGAGTAATCTGAAATTTTCAAGACGGAGCAAGCCACTTATCCAATTAGCCATGCCAGCTATCATAGTTTACGGAAAGCCTCGTTTTTTTTTACGGAATCCTTGTTTTTTACGGGAATCCTCGTATTTTCGAAAAATACCGTTTTTTTAAAGTCACGCTAGCGGACTGTACTTTTTAGGTATTGTTGGCATTTATACGTGCTTCTAAGGCCATTACCCAGGTCCCTGAGTGGTTAAGTGTACGTTACCAAGGCTATTTAGACCACTTTTAATGCGGATTTTGCCGAACTTTCATTTTAATACGTTTTAACGGGTCCGCTCGCGGATTTTCGAATTTTCGGATTTTTTCGAAAATCCGCGGATCCTCGCGCGGACCGGCTTTTTCGAAGTTCGGACATCTCTAATAGTAACTTATCAAGGGGAAAACACTTTTTGTGTCATTTTTAATTGTTAATGGAAGTTCAGGATGGGTTCTCTGACTCAGATGAATCTCCAAGCATATTGCTGTGTTTCTCTGTCTTGGTTAGACTGTTAAGCAGGGCAATGTCATTTCAGAACTTCAGAAAACAGGAGAATAAAATTAATTTTACAACAGCAAACCAAGCTTTGTTTGGGTTTGGGAATGTTGTTCTAGTTCAGACTCAGATTTACACAGATAAATATAATAAAATCAAAAGATCAACCAACTTCACAAGTAAAATATTTATTAAACATTTAAAATCAGAATTTAATTCAAAATGCAACAGAAAAAAACTGTTCAGAAGATCATGTGGGTTGATGAAAGTTTACTTCACAAACAAAAACCCAATAAATAACTTAACGAGCATCTATTTGTATCCAGAACTTGACTCTAAAATGTCTTATTTTATTCAAGTCTAAAATAAAACAGAAATACATCAGTTATTAGAAATACACTTTGTCATTATATTGCACTGTTTATGTTTCTCTATTAGTTAGTGTGGTTGATACCTGGAATATGTATACTAAATAATACAACAGGGAAGAACTGGTTGATATTACTTTGCATCTGAGGCGTTACTGGGGTGCAGGCTTCTGATTTATCAGTGTTTCTTATTAGTGAATGTCTATGGGGGAATATCTGTTGTATTCAATTAGATCAACTGGACTTGAAATGTAGTTCTCATAAATGGCCTCCTTAACACCTCTCTTGAACCAGTCACGTTCCTTCGCCAGTATGTTAACATTACAATCTTCAAAGGTATGTCCTTTATCCTTAAGAAGGAAGTACAAGCTGTCACAGAACACATTAATGCGGTGGACCAAAACATTAAATTCACAAGGGAAGAGGTACAAAACAACAAACTGGCTTTCTTGGACTGCTTGGTAGAAGTTAAGGAAAATGGTAAACTGGAAATAGAGGTTTACAGAAAACCAACACACACAGATCAGTATTTGATGTTTGACTCCCACCACCCTTTAGATCACAAGCTGGGGGTCATCAGAACCCTGCAACACAGAGCCGAAGAACTACATTTCAAGTCCAGTTGATCTAATTGAATACAACAGATATACCATGACCTGGATGAATGAGAACCTTCACAAGTCTATGGGGGAATCTTTATAGGGTGGTGGACATGCCCTTAAATCCTACAGCCTAGAAAGACATAAAATTAACAAGGTAAAGGTGCATATTGAGTATATATGTTTACAGCACACCCTGGTGTATTCCCCTAATCTGTTTCTCTGTTGCAAGATTGCTTGCAAAGTGTGAGAAATCTTACCTTTCATAAAACAGATTTCTGAGTGAACAGAGGCAACAGAAACTAAGCAGGCCCAGTGCTATAACAACATATTCAAACTGTAGAATTCCAAAAGCGAATAAATAGAGATTTTTATCGCAGAGTCCTTCATATCTACTGTACACACTGAACACCCACACACTTCCTGCAATATAATATAAATTGTTACAGTAAAGTTGAAATCACAAAACTTTCATTAAATAAACATATAATAAAATGTCCAACAGTCAAGTTGATCAAGCAAGTGGTAAAAGCAAATGCTTTAGGGTCCCATATACACAACAATATTATTGATAGTTTTTAAAATAAATGTTATTTGTATCCTAAGAAACACCTTGTTTATATCAGGAAATGCACCATATTTACTGTACCATATACACTTAATGGTTGTGTCTTGCCTTATCCAAGTAGTATAACACATTATTGGAGGTTGAATAAAGACATACGTCCTTACCCCTGAACCCTACCTAATAGTTGATCCAGAGGAAGCCAAAAAAAAGGGAAAAAATCCTTTCTGGCTACAAATGGCAATGACATGGACTATATAGATTGATACCAGTAATTATCAATAATCTTTTCAAATGCTCAATTAAAAAAAAACCTGAGCATTATAGGCCTGTTGAAGAAGTGAAACAGAGGAGCTAACTGGAGAGCACTCACTGTTTCTGTACTGAACATGTTTATATACATCAGGTAAATGGCAGAGCACATGATGAAATGACTATTGTGCTTGCTGTAGAGAAATGTCCTTTATTTTGCAGTGGGTGGATCACTAAGTAGGTACCATAGAGTATGACACAAAATAAATGATTTTAATCAATGGTAGACTATAAAAGATTGGCTTTTCAAAGGGAATCTTTAAAATAAACTAAAGCTACCTCTATCTAAATAAAGAAGTTGTTAACCAAAAAGCACCCAATTCCCACCATTTTCCGAGATTATTTTGTAAATTTCTTTTTTTTCAGCAGCTAAATAGAACTTTGACACCTCCCCATCCATATTTTATGATTACCAATATGAATGCTGGTTCAGACTATATTCTGTAGCTTCAGCCATTGTTGTCAATCCCAAAAATTAGCAGGACAATGTTATACTTTAACAAGGTCAGACTGACCCACCAGGATAATGGGGAAACCCTCGGTGGGCCCAAAGTCTTCTCACCCATGAAAACAGGAAATTGTTGACATTTTGATACAGTGGTAAGGAGAGAATAAGAAATAATAAGTTAATACTATATGAAGAGATAACATTAAAAGGGCATGTACACTGTAATTACAAGTTAGGCTTATTGTATTTTTTTATTAATATGCACATAATAGCATACTTTATTTAGAGCAACTTAGCAATATGCGCTTAATATACACTTTATATGAATGCACTTTACTACTATGAAGGATGATATACCAATATTTATGCACTTTATAAATAATAGTAAAAAATTGTTTGTGCACTGATAATATATTTTACATTGGCTACATTGACTATCTATAGATTTTATGTTGTGTATACTTACCTGATATAATGTTGTATGTGTTAATTATCTGTTGTTCATGTTTAGTAACACCAGGGGTCAGATGTTATTGCTTGTTACTCCACACTTTTTAAAGCTACTTTGTATGGTTTATACTGTCTGAAGAAAGTATCCTAGAATTACCGAAACACATTTGTGTGAAAAGACCGGTGTGCGCAGTGTACCTTGCTTGTGTATGAGAGACCATTGTCAGTGGTGACCCGGCAACAATTTACTTACCTTTAAGGGAATGAGTGCAGGAGATACCAATAAGGCTTATTGCATAGGTTTGCCTTTAAATATAAGGTAGTGTTGTTTTTTTTTATTTTTTATAGTAACCTCACAGACCCTACCTTTTACTGTGATATTCCCGATATCAGCTCTGCACCTCGATATTTGCAATTCATGCGTGCGTCCAGTGAGATTGCCACAAGCATGCACTTCTGTGACAACATCACACCTCGCTGTCTTATATCGGACGCTCGCTCGTGGCAACGTATCTCGCGCGTTATGCGGTTGTGGGATTCTCTGACCAAAAGTGTTGGTAATTTATAATGTTATATTTCCACAGTTTTATGAATAAACACTGCAGAAACCTTAATGGGGAAAGTGAGTAGGAATTTAGACTGGCATAGCAGTAGATGTAGTTTACTTGGATTTTGCTAAGGCTTTTCATACAGTCCCCCATAGGTGACTAATGTATAAGCGAAGGTCTGTTGGGCTGGGTTGGCACATTTTACATGTATGAAAGTGGTTAATGGATAGGATGCAGAGAGTACTTGTTAATAGGGGTTCATCAATATAGATTAAGGTTCTAAGGTGGGGTGCCATAGGGTTCTGTGTTGGGCCACTTCTATATAAAGGGGAAGTTCAGTGCAAATAAATATGCTTTTCAGAAAAAAGAGCAGTATTTTTCCATCCCAATGACCTTAATCTGACAATTCAGCATTTTGTCTGTGTATAAATAAATTTAACCGAAATACTGACTTCCTGTTTGCAGGACCCCTAGTAGAGACCGTTATGGTCTTGCCCTTGACCTAGGGCCTGGGTTGATTCAGTTGCTCAGTAGAGATCTGAGCATCTGTGACCCATCACCAACAGCAAATCAGTAGAAATTACTGTTAGGAACATTCCAAGGATGTGGTGCATCCTGGGAAGAAGAAGGGCCGTTAGAACCTGAAATGGCAGCTCACCAATGTCAATAGCAGGGAACAGCAAAAGGTATGAAATCTACTGATTTTTCAAAATGGGAGACAATATGTAAAATAACTAAGAAGGCATTACACAAACTAACAATTTAACAAATATTGATAATTTCCACTGAACTGTCCCTTTAATCTGTTTATTATTGATTTGAAAGTGGGTATTGTCAACAAGGTTTCTGTGTTTGCTGACGACACAAACCTTTGTCGACCATTAAAAACTTCAGAGGATGTGCAATCGTTACAGGTGGATCTAGATAGATTGTCACATTGGGCTGCTTAGTGGCAGATGAGATTCAATGTTGATAAATACAAAGTGATGCATTTTGGACTTAAAAATCCATGTGCTGCTCATACTATAAATAGTATAGTATTTGAGGTTGAATAAAGATATACGTCCATCCAGTCCAACCCATCTAGCAATATCCTCATTTCCTGCCTAACTGTTGATCCAGAGGAAGGCAAAAAACCCCCACCAAATTTATGAAGGGGGAAAAAATTCCTTCCTGACTCCAAGTGGCAATCGGAAATTTCCCTGGATCAACTCTACTTTATGTATCAATACCAGTAACTTGCAACATTCCTTGTTTGCAGAAACTCATCCAGCTTTTTTTTGAAACTGACCAATGAACCTGCCATTACAACGTCCACTGGAAGACAGTTCCATAGCCTTACCGTTCTCACAGTGAAAAACCCTTTCCGAGCTTGAAGCCTAAACCTTTTTTCTTCAAGTCTTAAGGGATGTCCTCGTGTCCTTTGACATGTTCTAGACCTTTGCTCTCAATGCCCCCTTCTAAGTCATTTATAAACAGATTAAAAAGAAGCGGCCCCAGTACAGCCCTCAGGCACTCCACTTAGAACTTTAACCCACATAAATGTAGCTCCATTTACCACCACTCTCTGTTTGCGATCCAACATAACCAATTCTCTATCTGTAAAAATGTTTTCTACTAGGCCCAACGTTCTCAGTTTATACATTAGTCGCCTATTGTGGCACAGTATCAAAAGCTTTTGCAAAATCCAATTATAGCACATCTGCTGCTGTGCCTGAACTCTAAATTTTTACTCGCTTCTTCATAAAAAAAAAAAAAAAAATTAATTTGCTGCATGATCTATTCTCATAAATCCATGCTGACTACCTAACTAAGATCAGTTTCTGGAGACAAAGTCAAGGATATGATCCTGTAACAAAGTTTCCAGCACCTCCCTACATTTCCTTCATTACACATGTTAAAATGTTCGGTTAATGTCGTTCTTTTTTCTTTGTATATTATTAATGTGTTCCCTTATCCTTGTTTTTAGGTTTTCTTTCTGTGCATCCAATATAGGTTTACCACATTTGCATTCAATTATATAAATCACATTTTTTTTTCACAATTGTATAGTTTTTTTTGGTGTGTGTTCCCTTGGTTAAGTCTTAAAATGTCTTTATTTTTCCTCCTCTTGGAGTGCTTGCAGCCAATACATTTTCCACAGGCCATAAAAGCCTTCAGGGATATACGTATCCAATTGTTGTCAATACTTGGGTAGCTTTCTTTGTTTGTAAGTGTCTGGGTGCTAAAATTCTTTTATATTTATTTCATCATTTTTATAATTTCATAATTTATTAAAAATTTCATAATTTATAATCATCATTACTGTCTGATAAAAACATGATTGCTGATTATAATCCATATCGTTAACTATGTTGCATTCGTTAATGACTAGAGATGGCCGAACTTTCGAAAGTTCGTCCGTTTTCGAACTTTCGAACTATATGGAAAGTTTGAAAGTTCGAAACTGACTCATTAAAGTCAATGGGAGTCAAATAGTTTGAAAAGTTCTAATGAAATACAAATAAAATATAATGGTAACTTAATGTAAATGGCTGTGGGACCAGGGAAATGGTCTGGGGAACATGTGGAATATCCAGGACATTCGAATAATTTTTGAGCTCTCGCGGTCAAACTTTCCGATGTTTCGCGCCTAGGTATCATGTACATTTTACTATCAGATTCGATGCTCGCTTAGGTTTCAATGGACACTTTACTGCAGATTCGATGCTCGCGTATAGGTAATTAGCATTTTACTCGCATATTTGAACGGTCAACATTCGATATTATCGAAAGTCCGAAATATTGAAAATCCGGGTCCGGGATAGTTCGAGATGTCCGAATCGTCCGAATTCGAATATTTCGGCTCAAACTCGGTTCAGTTCTAGTCTATCTCTATTAATGTTTGTCTTTATTATGATACTGTTGTAAAATACCAATTGTTAATTCTTTATCAATCATTGTTTAGCAATATTAATACTGTATAAATACCATATTTTTTGTTCCTTTCTATCTTACTGGATTTGATTTTGAAATTGACACAATGTAAAGATCTCTTTTAAAGGGCATGTCCACCCCTTGTACAAAAATTTAACCTGTAAAAGAACCCCCCAAAACCCGTTTTGTTTTACTCACCAGTTGCATTGATGCTCCCAGTCTGAGAAAAGAGAGCCCTAACAGTCCGTGATCCACCGCCGTTGCTTGTAAGGCTCTTTTCTCAGACTGGAGTATCATTGCAGCTAACTGCAGAATTGGTGTATCTGCACAGAAAGAACACAGAGCAACATAAAATGCTTATTCCCTTTTCTGATATTAATTCTGAATCAATTAGCCACGCAGTGACAGAGAAATAAGCAGTACTTTTGTAGACTGGGTAGTTTTCTACATGTAGTGCACCAGGGGGAGGGGCTGGGTGATTTACAGTTACTGACCAGCTGTGTCCCGCCCCCTTTAAAAAAGTAAAACTCCCAGAGCTAAAAAACAAGAGATAGGAAGGTCAGAGTTGGAAAAAAACGATTTAAGATTGGTGGTATCCTTATTACTGTGTGACTATTTAAAAATGATTTGCCCCAGTTTACATGTCTGTTAATGTCTCATATGAATCATATCCCCATGCAAGGGTCTTTTCTCTAGTGTACATATTGCCCTCTCTCTGAACCCTTTCCATTTCAAAGATGTCCTTTTTGTACACAGGATTCCAAAATTGCACTGCATATTCCAAATGAGGCCTTACCAATGCTTGGTAAAGAGGAGAGAAAACATTGATCTCCCTTGAGTCCATACCTCTCTTTATACAAGACAATACCATGCTGACTCTGGCTGTTGCTGCCTGATACTGCTTGCTACCTTTAAGTTTGTTATCCATCAAACTCCAAGATTTTTTTCCAAGAGGGATTCACTTAATCAGAGCCAGGGCGGCAACCCAGAGCCAGCATGGTATTGTCTTGTATAAAGCGAGGTATGGATTCAAGGGAGGAAATTCTCCCTCTTTACAAAGCATTGGTAAGGCCTCATTTGGAATATGCAGTGCAATTTTGGAATCCTGTGTACAAAAGGACATCTTTGAAATGAAAGGGTTCAGAGAAGGGCAACTAAATTAATAAGGGGATTGGGGGAGCTTGAATATGAAGAGAGACTGGAAATTTACAATTATGTACGCTGGAGAAAAGGCGCTTGCGTGGGGATATGATTACTGTGTATAAATACATTAACGGGCCATAATAACTATCTGGGCATTGTTCACCAAGATACATTAACGGGCCATACAATAAACTATCTGGGGCATTGTTCACCAAGAGAACATGTCAAAGGACACGAGGACATCCCTTAAGACTTGAAGAAAAAAGGTTTAGGCTTCAAGCTCGGAAAGGGTTTTTCACTGTGAGAACGGTAAGGCTATGGAACTGTCTTCCAGTGGACGTTGTAATGGCAGGTTCATAGCCTTACCGTTCTCACAGTGAAAAACCCTTTCCGAGCTTGAAGCCTAAACCTTTTTTCTTCAAGTCTTAAGGGATGTCCTCGTGTCCTTTGACATGTTCTCTTGGTGAACAATGCCCCAGATAGTTTATTGTATGGCCCGTTAATGTATTTATACACAGTAATCATATCCCCACGCAAGCGCCTTTTCTCCAGCGTACATAATTGTAACTTTTCCAGTCTCTCTTCATATTCAAGCTCCCCCAATCCCCTTATTAATTTAGTTGCCCTTCTCTGAACCCTTTCCATTTCAAAGATGTCCTTTTTGTACACAGGATTCCAAAATTGCACTGCATATTCCAAATGAGGCCTTACCAATGCTTTGTAAAGAGGGAGAATTTTCCTCCCTTGAATCCATACCTCGCTTTATACAAGACAATACCATGCTGGCTCTGGCTGTTGCCGCCTGGCTCTGTATTAAGTGAATCCCTCTTGGAAAAAAAATCTTGGAGTTTTGATGGATAACAAACTTAAAGGTAGCAAGCAGTATCAGGCAGCAACAGCCAGAGCCAGCATGGTATTGTCTTGTATAAAGAGAGGTATGGACTCAAGGGAGATCAATGTTATTCTCCCTCTTTACAAAGCATTGGTAAGGCCTCATTTGGAATATGCAGTGCAATTTTGGAATCCTGTGTACAAAAAGGACATCTTTGAAATGGAAAGGGTTCAGAGAAGGGCAAATATGTACACTAGAGAAAAGACCCTTGCATGGGGATATGATTCATATGAGACATTAACAGACATGTAAACTGGGGCAAATCATTTTTTAAATAGTCACACAGTAATAAGGATACCACCAATCTTAAATCTGTTTTTTTCCAACTCTGACCTTCCTATCTCTTGTTTTTTAGCTCTGGGAGTTTTACTTTTTAAAGGGGGCGGGACACAGCTGGTCAGTAACTGTAAATCACCCAGCCCCTCCCCCTGGTGCACTACATGTAGAAACTACCCAGTCTACAAAAGTACTGCTTATTTCTCTGTCACTGCGTGGCTAATTGATTCAGAATTAATATCAGAAAAGGGAATAAGCATTTTATGTTGCTCTGTGTTCTTTCTGTGCAGATACACCCAATTCTGCAGTTAGCTGCAATGATACTCCCAGTCTGAGAAAAGAGCCTTACAAGCAACGGCGGTGGATCACGGACTTGTAGGGCTCTCTTTTCTCAGACTGGGAGCATCAATGCAACTGGTGAGTAAAACAAAACGGGTTTTGGGGGGTTCTTTTACAGGTTAAATTTTTGTACAAGGGGTGGACATGCCCTTTAAAAGAGATCTTTACATTGTGTCAATTTCAAAATCAAATCCAGTAAGATAGAAAGGAACAAAAAATATGGTATTTATACAGTATTAATATTGCTAAACAATGATTGATAAAGAATTAACAATTGGTATTTTACAACAGTATCATAATAATAGACATAACATTAATAGAGATAGACTAGAACTCGAACCCGAGTTTGAGCCGAAATATTCGAATTCGGACGGATTCGGACATCTCGAACTATCCCGGACCCGGATTTTCAATATTTTCGGACTTTCGATAAATATCGAATGTTCGACCGTTCAAATATGCGAGTAAAATGCCTATTATACCTATACGCGAGCATCGAATCTGCAAGTAAAGTGTCCATTGAAACCTATACGAGAGCATCGAATCTGCTAGTAAAATGTACATGATACCTAGGCGCGAACATCGATTCTGCGAGTAAAGTGTCCATTAAAACCTATATGCAGAGCATCGAATCCGCAAGTAAAATGTCCATGATAACCTAGGCAGGAACATCGAAAGTTTGACCGCGAGAGCTCAAAAATTATTTTCGAATGTCCTGGATATTCCAACATGTTCCCCAGACCATTTCCCTGGTCCCACAGCCATTTACATTAAGTTACCATTAATATTTTATTTGTATTTCATTAGAACTTTTCAAACTATTTGACTCCCATTGACTATAATGAGTCAGTTTTCGAACTTTCAAACTTTCCATATAGTTCGAAAGTTCGAAAACGGACCGAACTTTCGAAAGTTCGGCCATCTCTAGTCATTAACGACTGCAACATAGATTAACGATATGGATTATAAATCAGCAATCATGTTTTTATCAGACAGTAATGATGATTATAAAAATTATGAAATTTTATAATAAATTATGAAATTATAAAATGATGAAATAAAAATATAAAAGAATTTTTTAGCACCCAGACACTTACAAACAAAGAAAGCTACTCCAAGTATTGACAACAATTGGATACGTATATCCCTGAAAGGCTTTTATGCCTGTGGAAAATGTATTGGCTGCAAGCACTCCAAAGAGAGAAAAATAAAGACATTTTAAGCACTTCAACCAAAGAGGAACACACCATAAAAAACTATACAACTTGTGAAAGAAAAAATGTGATTTATATAATTGAATGCAAATGTGGTAAACACTATATTGGATGCACAGGAAGAAACCTAAAAACAAGGATAAGGGAACACATTAATAATATATCAAAGAAAAAAGAACTGACATTAACCGAACATTTTAACATGTGTAATGAAGGAAATGTAGGGAAGGTGCTGGAAACTTTGTTACAGGATCATATCCTTGACTTTGTCTCCAGAACTGATCTTATTAGTAGTAGTCAGCATGGATTTATGAGAAATAGATCATGCCAGACAAATTTAATTTTTTTTTTTTTTTTTATGAAGAAGCGAGTAAAAATTTAGATTCAGGCACAGCAGCAGATGTGCTATAATTGGATTTTGCAAAAGCTTTTGATACTGTGCCACATAGGCGACTAATGTATAAACTGAGAACTGTTGGCCTAGTAGAAAACATTTTTACATGGATAGAGAATTGGTTATTGGATCGCAAACAGAGAGTGGTGGTAAATGGAGCTACATTTATGTGGGCTAAAGTTCTAAGTGGAGTGCCTCAGGGTTCTGTACTGGGGCCGCTTCTTTTTAATCTGTTTATAAATGACTTAGAAGGGGGCATTGAGAGCAAAGGTCTCTGTGTTTGCTGATGACACTAAACTGTGCAGAGCTTTGGAAATTCAAATGATGTGCAAGTGCTGCAAGCAGAATGGCAGATGAGATTCAATGTTGATAAATGTAAGGTGATGCATTTGGGATTTAATTAATCCCTGTGCCTCCTACACCAAAAATAACTGTGTTAAGTGAATCTGTAATGGAAAAAGATTTGGGGTTTCTGGTAACATAGTAATTGAGGTTGAATAAAGACATACGTCCATCAAGTCCAACCTATTCACTTTTTTTTAAACCTTCCTAACAGTTGATCCAAAGGAAGGCCAAAAAATCCAGCTAAAAAAAGGGGGGAGGGATTCCTTCCTGACTCCAAACGGCAATCGGAAATTATCCCTGGATCAACCAGATCTACAGTATATGTATTAATACCAGTAATTCTCAATATTTTTTAGTTTAGAAACGTATCCAGAGCCATTTTAGCTCTTCATGAACTTGGCCTACCACTCTGCTGGAAGACAATCAATACTCTCTCGGTGGCATTGTTCACTAACAGGTTCATTTAGAGGACTCTGGACACCTTTAAGGTTGGAAGAAAAGAAGTTTCATCTTCAGGTTAGGAAGGGTTTTGCTTTACAGTGAGAACGGTAAAACTGTGGACTGTCTTCCAGCAGATGTGGTAATGGCAAGTTCATTGAATAGCTAGTTTCTAAAACTAAAAAATATTGAGAATTACTGGTATTAATACATATACTGTAGATCTGGTTGATCCAGGGATTCGATTGCCGTTTGAGTCAGGAAGGAATTTTTCGCCCCCTTTTTAGCTGTTAGGTAGGGTTAAAAAAAAAAAAAGAATAGTTTGGACTTGATGGACGTATGTCTTTATACAACCTCAATTACTATGTTACTAAATCTAAACTAAAATTCTGGGGAGTGGAGACAATAAAAAAAACAGAAATAGGAGACATTCAGGTTTATTATCCAGAAATTAAACAAAATGGATCTATAAACTGAACACTTTAATGCCATATGGTTTAAATAAAGAGATAGATCTCTGGAGCTTCCTTCAATAAACCTCTATTACTAATTAGTAATTAATGTTACCCCATGGATGATTTTATAATGGATTTCATAATGAATTTTATAATGAATTGGATGACCCTTAAGATGTTTTTAGAATGTTTTGTATGCCTTTAATTACTGTTTTATTATTGCTATTTTATGCCTGTTTTAATAATGCTATTAGGAAGTTTAAAGAAGACATTGCTATGTCCCCTTTTAAAAAGTCCATTCTAGGTCCTTTTCAAGTCTTCCCCCTCCCCCTCTTTTTAAAAAATCTCTTATCTTCCATACTAATTTATTTTATTCATGTTGTTGCCCATATATTTATCTATACTGTTGCCCATATATTAAATCATATAATTATAATTATTGTTATCAATGTTATACAATAGACAACCAGCCTTTAACCAAACCAATGGAAACATTTCACCAACAGCCAACAGTAAGAAATAATTTAAGAAACATCCAGGATGTGTGCATCCCGGAAAAGACCCATTAGAAACCGAAATGTCCAATCAACCAGGAACCAGGTATAAATCAACTGATTTTTCAAAATGAGAAATATGTAGAATAACAAGAAGCATTCCAACAAACTAACATTTAACAAATATTAATAATTTCCACTGCCTGTCCCCGTTAAGTCCCTGTGGTGTGAGGGGAACTGATGCATATTTATTACATCAATAAATAGTTGGACCCACTACTGCTTACTAAGGCTTCGGTTGGTCCTCAATAGCTACCAGGGTCTCCACTCTTACCCTTGACACGTATAAATCAAAACAGTCAGATGAGGCACTTCACAGGCTGCTGTAAAGGCTTTAATTGTAGTTCTTGCACCACTCACTACTTCTGCAATTACCCTTTCCAAGTAGTGGGGGGGTTCGACACCAACTGTCGGCCATGTACATGCTGTTTGACACCTTACTCTGGGGGTTCCTATAACACCTCTTAGCCACTATCTAATCACGAATCACGCCCTTAAACCTTGCTGTGAATATGCTAATTGGGATTTTCCAGGTACAATAATTGCCACAGATTCGTGTACAAGTCATTCTGAATGGAAAGCCAGTCGATGACTAGCTAAACTGTCTTCAAGAACAAATTCACGTCCAGTGATCTAATTGAATACACATATATATCATGACCTGGATAATGAAACCTTCACAACACAAGTTATCTAACTGAGATAGCCAGTTGTTGACTATAGCAAAACGTCTTCAAGAAATGAATTTCAAGTCATTTGATCTAACTGAATACAAAAATAAATTGATTGCAACCCTCATTTGTTTTGTCTTCTGATGATTTGGAGTGGGTCCCCTCGCTTTAGTTTTGTCTTCTGATGCTTGTTCCTGAGGGAGAAATTACTGATGTGTTCTCACCCACTCGTTGGGCCTAGAGTACACTTACCTACTTTCTGTCATATGATCTAACTAAATACCCCCCAGATATACCCTGAATGATGTAATGAAACCCTAACAATAATATCAAATATAGGTTTTTGGAAGCACTGTCCATAGGAGCCACAGATTCATTTTGCAGCACCACAATTTGACATCCATCTCCACGAATGCGTGTTTTTCTTTTTTAGACAGCAATCTAACAGGACTGACATTACAAATTCTGATTATCCTTCTATGTCTACTTTTTCTATTAATAAATCTACGGTTGTACGTACCAGATGTGTGGGTATTATAGTTATAGGATTTTTATTTGTATGAAATTACTGCTAGACCTTGGAAATAATTATCTAACTATGGAGCCACCTTGTTTAAATAGAAGAACATAAATATCTGTCAATGAATAAAATTCAAATGTTTAATTACATAATAAAGTATGTGAATTGATGTTTTTTAATATAATTTTTATATTGTTTATTCTTATTATCAGTTTCCTATATTTTCCTTTTCTTTACTGGTATGGATTGTCGGTTGGAATTTTAATGATTGCGTAGGGGTAAGAGGCATATTGTCCTGGGCTGGTAAAATATACTTTCTGTTATTATGTTTATTGGAAGCACAAAAACATTGGGAGGCAGGAATGGTGTGTATGGTAAACACACCCATGTCTGAAGCCATGATTTTGTCCTCCAGAAATGGTAAAGAGCTGTATAATTAATTCTGCAAATCATATTATATTTCATATGACTGCTTTAACTTCATATGGTGAAAGTTTTGGCATTAATCTATGGCATTCCAAACACGACTTTATGACTGCAAGATGGTGCATCGAGTTGTATGTTTCCTTTCTATTTAACCCCTATCATGCAAGTTTCACCTTGAATCTGCTCAATATCTGCAGCTGTCTTGATCCCCTTTCTTACTAATCGATATAATACCCATATCACCATGCAGTCTTCTATTGAACAAATGACTATACACGTGTGGTATTTCTATCATAGATTTGAATCAGTAAAATTGAAAGGACATTCTGACTCTTGTATCGCGCCTTAGAACCCTAAAAAATGTTTTTCTTTTCTTTCCATCGTTTGGCAGGAGTAACTCCTGGATTTCCTATCCTCCGATACCTCATCATTACACGAGCAAAGGCTATTGTAAAATAGATCTCTTTTTTGTTAACATGAGTCATTTTCAAGATGCTTGACCAATCCAGCCTTATTCCTATATTTCTCATAGTAACTGGAGCCATCGACCTGTGACCTTTATTACATGCTTATGAGGTATTTGGGGGTGAGACATTCAGTGCATTGCTTGAATGACTTAATTGAAATATTTAGCTTTGCCTGTTCATTACTGGTAAGTAAACTAAACTAAATTGCTTACAGTATCTAGTATCCCCTTTCATAAATAAATCATTAAACATTTTGCTCGTGGCAATTTCATCAGCAGACCCCAAGCACACTGTGATTGTTGCCCAGTTATCAATATTGCTACAAGTTTGGATACCATAAGGCCAATACAAACACGTACACTGTGAAGCAGTAAATAGCAAGCAACACTAATTCCATGAAGTAGTGGTGCAGCCATTATTATTACTATAAACAGTATTATAAAGCATCAATAGCTCTAAATAACATTATTCAACACAAAAACAAACTAGATATAAAATGACGATCCATACAGCTAAACTTACACTTTTTGAGTGACACTTCCTTAACACCATTATCTATTACAATAATCAATCATTACTATGTAGTACAATAGTTATAGATTACCTCAGCGCCAGTGGTTGTTGGTCCCCCTGTTTTTAAACAGTGCTGCAGCAACCTTGTTGTTCCACTATATAAGTAAAATTAGTTTATAGTTGGTTAGGCTGTCAGCTTGACTGTACAGGTAGACCCATTAAAAAATAAAATAGATTGTTAAACAAGATCAAATGCGTAAATCTTCTTATATCAATCATAGATAACAATATATAATAATCAGGACAAAATGTGGTCCAAAATTACTTAGGTAAATTTATAGGAATTGCTTACTCTGATGAATTATTTGCAATTATATTTCGTTGTTTCTTTTGACCTTAGTTTTTACAGATATTACATTTCTTAAGTGTGATATGGCGCAGCAAGTCAGCAGGTGCCCTGCACTTCATGACTTCTGCTTCTGAATATATCGTATGGAATGACAGTCACATCTGCCCTGTGCTCATCCGCCGTTGCAAAGCCCACCCTCTTACAGCCCCACCTGGTCCCCTCCCACTCTTATGACCCCATGCACATTCCATTGCATGCCCCCTGGCCCTTCCCTTACCGCCCCTGTTGCCCTGCCACCTGCGGGTGCCTTTAAGCCCCACTCAAATCAAGATGAACGGGCCCCGCTCACTCGAGTGTGAATCCGTGCGGACCACTCGACCCGCCCCCCAAAGCAAAGCTGTGTGAAACACAGGCCTTTCCGCACAGCTGAGCACTCTCTGCTAGATTCCCTTACTCTCTGTGTGGATCTTTACCAGCAGGGAGGGTTGGTTAGGGTCTTACTGTCTCCTGTACCTATCACTAAGTCTGAGGCTGTTGGCGCGCCGGTGCATGTGTGAGGAGCAAGCCTAGAAACATGTCCAGCCTTCACACCCATTAACTTTTGCTGTCAGTAATTTTCGTTAAGGTTCTCATTCATCCAAGTCATGTAATATCTGTTGTATTCAATTAGATCAACTGACTTGAATTTAGTTCTTGAAGACGTTTCGCTAGTCAATCCGACGGGCTTTCTCAATTCAGAATGACTTGTACAGAATCTGTGGCAAATTATGTACCTGGAAAATCCGCAATTACATATCACACAGCCATGTGTTAAGGGTGTGATTAATCGTGGCCTAAGAGGGTTATAGGAACGTTTTTTCCTTACATGTGTTAAGAGCAGGTGCTTGAAGTAGGCAGACATTTGGATAAAGATAACCCACCTCTAAGCCTAAATAGAGGTGGGGGGGGGGGGTCGACACCAACTGTCTGCCATGTACAATGCGTTTTAACACTTACTCTGGGCGTTCCTTAGTAACAACCTCTCGCCACTATCTAATCACACCCTTAACAACCTGGCTGTGATATGCTAATTGGGATTTTTCCAGGGACATAATTGCCACAATTCTTGTACAAGTCATCTGATTGAGAAGACCAGTCGATGACTAGCGAAAACGTCCTTCAAGAACTAAATTTCACAGTCCAGTTGATCTAATGAATACAACAGATATTTTCTGTTCAGTATTTCTTCTTCTTGTGCTGTGGAGCATGTATAGTAAGGTGGTTGATGGCCTTGTTTTAAAGGTAGAAACTTTCATTTAACTGTTTAAGAGACTTTGCCTTTACTTACTTTTGGTGTGTTCCTATTATTCCCTTTTTGTTGGTTGGAAGTGGCTGGTTTCACAAGCACTGTTTCCATTTTGATCCACTCACTATAACAGGGCTGGTTCACACGGTTTTTTGTATTTTTTAAAGGCTTTTATTTTCATAAGATCAGGTAAAAACGCATAGGAAGTCCGTCTGCCATCTTGGATTTTTTGAGGAATTTATACCATCTAATTTTGCGTATCTTTATATTCATTAGCGATTTTTTGCTTCTTCTGGCAGATATAATCATTAGGCTCTCTTATGCTGAGGGTCATATTGGTTTGAAGGGGGGGTTTTTTCTCGAATGTCCTTCCAAGAACATATGCGTTTCCCCCTGGAATGCATATTTACACGGTTTGTCTCTTGGATTCCCACGGACTATATGGTTTATTCTAGCTCTAAATCATGTTTTACTTAAGCGATTTTTATGGGTGTCTCTTTCTATTTTAAATAGTCTGGGGCATATTGATATAGGAGTGTTATACAATAGACAACCAGCCTTTAACCAAACCAATGGAAACATTCTCCTATATCAATATGCCCCAGAATATTTAAAATAGAAAGAGACACCACTAAAAATCGCTAAGTAAAACATGATTATAGAGCTAGAATAAACCATATAAGTCCGTGGGAATCCAAGATGACAACCGTGATAATATGCATTCCACGGGTGGAACGCATATGTATCTGTAAGACCATTCGAGAAAAAACTCCCCCCTCAAACCAATATCTGACCCCCCCATAAGAGAGCCTAATGATATATCTCCCAGAAGAAGCAAAAATCGCTAATGATTATATAAAGATAAGCAAGAATTAAGATGTATAAATTCCTCAAAAAATCCAAGATGGCAGACGGACTTCCTATGCGTTTTTACCTGATCTTTATGAAATAAAGCCTTTTAAAACTACAAAACCCGTGTGGAACCAGCCCTGTTATCTGATGGAATCAAATGGAAACACGTGCTATGTGAACCAGCGCACTTCCAACCAACAAAAAGGGAAATAGGACACACAAACAGTAAGTGTAAAGGCAAGTTCTCTTAAACAGTATAAATGAGAAAGTTTCACCTAGCTTATAAACACAGGCCATCAACCACGCTCAAATCTACATGCTCAAAGGCCCAAGGATAAAAGTGAAATTACCTGACACAAAAGTTAAATGGGTGGAAGGCTGACATGATTCCTAAGGCTGCTCCTCCACCATGCCACCGGCGAGCACAGCCTCAGACTTTAGTGATAGGACAGGAGACAGTAAGCCCTCCCCCTCCCTGCTGTGTAAAGATCCACACAGAGAAGGTAAGGGAATCTACACAGAGAGTTCTCACTCTGCCTGAAAAGGCTGTTTTCACACAGCTTTCTGTGGGGGCGGGTCTGAGTGTCCCACGGCACCTGCGAGTGAGCGGGGCCACGGCATCTGGGATTTGGTGGGGCTAAGGCACCCGCAGGGGGCAGGGCAACATGGGGCTGTAAGGGAAGGGGCCAAGGGGGGCCTGCAAATGGAATGGCCATGGGGTCCATGAGTGGGAGGGACCAGGGGGGCTTGTAAGAGGAGGGGGGCTGCAACGGGAGGAGGAGACACAGGGCAGATTGACTGTCATCCAACGATATGAATTCAGAGCAGAAAGCATGAAGTGCAGGGCACCTGCTGCTGCTGCTGCCATATCACACATAAAAATGTAAATATCTTTAAAACTATGCAAAAGAAACAACGAAAATAAATTGCAAAAATTCTCAGGAGAGCAATTCCTATAAATTTACCTAAAGTAATTTTTGGACCACAGTTCCCCTTTAAGTTTAATATATTTTATTATTTATTAATATAATTTTAACATTTATCTTTTTATCCTATTTTTATTTTTTATTGCTCTACCTGTACACGAGTCACCTGCGCAGCCTAACAAACTATAAACATATTTTACTTCATAATAGTGGAACAAAGGCTTGCTGCAACACGTTATAAACAGGACCAAAACCACTGGCGCTGAGGTCACTCTATACCTATTGTACTCATAGTAATGATGATTAGTTAATGATATGGTGTTAAAGGAAAGGTTCACTCAAAAAGTGTAATTTAATGGTATGGATCGTCATTTTATATCTAGTTTGTTTTTGTGTTTGATAATGTTATTTAGAGATATTGATGCTTTATTAATACTGTTTATAGTAATAATAATTGGCTGCACCACTACTCATGGAATTAGTGTGCTGCTATTTACTGCTTTCACAGTGTACAGTGTTTGTATTGCCTTATGGTATCCAAACTTGTAGCAATATTATTGGGCAACAATCACATTGTGCTTGGTGTCTTGCTGATGAAATTGCCACGAGCAAAAATGTTTTAATGATTTTATTATATGAAAGGGGATACTAGATACTGTAAGCATTTTTAGTTTAGTTTACTTACCAGTAATGAACCAGGCAAAGCTAAATATTCCAATAAGTCCTTCAATCAATGCACTGAATGTCTCACACAAATACCTCATAAGCATTGTAATAAAGGTCACTATGTGGATGGCTCCAGTTACTATGAGAAATATAGGAATATAGGGCTGGATTGGGCAATCATCTTTATAAATGACTCCTGTTAACAAAAAAGAGATATATTTTACAATAGCCTTTGCATAGTGTAATGATGAGGTATGGAGATAGGAAATCCAGGAGTTACTCCTGCAAAGACTGGAAAGAAAAACATTTAGGGTGCTAAGCCTGCTATACAAGAGTCAGAATTTCCTTTCAATTTTAATGATTCAAATCTATTGATAGAAAATACCAACACGTGTATAGTCATTTGTTCAATAGACTGCCTGGTGATATTGGGTATTCTATCGATTAGTAAGAAGGGGATCAAGCCAGCTGCAGTATATTGAGCAGATTTCAAGGTGAAACTTGCCCATGATAGGGGTTAAATTAGAAAGGAACTACCAAATCGATTGCACCATCTTGCAGTCATAAAGTGTGTTTGGAATGCCATAGATTACTGCCAAAACTTTCACCACTATGAAGTTAAAGCAGTCATCTGAAAATAATATATTTTTGCAGAATTATACAGCTCTTTACCATTTCTGGAGGACAAACATCATTGGCTTCAGACATGGTTGTGTTTACCATACACACCATCCTATGCCTCCCACTGTTTTGTGCTCTCCAATAACAATAATAACAGAAGTATAATTTTACCCAGCCACAGGACCAATATGCCTTACCTACAGCAATCATTAAAATTCCAACGACAATCCATACAGTAAAGAAAATATAGAAACCTGTAATAAGAATAAACAATTATAAAACATTATATTTAAAAACATCAATTCACATACTTTATTATGTAATTAAACATTTGAATTTTATTCATGCAGATATTTATTTTCTTCTATTAAAGGAAGTGTTCTCTCAGAAATGACATATTTTACAAACTTCTGCATAATAAACTCCCCTGTGCCCCAGCCCCCAGGATCCCTTTCTTGTGAAAAAATTCTGCTTGTAGCCTCTGCAATCAGCTTGTAAAGTTCTGCTCGTTTTTGGTGGGAGTGTCCTTCACTCTACACTGCTTGTTGTCTATCTGCTGTACTGACATGGTATAACCCCGCCCCTTTTGACCCCATGACTAATAGACTTTCCCTCTCTTCACGTGCACTGTTTTTTTGCTGCATCAGATAGAGTTTACTGGCAGACAGAGAGGGGAAAATGAACACAACTCATTACTGAACTAAGTATTACTTACAGACAACTTACACTTCACTTGGTACTGATTAAGGAAATAAAATGTATATGTTAATATTTACTTTGATTTCTATGTTTCTATATAGCAGTGTGTAACTGTGAGTCTGTCAGTGTGTTTGTGTATATGTGTGAGTCTGTCAGTGTGTTTGTGTAACTGTGTACAGCCCTTTCCCATAGAGCCTGTGCATCGGTTTCAGTGTGGCATAGTAGTGTAGGTAGGAGACAGACATCCATGATGTACAGCCCTTTCCCATTTCATAGTGCCTGTGCATCACTTTCAGTGTGGCATAGTGTAGATACCAAACAGTCATTAACTGTTGCGTTCGAGGGATGCACAAAACCCCCACCAAATTTATGAGAGGGGGAAAAAATTCCTTCGACTCCAATGGCATCGAAATTTCCCTGGAGCAACTCTAACTTTATGTATCATACATTAACTGCGAACATTCCTATGTTTGCAGCAACTCATCCAGCTTTTTTTTGAACGGACCAAGGAACCTGTGCCATCTACACGTCCACTTGAACGACAGTGTCCAATCCTACCGTTCATCACAGTGAAAAACCCTTTCCGAGCTCTGAACACTCTAAACCTTTTTCTTCAATTCTTAGGGAGTCCTCGGGTCCTTTGGACATGTTCTCATTTGTTTTTTTTTTTTTGGGGGGGTTTTTTTTTTTTTTTTTCGTTGTTTTTTTTGTTTTTTGGGGTGGTTTTTTTTGTTTTGTGTGAACATGCCCGCGCGCATAGTTATTTTGTATGGCCCTTAATGTAATTTATACACAGTAATCGAATATCCCCTGACAAGCGCCTTTTCTACCTAGCGTACATAAATTGATCACTTTTCCAGTCTCTCTCTCATATTCAAGTCCCCCATCCCTTATTAATGTAGTTGCCCTTCCTCTGAACCTCCGTCACATTTCAAAAGATGTCCTTTTGGGTACAACAGGATTCCAAAATTGCACATGCACTATTCCAAATGAGGCCTTACAATCTTTGTACAAGAGGGCAGACTTCTCCTCCCTGAATCATACCTCCGCTATAAACAAAGACAAACAATGCGGTCTACTGGCCTGTTGCCCGCCTGGCTCGGTATTAAGTGAATCTCCTCTGGAAAAAAAAATACTTGGAGTTGTTTGATGGATAACAAAACTAAACGGTAGAGCAACAGTATACAGGCGCAACAGCCCAGAGTCAGACATCGGTATTGTCTTGTATAAGAGAGGTAATGGACTCAAGGAGATCAATGTTATCTCCCTCTTTACAAGGATTGTCATTGTTAAGGCTCATTGGAATATGCAGTGCAATTTGGAATCTGCTGTACAAAAATGGACATCTTTGAAATGGGAAAGGGTTCAGAGAGAGGCAAAATATGTACACTAAAAAAAGACCCTTGCTGGGATATGGATTCATATGAGACATTACGACATGTAAACTGGGGCAAAACATTTTTTTAATGTCACACAGTAATACGGATAACCACCCCAATCTTGAAAATCTGTTTTTTTTCCACACTCTGACCTTCCTATCTCTTGTTTTTTAGCTCTGGGGTTTTCTTTTTAACAGGGGCGGGACACAGCTGGTCAGTAACTGTAAATCACCAGCCCTCCCCTGGTGTCACTACAGTGATGAAAACTACCCAGTCTACAAAAGTACTGCTATTTCTCTGTCCCTGCGTTCGGCTAATTGATTCGATTAATCTCAGAAAAGGGAGAATAGAGCATTTTATGTTGCTCGTGTTCTTTTGTGCAGATACACCCAAGTCTGCAGTTAGCGGTGCAAAATTGATACTCCCAGTCTGAGAAAAGAGCCTTACAAGCACGGCGTGGATCCAACGGACTTTGGGCTTCTCTTTTCCTCAGACTGGGAGCATCCAATGCAATGGTGAGGAAACAAAACGGGTTTTGGGGGGTTCTTTTACAGGTTTTAAATTTTGTACAATGGGTGACATGCCCTTTTAAAGAGGGATCTTACATTGTGTCACATTTCAAATCAATCCAGTAAGATAGAAAGAGACAAAAATATGGTCTTTATACACGTATTCTATATTGTCAAACAATGATTGTAAGAAATTAACAATGGTATGTTTAAACAGATCATATAATAGACATAACATTAATAGAGATAGACTAGAACTCAACCCGAGTTTGAGCCGAAATATTCGAATTCGGGGACAGATGTCGGACATCTCGAACTATCCCGGAACCGGATTTTCAATATGTTCGGACTTTTCGATCTAATATCCGAATGTTCGACCGTCTCAATATGGAAAAAGCTATTACTACCTATACGCGACACGGAATCTGCAAGTAAAGTGTCATTGAAACCTATACGGAGCATCGAATCTGCTAGTAAAAATGACATGAATACCTAGCGCGAAAACATCGCAAAGGTTGACCGCGGAGTCTCAAAAATTATGTTTCGAAGTCTGATATATCCAACATGTTCCCCAGACCCAATTTTGCCCCTAAGTGGTACCACAGCCATTTACATTAAGATAATTAATATTTTAGTGTATTTCCTTAGAACTTTTCAAAACTATATTGACTCCATGACTAATTTTTTTACCTTTTTGAGTTCATTTTCGAAATTTCAACTGCGCATGGGATATTCGAAATGTTCGAAACGGACCGAACTTTCGAAATTCGCCATCTTCTAGTCTTAACGACTGCAAAATAGATTACTATGGGATCTTAATAATCACAATCTATGTTTTTATCAGACAGTAATTGGATGATTTATAAAATTATGAAATTTTATTAATAATTATGAAATTATAAAAATGATTGAATAAAATATAAAAGAATTTTTTTAGTCACCCAGACACTTACAAACAAAGAAAGCTACTCCAAGTTTGACAACAATGTGATACGTTATCCCTGAAAGGGCTTTGTATCCATGGGAAATGTATTGGCGCAAGCAACCTCCAAGAAGAGAAAAATAAAGGACTTTTAAGCACTTCAACCAAGAGGACACACACCATAAAAACTATACAACTTGTGAAAGAAAAAAAAAATGTGATTTATCATAATTGAATTGCAAAGGTGGTAAACACTATATTGGATAGCCCAGCAAAAGAAACCTAAAAAACAGGCTAGGAACACATTAATAATAATCAAGAAAAAGAACAACTGACATAACCAGAACATTTGTAACATGTTGATAATGAGGAAATGTAGGGAAGGTCTGGAAACTTTTTACAGGATCATATCCTTGACTTGTCTCCAGAACTGATCTTATTAGTAGTAGTCAGCATGGATTTATGAAAGAGATCATGCCAGACAAATTTATTTTTTTTTTTTTTTTATGAAGAAGCTGAGTAAAAATTTAGATTCAGGCACGCATCAATGTCTATAATTGGATTTGCAAAGGCTTTTGATACTGTGCCACATAGGCGACTAATGTATAACTGAGAACTGTTGGCCTAGTAGAAAACATTTTTTCATGGATAGAGAATTGGTTTATTGGATCGCAAACAGAGAGTGGTGGTAATGGAGCTACATTTATGTGCTAAAGTTTCTAAGGGAGTGCCTCAGGGTTCTGTACTGGGGCCCGCTTCTGTTTTAATCTGTTTATAAATGACTTAGAAGGGGGCATTGAGAGCAAGGTCTCTGTGTTTGCTGATGACACTAAAATGGCAGAGCTTTGGAAATTCAAATGATGTCAAGTCTGCAAGCAGAATAATGCAGTGAGATTACAATGTTGATAAATGTAAGGTGATGCATTTGGGATTTAAATAATCCCTGTCCTCCCTACACCAAAATAACTGTGTAAGGAATCTGTAAGTGAAAAAAGATTTGGGGGTTTCTGGTAACATATTAATTGAGGTTGAATAAAGACATATTCCATCAAGTCCAACACTATTCACTTTTTTTTAAACCTTTCCTAACCATTGATCCAAGGAAGGCCCAAAAAATCAGCTAAAAAAGGGGGGGGGATCCTTCCTGACTCCACACGCAATCGGAAAATTCATCCCTGGATCAACCAGATGCTCGATTATATGTATTATACCAGTAATTCTCAATATTTTTTAGTTTTAGAACAACGTATCCGGCCATGTTTCAGAATATTCAATGAACTGCCATACCACTTCTGCTGGAAAGACAAATACAAAAACTCTCGGTGTCATTGTTCACTAACAGGTCATATTAGAGGACTCGGGCATCCTTTAAGGTTTGAAGAAAAGAAGTTCAGCTTCAGTTAGGAAGGGTTTCTTTAACAGTGAGAACGCGGTAAACTGTGGACTGTCTTCCAGCAGATGTGGTAATGGCAAGGTCTAATGGAATAGCTAGTTTAAACTAAAAAATATTGAGAATTACTGGTAATTATAAGTATCTGTAACTCTGGTTATCCAGGATGCGATTGCCGTTGAGGTCAGTGAACGGAATTTTTCGCCCCCTTTTTAATGTTAGGTAGGTAAAAAAAAAAAAATTAGTTGAACTTGAATGGGACAGTTAGTCTTTTATAACCTAATTCACTATGTTACTAATCTAAACTAAAATTACTGTGGAGTGGAGAACAATTAAACAAAACACGAATAGAGACATTCAGGTTTACTTATCCAGAAATTAAACAAAAATGGATTACGTAAACTAACACTTTAATGCAATATGGTTAAATAATAAGAATAGATCTCTGGAGGCTTCCTCTCAATAAACCTCTATTACTAATTAGTAATTATGTTACCCAAACATGGATATTTTATAATGTGATTTCATAATGAATTATATGAATTGATGACCTTAAGATGTTTTTAGAAGTTTGTTATGGGCCCTTTAATTACTGTTTTAATTATTGCTCTTTTATGCACTGTTTTAATAATGTCATTAGAAGTTGTTTAAAGAAAGACTTGCTAGTCCCTTTTAAAAAGTCCATCTAGGTCTTTTCAAGCTTCCCCTCCATCCCTTTTTAAAAAAATGCTCTTATATTGCCATACTAATTTATTTTATTCATGTTGTTGTCACTATATTTATCCTGTGGCCCATATATTAAAATCATAGAATTATAATGATTGTTTATCAAGTGTCTAACAATAGACAACCTACACCTTTAACAAACCAATGGAAACATTTACTGGGTTGTATTCAATTAGATGCAACTGGAACTTGAAAAGTAGTTCTGAAGACGTTTCGCCTAGTCATCCGACTGGCTTTCTCAATTAGAATACTGTAACAAGTAATCTGTGGCAATTGTGTACCCTGGAAACATCCCAATTAGCATATCACAGGCCAATTGTTAGGGTTGTGATTAGATAGTGGCTAAGAGGTGTTTATAGGAACGCCCAGGAGTAAGGTTGTCAAAAAAGGGGCCCCACTAGCGACTATCGTCGCAGCCATCACTCGGTAACTAGACAAGGTGGCAAATATCTAGCTAACATCTTAGCTTTGTGGGAAGTTCTAGCATCAATCCAGAAAACTCTCACGGAGTTCACAACAAGATGAAGATATAGTACGCGGTGTAGAAGAAACTATGGTATCCTTGATTGATATTCTCTCTTCACTTGATACCCACCTAAGAGTGTTGACAGGTGAGAAAACGGTTGGGCCAAGACAGCACTTTACAAGCAGAACTGATCTCAACCACCGAACAGTGTGTTCTTGTGTTTGGAGTGTCTGAATACACCTATCAATACCGGGCTAAGTTTCTATTACAAAAACATGGCTTTGCTATGGGATCGCCGTTTCCCTATTGTGGCCAACCTGTTACATGGAGGAGGTTATAAACCACGCGCTTAATACCTTTAAGGGTCTAGCACCCGCCATGTTCAATTGTTGGATGACCGCTGGTTAACATCCACCAGAAGAATTACAAGCTTTCACAGACACATAGTGCGGTGGACCACAAACATTAAAATTCCCACAGGGAAGAAGGTTTCAAAAACAACAAACTGGCTTTCTTGGTATGCTTGGTAGAAGTTAGGAAAATGGTAAACTGGGAAGTAGAGGTTTACAGAAAACAACCAACACCCACAGATCAGTATTTGAGTTTGGACTCCCACCACCCTTTAGATCACAACTGGGGTCATCAGAACCATGCCAACCAAGCACGAGAACCCCCACTAGACACAAGGTGAGGCTAAAAAATGAAACATCTCAGAGGAGCCCTTAAAACTTGTGGATATCCAGCTGGCCTATGTCAAAGTAACAAAGGTAGAAGGAAAGAAAAGAACACGATGTACCAACACGATGAGGGAAAAAGCAAGACAAAGAGAAGAACATGGTCGATCCATATTAAGCGGGTCTCGAGAAATTAAGAGAGATTTTCAAAAAACAATCGTATCCCTGTCTGCCTTTAAAAAACGACCAACACACTAAGGCAGCAATTGGTACATCCGAAAGACTCCCAAATACCAAAACACCAAGAAAGCGACATCATATATTGCAGGCAGTGCCGTGAAGAATGCTCATTTTTGTATTGTGGGGGAGCCAAACACACTGCATCAACGTTATGGCCCGCAAGTAAGGCCACAAATTCCTTCGGGTCAGGACTCAGCGTTATCTGCATCTTAAGGATAAGGACATACCTTGAAGATTGTAAATGTTAACATACTGAGAGGAACGTGAACTGGTTCAAGAAGGTGTTAAGGAGGCCATTTATGGTGAAAATAAAAACCAAGCCGAAATAGGAGGTGGGGGGTTCGACACCATCTGTCTGCCATGTACAATGCTGTTTTGACACCTTACTCTGGGCGTTCCTATAACACCTCTTAGCCACTATCTAATCACAGCCCTTAACACCTTGGCTGTGATAGCTAATTGGGATTTTTCCAGGGTACATAATTGCCACAGATTTTGTACAGTCATTCTGAATTGAGAAAAGCCAGTCTATGACTAGCGAAACGTCTTCAAGAACTACATTTCAAGTCCATTTGATCTCGACTTGAATACAAGAACTATTACCAATTGAACCTGGATGAAATGAAACCGTGTCCATCAATGAAACCTTCCTCCTATATCAATATGTCCCCAGAATATTGTAAAATAGAAAGAGACCCCACTAAAAATCGTAAGTAAACATGATTAGACATAAACCATATAGTCTTCCGTGGGACTCCAAAGATTGACAACCGTGAATAATATGCATTTCCCAGGTGAACGCTAGGTATCTGTAAGACCATTCGAGAGAAAAAAAGACTCCCCCTTCAAACCATATGCCACCCCCCCCATAAGAGAGCCTAATGAATAATCTCCCAAGAAGAAGCACAAATCGCAATGATGATATATCAAATAAGCAAGATTAAGATGTATAAATCCTCAAAAATCCAAGACTGGCAGACGGACTTCCATGACGTTTTTTACCTGATCTTTATGAAAATAAAGCCTTTTAAAAACTACAAAACCGTGTGAACCAGCACCGTTATATGTGAGTGGAATCAAAATTGAACACAGGCTTGTGAAACCAGCCACTTCCAACAACAAAAGGAATAATGACACACACCAAAAGTAAGTAAAGGCAAAGTTCTCTGTTAAACAAGTTAAATGAAAGTTCCACCTTTAAAACAACCATCAACCACCTCTTCATCTACATGCTCCACAGCCCAAGATATAAATGAAATTACTGACCAGAAAGTTAATGGGTGGAAGAGGCCTGACACACTGATTTCCTAAGGCTTACTTCCACCATGCCACCGGGCGCGCACAGCTCAGACTTTAGTGATGAGGACAGGGACAGTACGACCCCTCCCCCTCCCTGCTGTGTAAAGCCGCACAGAGAAGTAAGGGGAAATCTACACAGAGGGAAGTTTTCTCCACTCTGCCTGAAAAGGCTGTTTTCACACAGCTTTGTGGGGCGGGTCTGAGTTGTCCCCGGCACCTGCTAGTGAGCGGGGCCACGGCATCTGGATTTGGTGGGGCTAAGGCACCCGAGTGGGGCAGGGCAAACATGGGCTTGTAGGAGGAAGGGCCAAGGGGGGCCTGCAAATGAATGGCCATGGGTCCATGAGTGGGGGGACCAGGGCGCTGTAAGAGGAGGGGGGTCTGCAACGGGAGGAGGAGGACACAGGGCAATTGATGTCATCCAACGCATAGTATTTCAGAGCAGAAAGCATGAAAGTGGCAGGGCACCTGACTGCTGCTGCTTTCATATCACACACAAAAATGTCAAATATCTTTTAAAAACTATGCAAAAGAAACACGAAATAACATTGCAAAAATTCTCAGGAGAGCAATATCCTATAAATTACCTAAGTAATTTTTGGACCAAGTTCCCCTTTAGTTAATATATTTTTATTAGTATTATATATAATTTAACATTCTATTCTTTTTATCTTTTTTATTTTTTATGGCTCTACTGTACCACTCGCACTAACAAACAATAAACATATTTACTTCCCATATAGTGGAACAAAGGCTTGCTGAACACGTTAAAACAGGACAAAACCACTGGCGCTTATGATGTCACTCTATACCTATTGTTAATCATAGTATGATGATTAGTAATGATATGGTGTTAAAGGAAGGTTCACTCAAAGTGAATTTAATGTATGGAATCGGCCATTTTATATCTAGTTTGTTTTTGTGTTTGATAATGTTATTTAGAGATATTGATGCTCTTATTAATACGTTGTAAGTAATAATAATTGCTGCACCACTACCATTGGAACTAGGTGCTCGTATTTCGGCTTTCACAGGTACAGTGTTTGTATGCCTTATGGTATCAATTGTAGCCAATATTTGGGGCGGCAAATCACATTGTGTTGGTGTTTGCTGATGAATTGCCACAGCAAAATGTTTTTAATGATTTTAATATATGAAAAGGGATACTGATACTGTGAGATTTGAGTTTAGTTTACTTACCATAATTGACACCATCAAGCTAAATATTCCCATAAGTCCTTCAATCAAGCACTGAATGTCTCACACAAATTACCTCAACATTGTAATAAAGGTCACTATTTGGATGGCCTCCATTACTATGAGAATATAGGAACATGTCTGGATGTGGCAGATCATACTTATAAATGATCTTTCTTTTAAAAACAAAAAGAGATTATATTTACAATAGCCTTTGAATTAGTGTAAAGATTAGTATGGAGATAGAGAATCCAGGAGTTACTCCTGCAAAGACTGGAAAGAAAAACATTTAGGGTGCTAAGGCTGCTATACAGAGTCAGAATTCCTTTTCAATTTAATGATTCAAATCTATTGAGTAGAAAATACAACACGTGTAATAGTCCTTTGTTTCAATAGAACTCTGCCTGGTGAATTGGGTATTCTATCGATTAGTAAGAAGGGGAATCAAGCCAGCGCAGATATTGAGCAGATTTCAAGGTGAAACTTGCCCATGATAGGGGTTAAATTAGAAAGGAACTACAAATGATTGCACCATCTTGCAGCATAAGTGTGTTGGAATGCCAAGTATTACTGCCCAAAATTTCCCACTATGAGTTAAAGCATCATCTGAAAATATTATTTTTGCAGAATTCATACAGCCTTTACATTTCGGAGACAAACTCATCTTGGCTTCAGAACATGGTTGTGATTTTACCATACCCCCATCTAGCCTCCCACTGTTTGTGCTCTCTAATAACAATATACAGAGTATAAATTTGCCCAGCCCAGACCAATATGCCTACCTATCGCAAGCATAAAATTCCAACGGACATCCTACAGTAAGAAAATATAGAAAACCTGTAATAAATATAAACAATAATTATAACATTAATATTTAAAAAACATCAATTCACATACTTTATATGTAATTAAACATTGAATTTTTATTCATGCAGATATTGTATTTTCTGTCTATTAAAGGAAGTGTTTTTCTCTCGAAATGACATATTTACAAACTTCTCATAATAAACTCCCTGTGCCACCAGCCCCCAGGATCCCTTTCTTGTTGAAAAAATTCCTGCTTGTACCTCTGCAATCAGCTTGTAAAGTTTCTGCTCGTTTTTGGTGGGAGTGTCCTTCCACTCTACACGGCTTGTTGTCTATCTGCTGTACTGACATGTTAAACCCCCGCCCTTTTGACCCCATGAACTATGACTTTACCTCTTTCACGGCACTGTTTTTTTTGCTGATCAGATAGAGTTTACTGGCGACAGAGAGGGGAAACATGACCACAACTCATTACTGAACTAAGATTCTTACAAAACTTACAACTTCAACTTGGTATATTAAGGAAGAAATGTTATGGTAATTAATTTACTTTGATTTCTATGTTTTATAATAGCAGTGGGCTAACTGTGTGCTGTCGTGTGGTTTTGTGTATGATGGGTGACGTCGGTCAGTGTGTTTGTGTTATGGGTACAGCCCTTTCCAATAGAGCCTGTGAATTGGGCGGGGTTTCAGTGTGGCATCTAGGGTGTAGGTAGGAGACGACCCTGATGTAAGCCCTGTCCCATGTTTCATAGTTGCCTGTGCATCCACTTTCAGTGTGGCCTAGTTGGAATACCCAAAGTCATTCAGCGCCATAAGCCCTTTCCCATTTCATAGTGCCTTGAATCACTTTCAGTGGGCATAGTGTAAGATACCAAACAGCATCCATCGCACAATAGCCTTTCCATTTCATAGTGCCTTGGCATCCTTTCAGTGGCAATAGTGTAGATACCAAAACAGTCATCATCGCACTAGCCCGTTCCCATTTCATAGTGCCTGATGCATCACTTTCAGTGGGGCAAGTAGTGTAGGTAAGGAGACAGACATCCATGATGTAAGCCCTTTCCATTTCATAGTGCCTGTGCATCACTTTCGTGTGGCATAGTGTAGAATCCAACCAGTCTTATCGCACATGCCTTTCCATTTCATAGTGCCTGTGCATCACTTTCAGTGTGGGCCTTAGTTGTAGCTACCAAACGTCATCCATCGCACCATAGCCCTTTCCCATTTCAAGTGCTGTGCATCACATTCAGTGTGGCATGAGTGATTGTAGGTTAGAGGACAGACATCCATGATTGTAGCCCTTTCCCATTCATAGTGCCGTGTGCTCACTTTCAGTGTGGGATAGTGTAGATACCAAACTAGTATTCACGCACATAGCACCTTTCCCATTTTCATATGCCTGTGCATCATTTCAGTGTGGGCATAGTGAGATTTACCAACAGTCATCCATCGCACAAGCCCTTTCCCATCATTTCTAGTTGCCTGTGCACACTTCATGGCATAGTGTAGATACCAAACGTCAGCATCGCACATAGCCTTCCCATTTCTAGTGCTGTGCACACTTCATGGGCAAGTAGTGTAGGTAGAGACAGACTCCATGATTCAGCAGCCCTTCACTATTTCAATAGTGCCTGTGCATCACTTTTAGGTGGTATCTAGTGTAGAACCAAACATAGTCGTCCATCGCACATAGGCCCTTTCCCATTTCATAGTGCATAGTGTAATATGAACAGTCCTGTACCCAGCCTAGTGTTTTTCAGCACAGAACTATTCCTTTAAAGGATAGATTCCATAAAATAAAGTTAAGTCTCTCTCTCTCTCTCTTTTCTATCTATCTCCGTTCTGTCCTCTATCTATCTATCTATCTATCTATTTCTACTATCTCTCGTTCGGTCCGTCTATCTATCTAAAGACATGACCTGAGAGTGCCTTAAATTTTATTTGATGGATACATCTCTCATCTGTCCGTCTACCTATAAACTATCTATCTATCATGTATCTATCTATCTATTAACTCGCTATCTATCTCTATCGTATCTATCTATCTAACTCTACTATCTATCTATCTATCTAACTCTGCTATCTATCTTTCTATCTATCTATCTAACTCTGCTATCTATGCTACCTATCTAATCTATCTATCTATCTATCTAACTTGCTATCTATCTATCTATTATCTATCTATCTATCTATCTATCTCTGCTATCTATCTATTCTTCTATCTATCTATCTATCTATCTATCGATCTATCCTCTGCATCTATCTATCTATCGATCTCTCTTCTACTGCTCCTTAGATATCTATCTCTTATCCTTTTATTATATCTACTATCTATCTATCGTCTATCTATCTATCTATCTAACTCTGCGATCTATCTATCTATCTATCTATCTATCTATCTATCTTGCTACTATCTATCTATCTATCTATCTATCTCTCTGCGATCATCTACTCTATCTATCTATCTATCTATCTATCATCTGCTATCTATCTATCTATCTAACTCGCTATCATATCTATCTATCTATCTATCTACTAACTTGCATCTAATCTGATCTATCTATTATCCTCTATCGCTGCTATCTATCGTATCTATCTATCTCTGCTATCTATCTCTCTATCTATCTCTGCTTATCTGATCTATCTATCATCTATCTATCTATCTATCTCTATCTCTGCTATCTATCTATCTATCTAACTCGCTATCTTCTATCTATCTATCTATCTATCTATCTATCTATCTATCTATCTACTATCTCTCTAACTCTGCTTCTATCTATCTATCTATCTACTACTAGCTATCTATCTATCTATCTATCTATCTATCTATCTACCTCTATCTATCTAGCTATCTATCTATCTATCTATCTATCTACTCTATCTATCTCTCTATCTTCTATCTACTTCTAATCTATACTATCTATCTATCTTCTATTCATTCTATCTGCTATCTATCTATCTATCTATCTATCTATCTAATCTCTATGCTATCTATCTATCTATCATCTATCTATCTATCTATCTATCTATCTATCTATCTATCTATCTAGCATCTATCTAACTATCTATCTATCGATCTATCTATCTATCTATCTATCTATCTAATCGATCTATCTAGCTATCTACTCTACTATCTATCTATCTATCTATCTATCTATCTTCTCTGCTATCTATCTATCTAACTGCTTCTATCTATCTATCTATCTATCTATCTATCTATCTAAGCTATCTATCTACTACTATCTATCTATCTCTGCTACTATCTATCTATCTATCTATCTACTATCTTCATCTATCATCTCTGCTATCTATCTATCTATCTCTGCTTCTATCTATCTATCTATCTATCTATCTATCTAACTCTGCTATCTATCTATCTATCTATCTCTCTACTATTTATCTAACTCTGCTATCTAGCTGCTATCTATCTATCTATCTATCTATCTATCTATCTACCTATCTATCTATCAACCTGCTATTACTCTTATCTACTATCTATCTACCTTGATCACTGCTTCTATCTATCTACTTAATTGTCTATATCTATCTTTTTATCTACTAATCTTAGTCATCTATCTGTAATCTATCTATTGTTGTGTCTGTCTATCAATTTTTAAACTTTTAAAGCTTTTACTTTATCTCCCATATTAGTAAAATCTTCTCTCTCTCGTGTCTCTTTCCATCCCACAATTTAAATATGAGGTTACTCACGGCCACTTCAACTCACCCAGTCTGCCTCCTTCTGCCTCCTCCTCCCTCCTTCTATGAGTCCCGATTCCCTTCTTTAACTCCTGCCACAGGGTCCTGTTTCACTCGCCGCGTACTTAACTATCATGACTCGCGCACGTATCAGCACTATGCACTCTCCCAGTTGCATGCACGCTAAGAGGTCACTGATTGACGACTACAGTTGCCTCTCAATGCGCATGCACCACGAGCCAGCATAGTCGCAATCTGGCAAGGGCAGAGAGACAAATCAGAGGAACAACGGGAGCTTATACCATTAAGATTTACTGGGAAAGGAGCATCATCAAAGAGGAAACAGGTAAGAGGTGTGGGATCTGTTACAATTATTTGTTCTGTAAATCATAACTTCTTTTTAGCACTGAACTATTCCTTTAAACAAGTTGCTCCCATAGTTAGATAATTATTTCCAAGGTCTAGCCAGTAATTTTCTATACAAATAAAAATCCTATAACTATAATACCCACTACATCTGTTACTGTACAACCCTTAGATTTATTTAATAGAAAAAGTAGACATAGAAGGATAATTCAGAATTTGATAATTTGTCAGTCCTGTTAGATTGCTGTCTAAAAAGAAAACCACGCATTACGTGGAGATGGATGTCAAATTTTGGTGCAAAATGAATCCTGTGGCTCCTATGGACAGTGCTTCCAAAAACCTATATTTTAATATTATTGTTAGGGTTTCATACATCATTCATGGTATATCTGGGGTATTTAGTTAGATCACTATGCAGAAGTAGGTAAGTGTACTCTAGGCCCAACGAGTGGGTGCAGACACCTCAGTAATTTCTCCCTCAGGAACAAGCATCAGAAGACAAAACTAAAGCGAGGGACACACTCCAAATCATCAGAAGACAACACAAATTTGAGGGTTGCACTCAATTTATTTTTGTATTCAGTTAGATCAACTGGACTTGAAATTCATTTCTTGAAGACGTTTTGCTAGTCAACACACTGGCTATCTCAGTTTAGAATAACTTGTGCTTGTGAAGGTTCTCATTCATCCAGGTCATGATATATCTGTTGTATTCAATTAGATCAACTGGACTTGAAGTTTAGTTCTTGAAGACGTTTCGCTAGTCATCCGACTGGCTTTCTCAATTCAGAATGACTTGAGGCTAAGAGGTGTTATAGGAACGCCCAGAGTAAGGTGTCAAAACAGCATTGTACATGGCAGACAGTTGGTGTCGAACCCCCCCACTACTTGAGAAACAGTACTTGCAAGAAGTAGTGGTGCAAGAACTACAATTAAAGCCTTTACAGCATAGCCTGTCTGAAGTGCCTCAATCTGCCTGTTTTTTATTCATATACGTGTCAAGGGTAAGAGTGGAGACCCTGGTAGATTATTGAGACCAACCTGAAGCCTTAGTAGCAGTAGTGGTCCAACTATTTATTGATGTAATAAATATCATTCAGTTCCCCTCACACCCACAGGACTTAAAGGGACAGTTCAGTGGAAATTATTAATATTTGTTAAATTGTTAGTTTGTGTAATGCCTTCTTAGTTATTCTACATATTCTCTCCCATTTTGAAAAATCAGTTGATTTCATACCCTTTGCTGTTCCCTGCTGTTGATCTGACATTTCAGGTTCTAATGGTCTTTCTTCCCAGGATGCACCACATCCTTGGAATGTTCTTAAAAGTTATTTCTACTGATTGGCTGTTGGTGATGGGTCAAACATGCTCAGATCTCTACTGGGCATCTGAATCAACCCAGGCGCTGGGTCAAGGGCAAGACCATAACGGTTTTATCTAGGGGTCCTGCAAACAGGAAGTCAGTATTTCAGTTGCAGTTATTTATACACAGACAAAATGCGAAATTGGCAGATTGTCATTGAGATGAAAAAATACTGCTCTTTTTTCTGAAAAGCATATGTATTTGCACTGAACTTCCCCTTTAAAGGAATAGTTCACACAAAAAGTGAACAGCGGTGGATCGTGCGTGAGGTAATTAAACCTACCTTCGGTCCTGGATCCTGGTGAAGTGATTGAAGAACGGAAGGTAAGGAATAGGTCCTTTACCACCCGGTCTTCAATCACTGCTTTAAAGGAATAGTTCACTTTTTGTGTGAACTATTATTCCTTTAAGCAATTAAAAAAAGACCCCAGTGACCCCACACTCACACGTTTATACTGTCCAAGGTACTGGACTTAAGTAAATGATAAGGACAGTGGACAGCACCAACAACCCACACTCAATTAACACTCAAATAAGACTGCCTCCAGGCCCAGGGCTTAAGGTAAGAGGAAAAAAAAAACAGCAGGCAGAAGCACCAACAATATCCCACCCCAGTGACTCCACACATACCATTGCATTGTACACAGGCCTAGGGCTTAACTAATGGGATGGGAGGGGGGACAGCAAATTTAGATAGAAGCAGACAGCCAAAGCCAACCAACCTGGCAGCTTACCTGACAAATGGCCCCCCACAAATTCTGGCCTGCTGCTAGGCAATTAGAAAACTGAGTAACAAAAGTAATTATAAATGCTTACCTTCTGATCCTACACAGAACTACCTGAGAACCTCGAAGCATCTATTGGATGACGCTACTGACACTATGGCCATCACCCCTACTGAAGATTCTTTCCATTATGTTGAATACCCCACAGTTGCCACCTTTTATTTACTCCCAAAGATTCATAAAAACTCATCTGCACCTCCAGGTAGACCTATTTTATCTGGTAATGGCAACTTATATGAAAATTTGTGTTCCTTTGTTGACCATGCTCTGCAACCATTTGTTCTAGGATTGGACTCTTACATTAGAGATTCCTCTGACCTCATTACAAAGGTCAATAATGTACCAGTAGATGGGGACTGCTTGCTTATCACGTGTGATGTTGAGTCCTTATATAGCAATATCGATCATGACAAAGGACTGCGAGCATGTGAGTACTATATGGACATGGCAAATTTACGACAGAGAGCTAGGTACCACACAATCTTTCTCCTACTACAATTTATTTTGACACACAATTATTTTGTGTTTGATTCAAGCTTCTATCTACAACTTAGAGGCACGGCGAGGGGTGGTAAATGTGCGCCATCGTACGCAAATTTATTTCTATGGTGGTGGGAGAGAGAGGTGGTCTTCACTGAAGCAATGCTAGACTTAACTTCTCGTGTGGATTTGTGGCTCCGCTGAATAGATGATATTTTCATCTTATGGCGGGGCCCTAAATCGTTGGCTGAAAACTTTATAAAGGTACTGAATAACAACTCCTTAAACATTCTCTTGACCTCCTGCATTTCAGATACTGCCGTTGATTTTCTTGACATTACTGTCAAAAAGGATATTGTCTTGTCACATTGTTATATAGAAAACCTACCTCTACCAATTCCCTGCTTCACTACAATAGCGCACACCTAACGGACAATACATGCGAGTTTGTAGAAATTGCAGTCAAGATGTGGTGTACAAAAAAGAGGATGGGAGGCTGACATGCAGGGGAGGACTGGGGCCTTTTGGCCTGGGGGGCAAATACAGCCAAGTGGGCCCTTTCATTGTAGATTGCAACATTTTTGACAATGCCCACATTGCTACGGTCACACATTTTGTTTCATTTACGCACATTTTTAAGACCACTATTCCCATTTTACTTTGTTGCCTGCAACATTTTCAAGTGTATGATGTAAAGGACAATTATAGTCCTAAAATCTCCCCCCTCACCCTTAAAAGTACCCAGGGTGAGATCCTGAATCACTAAGTCCTCACCCCTGGGTACACTTTCTAAGTCAAGTTATACTTACCCAAAGTTTCCTTTGTTCCTAATGAACTGGATGGCTGACTAACACAAGCTAATGAACTAGAGTGCTGGCAAACACTTAATAATTGGGGGCTGACTAACACTGGCTAATGACCTGGAGGGCTGACATACACTGGCTAACGATTTGAAGGACTGACAACACTGGCTAATGAACTGGAGGGCTGACAACACTGGCTAATGAACTGGAGGGCTGAATAAAACTGCTAATGAACTGGGCTGACTAAAACTGCTAATAAACAGAGCTGACTGGTAAATGATCTGAAGGAGGAGTAGGAGTTTCCTGTTCCTAGCCCATGTTAGAGCTAGAGACGTGTACTGTGCCTTTCAAGCATGTAAACTTACAAATAGCTTCTGTGGCAGCCCAAATATTTAATTGGAGACCAGCCCGGGGGGCATTTGCCTCTCAGCCTACTGGGCCAGTCTTCCCCTGCTGACATGTGACATTCCTAAGGCTTCTCCTGCACAGTGCCGCCGGCGAGCACAGCCTCAGACTCCCTCAGATTGGTTTTGCCCTAACCAATCAGATGTTAGCTTTCAAATGTTAAATAAGGTCTGATTGGTTGGGACAAAATTAGCACCATTTTAAATGATAAGAACTTTTATTGAATCTCCCTGAAAGTGGGCAGGGCAGGTAATATTCCCAATCCCCTGGGTCCCACAGCCGCATCGTGGAACCGCTCGTTTGTGCTGCTGCCTACAGGTTGACTAGGCATCAGTATAGTACACTTACGTAGCAGCGTCCCTGCTTGTTGGGCGAGAATGTGCTTCAGGTAGGCAGTACAGGGAGCAGGGCAGGTTAAAAAAAAGGGGACAAAACTCCAGGGGGGCCAAAAGCCCCACCTTCCCCTATGTGCGGACGCCCATGGTGTTGAGTGCATTGTAGCCAAGAGGTGTTATCAAAACTGCTCAGGGTATGAAACAAAACAGCATTGTATATTGGTGTTTAAACACCCCACCTCTTTTCAGGCTTATATCATAGTTTCTCCTATGAATTAATTACTGTATGCCTGCTATGCTTCTGGAGGCCTCATGGAAATGGAGCAATTTAGAAATCTGTACTGAGCCTGGACATGCTCATTAGAGGAAGACAAGGGATTAACCTTCATTCATTGTCTATAATGTCAACTGTCAAATCCATAACTGACAGTTACTAACTGGAAGAACCAGGAAGCAGAAACAGGAGCAACAGGACATTGTGCAGGATTTCAGGTTAGACTTATATATTTCACATTTCAAACTATTACTGTTTAGGGTTTTGGGGGGTGATTTACCTGTATGTAAGTTTTCATTTTAGGGCTGGACTTGCCCTTTAAGATGCAAGAACACAATCCTAACCTGAGGAAATGGTTTTTCTGTGCTGGGCCATATGTTGGTGAAGCTGCTGTATGTTTTCTTTAAAGGGCAACTGTGGTCTCCAAACAAGTTAGGATTAAATGAAAGCCTGCAGTATTTCCTTTATAATGAGCCGAAAATCACATCTCTGGCTTTAGCCTGTGAGAAATGAAATTGGGGTGAATGTTCAAACTTCCTGCTTCCGGTAGGTTGAGTGACATCACCTGACTTCTGCCCGTCCCTCCGCCCCAGGGGAGAAGCATGAAGTATCTAGGGGGAAAAATTGACAGTTGAGAAGAGGAACCTATTAATGCAGGCAGAGGCTGATCACATGACTTTAAGAGGGTCACATGGCTGAAATCAGGAAGTGTTCAAGCAGGAAGTTACATTGCTGAACCTTTCCAGCAATAACTTCTCACAAATTTTATCTAAAGATGTGATTTTGGTTTGATTTTGAAGGTATGATGGAAGGATTTTTATACAATTCTTACTAGTTTGGAAGAATTGGAGACCACGGTTACCCTTTAAAGGGGAACTGTGGTCCAAAAATGACTTTAGGTAAATTGATAGAAATTGCTCTCCTGAGAATTTTTGCAATTTATTGTCATTGTTTATTTTGCATCGTTTTGAAGAAATTTACATTTTTGTGTGTAATATGGCAGCAACATCACCAGGTCCCCTGCACTTCATGCTTCCTGCTCTGAAACCATGTCAGTGGATGACAGTCAATCTGCCCTGTGTCTCCTGAGAACTTCACATAGTGAGAGAGAAGGGCTGTAGATTCCCTTACCTTCTCTGCAGCTGCAGGTCCTTCACACAGCAGGGAGGGAGAGGGACTGCCTCACACTATATCTTGGGCTGTGGAGCAGATAGAGAGGTGGTTGATGGCTCGTTTTAAAGGTAGGAAACAGGCCTTTCATTTAAACTCAACTTGTTTGGAGACCACAGTTCCTGTTTAAGAACTAAACTTCAAGTCCAGTTGATCTAACTGAACACCACAAACAACTATTTTAATACATTTTATCAACTGGCACATGTTCCCCGTAATATTTATGTTACCAATACATTTAGATTTAATAATACATCTAATAATGTGATGAATATGTCAGTTGGGGTTGGGGGCAGGTAGGACATGCCATTTAAAGTAAGCCTAATAAAAAATCTGAAGATTCACCTCCTATGAGTTTCTATATATTTTTCAGCTGGAATGTGAGTGAACACAACTCAAAAGTGTCATAAAATATCAGCATACATTACCGATACTTGGTGGAATTTTACTACCTGTCCATTGACTACCGTAGTTGTTATTTTATGACACAGTCTTAAACTAAAGTTGCAATCCTTTAGCTGCAGTATTTGTTAATGCAACTGTAAAACAATGACTGCAACATTATTTACCGATATCAATACGTTATAAAGGATTCACATTACAAGGGAAAATATTTATTATTAGACCTACTGTACATTGCCATTAAATAATAAAGGACTTTGAGTAAATCCACCTTCCAATTTTGGAGAGAAAATGGATCATGCCTGGCATGTATACAACTCATAGGCTTTAAGGCTATAAGTCATTAATAAATGAGTTTAGTCTGTAGCTCCTTTCTAAATACAGTTCCAGCATTCAATTAAAGCGATAAATAACAAGTTTGGAATACTTACGGATTGCAGAGGAACGTGATGTACTTGTAGCTGGAAAACATTTATTTTACATTTATACATTAATAAAATATTTCTCTGTAAAAAAAATACATCTGATTGCAATTATTTCTTTCATGAAATGCAATTAAAAAATCTTAAACTTTTGCAATAAATGTTTCAGCCCTGCACATTTTACAGGGACCCCTAATATCAAGATTTTATGCCACCATTTTATGCTAAAATGGCCAATCAATGCATTAAAGGGGAAGTTCAGTGCAAATACATATGCTTTTCAGAAAAAAGAGCAGTATTTTTTTTATCCCAATGACCTTAATCTGCCAATTCAGCATTTTGTCTGTGTATAAATAACTGCAACCAAAATACTGACTTCCTGTTTGTAGGACCCCTAGTAGAGACCGTTTTGGTCTTGCCCTTGGTGCCTGGGTTGATTCAGTTGTTCAGAAGAGATCTGAGCATGTTTGACCCATCCAACAGCCAATCAGTACAAATTACTGTTAGGTATATTCCAAGGATGTGGTGCATCCTGGGAAGAAGAAGGGCTGTTAGAACCTGAAGTGCCTGCTCATTAATGTCAACAGCAGGGAACAACAAAGGGTAGATTTTTCAAAATGGGAGGGAATATGTAGAATAACTAAGAATTACACAAACTAATGATTTAACAAATATTGATAATTTCCACTGAACTGTCCCTTTAATAATAGTGTATGTATTAATATTTTTTGTATGCCTATTCACAATTTCAATATATTTTTCATAAATACTTTCTTGTTAATAACTAGGCTGCATAAATCAAAAATGCATTTTAAGGTCTGATTGCCTTAACCTGCGAACTGTAAAACTGTGGAACTGTCTTCTAGCAGATGTGGTAATGGCAAGTTCATTTAATAGTTTAAAGAGTAACTGTGGTCTCAAATTCTTCCAAACTAGAAAGGATTATATAAAAAGCCTTCCATCATACCTTCAAAATAAAACCTAAATCACATCTCTAGATAAAATTTATTTTAGCAATGTAGTTCAGCAATGTAACTTCCTGGTTGAACTCTTTCTGTTTTTAGCCATGTGACCAGCTTGTAGTCATGTGACTAGCCTCTGTCTACATTAATAGGCTCCCCTTCTCAACTGTCAATTTTTTCCTCAGGCACTTCCTGATTTCCCCAGCAATAAGTCTTTACTGAGCATGCTTCTCCCCCGGGGGAAAAGGGCCTGCAGAGGTCAGGTGACGTCACTCTACTGAAAGCAGGAAGTTTGAACATTGACGGAAGTTTGAACATTCACCTCTATATCATTTCTTACAGGGTGAACCCAGAGATGTGATTGTTGGCTCAGTGTAAAGAAAATACTGCTGTCATTAAATCCTAACTTGTTTAGAGACCACAGTTGCCCTTTAAAAAGTGGTCTGGATAAGTTTCTAAAACTAAATAAAAATTGAGAATTACACATACTGTAGTTCTGGTTGATCCAGAGATACTTTCCGATTGCTGTTTGGAGTCAGGAAATAATCCCCTCCTCCTTTTTTTTGTGGCTTCCTCTGGATCAACCATTAGGTAGGGTTAAAGAGTACCGTATAAGGGTTGGACTAGATGGATGTATGTCTTTATTCAACCTCAATTACTATGTTACTATGTTGCTGCTAGTAAGAAAATTACTGTTTTTATGCTTAATACTAGCACAAGTGTGCCCGTTGGTGCACAGTGGGAAATATGTGGGTGTATGTTTAGCTATATGTGGATACAAATGTTATGGGCAGCACGGTGGCTCAGTGGGTAGAACTGATGCCTTGCAGCGCTGAGGTCCTGAGTTCGATTCCACCCTTGGACAGTTCTGCAAGGAGTTTGTATGTTCTCCCTGTGCTTGCGTGGGTTTCCTCCAGGCACTACGGTTTCCCCTACAATCATAAAGACATACTAAGCTCTTCGGGGCAGAGCCTGATGTGAATTAAGTAAATAATTGTAAAGTGCTGCAGAATATGTAGCGCTATAAAAGAAATACAATACATACATATAAAATCTTTATACACACTGCTATAAAATTTAGGGATTTGTACAAAAAAAAATAAAAAGACAAGATGTTAAAAATAAAAGAAATCCTATGAAATCTTGGTTCTATTAGTCTTACATCCCCTAAATGAATATTTTGATCTATTCATTGTAACATTGTATAGTGTTATAGTTCAGTAGAAACACTACAGTGAAATACAACTGTTGTGCAGAGCTTGAATCAATCTTCCCCCTTTAAATTTCCAACCAATAATAGATCAATTGGAAATCCATTGGATCATTCTATAATTAAAGTTATCAATCTGTCTTTCAATACTCACCCTCCCCATTAACTCACAGCTTTAACCAGGGATTCTGATAAAGAGGGATCACTATTGGTAAATGTGTTAGAGAGGGATCACTAGTGGTCAATGTGTTAGAGAAGGATCACTATTGGTCAATGTGTTAGAGAGGGATCACTATTGGTAAATGTGAGAACCCAGACTATCCTGTCATGTTTCAATCTTATTACATTTTATCAGTTCAGGACACAGGTTCATGTCTTCTATGGGGTCTATTGCTTAAATAATGTAATAAACCATTAACAAACTTACTTCATTGTCTCAGAGAAATGGGCATGGAGATGTTTTCCTTTCAGTCCCCCTATCATATATAGCAGGGATAAGCAGCCAGTTTGAAAACTACAACTCCCAGCATTCCTCTACAAGCACTCTGTAGTTAGGGAATTAAAACTACAACTTCCAGCATTCCTCTACAAGCACTCTGTATTTAGGGAATTAAAACTACAACTCCCAGCATTCCTCTACAAGCACTCTGTAGTTAGGGAATTGTGGGAGTTGTAGTTTCCAAACATCTGGAGATCTACTGGTTGCCTATCCCTGATATATAGATATCTCTTATTGTCCAGCAAACAGCAGCTCTCCTTTGTTTCTATTGAGAGGGGAGGGGTGGGGTGAGGTGAGAGACTGTCACATGTTTTACAAAGAAAGTGACATATAAGCCTTACAAATTCCTACTAACACTTCCTACTAACACTCAGAAAATGTTTTGATTCACTAACACTGCTGTCAATCTAACATTAAGCACATTATTGGATACAACACTATAAGGAAAGTGAGAAATATGTTCCTTTGTAAACTTCCATTGCCTCCCTGTAAAACTTCCTGGGGTGTGGCTTAACAGTCCATTTTGAAGATTCCATTACAAAACAGGAGTGGGGACTGCTAAGTACTTTTATTTATTTATATATTTTGCCTTATTTACATTTCTATATACTTTGTCATTACTACATATTTGTTAATATTGATATAACTATTTGTTTAGTGCTTAAACAACACATAAACACTGCCCCTATATATAGACAAACATAGAAAAGATAATCAATGCACATTCCTAGGCCCCATACAATATCATATTATCTGCTCACTGGCATACTTTATAAACAAAGGAAGGTCCTAACCCAGACTGGGGGTACCTTGATGTGGTTGGAATGCTTTTCATTCATGTGATCACAGTAATGTATACTAATACTAATGTATAACAATGCCCCAGATAGTTTATTGTATGGCCCGTTAATGTATTTTTACACAGTAATCATATCCCCATGCAAGCGCCTTTTCTCCAGCATACATAATTGTAACTTTTCCAGTCTCTCTTCATATTCAAGCTCCCCCAATCCCCTTATTAATTTAGTTGCCCTTCTCTGAACCCTTTCCATTTCAGATTCCAAATTTCCACAGGATTCCAAATTTGCACTCTCTTTTAAATTTGGCTTCAATTCTTTTTTAACAGAAACACATACTCCTCCCCCTTTCCTTTTTTCTCTGTCCTGCCTAAACAAGGCGTATCCTTTTAAATTTACAGCCCAGTTGTGAGAACTGTTCAACCACGCTTCTGCTATACCTATAACATCATAATTTTCATTCAATGCCGTTATCTCCAATTCACCCATTTTGTCAGCCAGGCTTCTCGCATTTGCAAACATACATTTTAGATTATGATCCTGTAATTTATTCATACACTTTAATACACATGCCTCCCTATCCTCTATGCTAGCCCCACCTGCCTTTCCACCCACCACTGGCCTATCTACACCCTGCTTTTCTCCTGGGCTATCTATCCCAGTGAGACTGCCAATACCCTCCCCCCCAAACCTAGTTTAAAATCTCCTCCAACCCTCTAGCCATCTTCTCACCTAAAGCAGCTGCACCGCCATCAGTGAGGTGCAACCCATCCCTACTAAAGAGCCTGTAGCCGACAGCAAAGTCTGCCCAGTTATCTATTAACCCAAACTCTTCTTCCTTCCCTCTTAGCCACGCATTTATGCTCCTAAGCTCCCGCTGTCTCTCTGGCTTAGCACGTGGCTGCGGTATTATTTCTGAAAACACTACCCTGGAGGTCCTTGCTTTTAACTTGGCCCCTAGCTCTCGGAAATCATGTTTAAGGACCTCACCTCCTCCTCTAAATTTATCATTGGCACCAATGTGAACTAAGACCGCCAGGTCACACCCGACCCCACCCAATAATCTGTCTACACGATTCACCATATGCCGCACCAGGCAGGCAACACACAGTTCGGCATGTATAGTCTTGTTCTAAGTGACTGGAGAATTGCTGATGTGGTACCTATATTTAAAAAGGGATTCCATTCCCAGCTAGGTAATTATAAATCTGTACTGTAAGTTTGACATCTGTGGTGGAAAATCTTTTAGAAGGAATATAAAGAGATAAGACATTCAAATAGATTTTAGATTATAACATTATTGTTGTGTATTAGATGAATGCATATTATGTGCATATGTTGGGGTATAAGCAGGTCTTAGCATGGTTTTATGTGTAATAGCTTCTATCAAACCAATCTGATTGTTCACTTCTTCACCTCTATGAAGAGGTGAGCAATAACCTAGATTTTATCACATGGGGTGAGCAAAAGACTAGAGGCCACCCCATTAGACTTAACCAACATAAAAGGGTTCTTCACTATGAGGGTTGTACGATTGTGAAATATACTGCCTAAATCTCTGAACACATTTAAAGGAGGCTTAGATGTTTTCTTGGACTGGCCGAATATCAAGGGTTCTAGCTGGTGACTGCATCTTGTGTGGGCAAGTGTTTGGTTGTGTTCTTGTCCATGGTGGTTACGTGGATTTGTTATGTGGATTGTATGTATTTATTTGGGAGGCCTGGTCAAGCCTCCATGTGGTAATAGCACCCCCAACATGCCCTTTTTATGGGAGGTCCTATGCCTTTAATATAAAGCACTGGATGGCCTCTTCCCTCATTTTAAAAAGCCAAAGGGCTGGGGGGAAGTGAAAGCCTGTTGTATGGATCCAGAGCACAACTATTAGAAATGCAAAAGTTTGCTAATGGTAATTGAAGTAAAAAAGGTTAGAAGTTAGGACCTTCAAGACTGGGGTTACCTTGACGTGGTTGGAAGGCTTTTCATTCATGTGATCACAGTAATGTATACTAAAACCCCTTTGTTTATAAAATGTGCCAGTGTGCAGATAATATGATATTGTATGGCGGCAAAGGAGTGCATTGATATTATCTTTGATTTTTTGTGGTTGTATATCTAATATTATATATATATATATATATATATATATATATACATACATATACAGCTTATGGAAAGGTCCTCTGCACTCCCCCTTGCGTTTCAGCCACCCCAGTGCCACCGAAGAGTTACAATAAACAATGTAGAATGTCGGTGCACACGTGGGATCTTTTCAAGCAGTGTAAACTATTTATTCAACACGGAGCGTTATAGAATCAACGCGTTTCAGCCATCTTGGATCAGGCCGTCATCAGGATTACAGACATGCCGTTCAGGTGAGTTACAATACAACACAGTAATCAGAACCAACCCCCTTCCCGCCCACCTCCCCCGCCCACACCAGTTTACCCCTACAAGTCCCATCCCAAGCACCAATAGATTAAACATTCATTTATATATACCCACAACCACAGTAAAAACAACACATGTTTAAAACTAACTAAGAACAGCTCTAAAAACTAACAATCAGGAGGTGTCTTGTTACAGGTATGGGAAATCTCAGAGAGTGTCTCTGTATATCACCACCAACCTAAACATCAAGGAAAGTGTATAAGTGCATAAGTAGTATATATCAAAGTGCCAAAAGGATAAAGTGCCTAGGGACAGCAAGCAGCTTCATAAGACAATATTAAAGGAGAACTAAACTTCAGTTTTTCAGATCCTAATGTGAAAGTTTTTCTCCCCAGAACACCTACACGTTGAAAGATTCTTCTCTAGTTATTTGCATTTAGTAGATATGAGTAATAGATTCTGTAACAAAGGAGGCTTCCATCTTGTTGCCAGTACAACTCATAGCCCATGTTGGCTTCAAAGATCCACGCCCCCTGACCCCAGCATTCACTGTCTCAATGTGCAGAGTTTCTAGCATCTCTTTCTAGTGAAAGATAAAGCCTCTAAATGTACCTGGAATCACAGTTGAGTTGCTGGTGGCGCACCATGTAAATGCTGTGTGTTTAGAAACAGACCAAGACCAGACCAAGAAGTCACATGTTCAAATCTCCTAGCTTACTTATGAAACAATATAACAGTCTGCTGCCTGAGTTTAGAGCTTTTTTTGTTTGTTTGTTTCCATGTTTCTAGAAAAATATGAAGTTTCTACATATGTACAATCTTTATATATAGCAGCTCTGTTATTTATGTACCAACCAGTGTGAATTGCTGACAGTCTTCCAGTAGCAATACAAAACAGTGTACTGAATTTACTGACATTTACTTCTATTGATTGAGAGTTCACCTGTGGCGTGTTCTGCTAAAGTGCTGGGTTAGGAAAGAAATCAGACTACTGGGACACAGGTTCGATTCCCCATGTTCCCTTTTTTTGTTTTTATTATGTGTCTAGCAAAAGATAAAGACTCTACATGTACTAGTCCATTACTTATTAGCCCTTGTGGCCTAGTGGTAGAAAGCTTTCTTCTTAGAAAGACACAGAATAGAAGGTTGCTGGTTTGATTCCCCATACTTACTTTTATTTTTTGCTGAAATGTTAAATGTTCTGTTTCTTTCATCCATGCTAGCAAAGACATACACTGCAAAGATTACTTTTCTTTTTTGTATGTAAATCATAGGAATTTATCATTGTTAGGGACAGGAGCATTTCTAATGTGTTTACACAAAAACTGCACTGGTATCTGTGTTCTGTGTCAGAGGGAGGGAACTCTGAGCTGTAACATGATTGGCTGTCAGCTTCCAGGAAGCAAGACTGCAGTTTCCTGTGAAGTGTCCGGCAGACACTTAGATGGGTGTTCCCAGATAAGGTGAATTATGGGAGCTGACCCTTAGTACACACAGGTTATTTTCATAAATCACCCAGCATCCACAGGAAAGGGAGACATGAGACACAGCTTGTTGTTCGTTTGTGAATGTGCTCTCTCTATTGGGACAATGTTGTCTTGGGACTTTAGTTCTCCTTTAAGTATAATCGTGATAAAGCCTTAAACAGTTAAAATATCCATATAAGACTGCTAAGTTGAAGAACCATGTGTGCTCAAGGATAAAAGTGCACTGTGTTAGACTAACATACTATCGTTACAATACAGCGAATAAATAGGAAATAGAAAATGTCAGAGTGTAGCTAAAAGCAGATACAAATACATGAGATCCAATTGTGACAACATTAAAAGTCAGTTAACAGTATAGGAATTGATACACATAAGTTATAACTTAGCATATTGGCAAACTAGGAAAAAACGAACATCCTCTCAAGATTGAGGGCACTAATCTTTAGCTGCATTATTAAGTAGCCAAGTAACTAAAAGAGTCACCTATATAAATGGTTCAAGCTCATACTAATTCTAAGGACTGAGGGAATAAAACTTCAATTAGCCTTCAAATGTACAGGATGCTAAAATATCACAGATTTAGGGCATAATATCGGGTAGTTTTTATAGTATACACTGATAATTGGAGATGATGATCTCAACCAGTTCAAATTATTAAAGAAAGCATGACAATGACAGTTGTTCATTAAGGCTTATCGGTGACAGCGTATTCAGGGACCTTATCCAGCGGGCTTCCATACGTAATAGGGCTCGATTCCGGTCCTCGCCGCCTCTACTTATTTGTTGGTCAATAGCCATCCACTTGAAGGTGGCTAATGTGTGTCCCATTTGTGCAAAATGTTTAGCTACAGATTGTTCGCCGTATTTCGTATTATTCAAGTCCATGATCTTATTAGTGTTGGTTGTGCCCAATGCACTCCTAATTGCTTGTCGGTGATTAGCCATACGTTCATGAATCGCCGTGGTTGTTTTCCCAATATAATGCTTGCCACACGGGCAAGTGATGAATTAAATAGCATACTGGCTGAGGCAATTGAGTCTGTTTGATTTTGATCCTTTGCCCACTTTGAGGGTGGAGGAAATCCTGGCCCGTTATTACATAATGGCAAGCCAGGCATCCGTTGCATTTGAAGCAACCCTTTTTCGTTGATAGCAGCCATGTTGTTACATCCTGGCTATGCTTATCTTGAAAATCTGTTTTTACTATAAGATTTTTTAGATTTTTGCCTCTTCTAAATGCCAGTAATGGTTTACTATTTTTGAAACAATCTCCCATCTAGATTTTATACTGTCCGTGAGGGCTTTGCTCTGTGGAGTGTATTGACTAATAAATGGGATACATTCCATTGTTTTAGTGCTCTTTTGTTTAATGGCCAAGTGTTGATCACCTCCAATGTATTCAAGGGCTCGCTTGGGGTTTTTTTTTTTTAGCACAAATGAACCTGGACATCCCAGTGCCAATTTTTTTTTTTTAATACAGTGGTTGGATCTTATTGGCATTTAACGGGGAGCACACTAAGTACAGTGGAGCAGAATTTAAAAGGAGTGGTCTTTGGACCTGAGTATCAAAGTTATAGAGAGAGGTTTTTACCACCTCGGGAAGGTGACTGGTCCAGAATTTTGGATTCCAGAGAGATTTCCTTTGGGGCTCAATGCCAGATTGGATGTCTCTCTTTTTATAAAATATGTATATGAATGTCTTTAAGTGTATTTTCATTATGATGTGGTTGTGCATTGTCACTTTAAATACTTTGGGGTGGTGTCTCTGGGTCTGTATAACAGCACACCCACCTGTATCCATCATCTATGCCTATGAGGAAGGGCGTATGCCTGAAACGCATTAGACAACTGATGCCTGAGAGCATTAGACAACTGATGCCTGAGATTCCTTCTATGTTTCAATAAAGATAAGTTGATTTTAGTCCTGAAGGTGCAGAACTCTTATTCTTTTGTTGTTCTTTATATCATAATGTATACACTTTGCAATAGATTTTGTATCCAAATAATGATTATATTTCCTATTCATTATGAGCTCCCATGTAAATAACAAAAACAAACATGTAGATTAAAGTTGAGAGTATTTCAAAATAATCCAAAATCAGAAATCTTAAGAACAACAACAACAAAAAAATGACATGAACCCTATTTTAATTAGGGTTCAGATATTTCCTGAATCTTTATGGATAGTTGATTCATTTCCATACTTACAGGACAGTGCAGAGCTTTCCATATTTTCAGGTGCTGAAAAACACATTTATATAACTAAATTAGATTGTTATTAGTATAGTATAGTATAGTATAGTATTTGAGGTTGAATAAAGACATACATCCATCAAGTCGAACCTACTCTGCAATACCCACATTTCCTGCCTAACTATTGATCCATGAAGGCAAAAAAAAAAAAAAAAAACAGTATGAAGGGGATAAGATTCCAAACGGAAATATCCTTGGATCAACTTCAACTCTACCAGGGAGATTCAATATTGCTGGCCGCGTTACTTACCTTAGCACGATCCCGCGATACAATACCTGACGTAAACGAGATTACGTCAGGTATTACATTGCTGGATCGGGCTATGGTAAGAGCGTGGGTTTAACGCCTCCCACACAGTAGCGTTAAGTAGCGCAAAACTTAACGCTTCGGGTTTTGGATCTATAGCACGGCGCTATTTCCAAAAACATTTGGAAATGGCGCTGTGCTCTAAAATCCGTCTAAAACCCACGTTAACCCGAAATTTCTTCAGGTTAATGTGGGTTTTAGACAGCAAAAGGTCTATATTGAATCTCCCCCTATGTATCTATATCAGTAGCATGCAACCCATTCAGCTTTTTTTTGGTGGCCTGCCATCACCACGTACAATGGAAGAATTTCATAGTTTTACCGTTCACAATTAAAAACCCCTTCCGAACTTCTTTTCTTTGAGTCTTAAGGGATGTCTCTGACATGTTGTGTTGGTGAGATAGTTTATTGTATGGCTCAGTGAGTATATCCTCACCAGGAGAGGACTGGGAACTTTTGGCTGGGGGGGCAAATACAACCAAGGGGACCATTCACGGTCGATCACAACATTTTTGACCAATTTGCTAAGGGTTCACTCTTTGTTTAAGTTACACCCAATTATAAGACCACTATTTCATTACACATTGTTGCCTGCAACATTTTCAGGTGTATGATGTGGTTATAGGACAATTATAGTCCTAAAATCTCCCTCTTCACCCTAATCCTAAGTCAATACATAGTAATTGAGGTTGAATAAAGACATATGTCCATCAAGTCCAACCTATTCACCTTTTTGTTTTATTACCCTTCCTAACAGACTAACAGTTGATCCAAAGAAAAAAAAAAAAAAAAAAAGACGGGGGGGGGGGGGGGGGGGGGATTCCTTCCTGACTCCAAACGGAAATCGGAAAGTATCCCTGGATTTACCCGATCTACAGTAAATGTATTAATACCAGTAATTCTCATTATTTTTTAGTTTTAGAAACTTATCCAGGCCATTTTTAAAGCTATTTAATGAACTTGCCATATACTTGCCAATACTTATACTTACTCAAAGTTTCCTTTGTTCCTAATAAACTGGAGGGCTGATTAACACCGGCTCATGAAATGAAGTGCTAAATAACACCAGCTAATAATCTGGAGGACTGACAAATACTGAATAATAAACTAGAGAGCTGGCTAACACTGCTAAGGATCAGGAGGTCTGACAACACTGGCTAACAATCTGAAGGGCTGATAATATTGGATAATAAATTGGAGGGCTGACAATACTGGCTAATGAACTGAAGGGCTGACGACACTAGCTAATGAACTGGAGGACTGACTTACACTGGCTAATAATCTGAAGGACTGACAAAACTGGCTAATGATCTTGAGGGCTGATTAACACTGCTAATGAACTTGTGGGCTGACTGGTAAATGAACTGAAGCAGGAGGACTTTCCTGTTGTTTGACCATGTTAGAGCTAGACGCATGCACTTTGCCTTTCAAGCACCTAACTTACTTATAGCTTCTGTGGCAGCCCAAATTTTTCATTGGAGACCAGCCCGGGGGGCATTTGCCCCTCAGCCTACTGGGCCAGTCGTGATAAAAGAAAAGACATTTAAGATACTCTACGAATGGTATAGGAGTCCAAAACACATTAACAAAACCAACCCTCCTGCTTCAGAAACTGAACAAATAGCAGATTGCTTACATTGCTGGTGGACGTGTCCACAGATACAAAAATTATGGACAGAATGCCAAACATGGCTATCTAAACTATTAAAGGGCATGTCCACCCCAAAACTATAATCCCCCCCACTACTGGCCCCAATCTGTAGTGTAGTAGTGTATAAAAATCCTTACCTTACATCCCAGATCCAAATGGATGCCCTGTAATCCCTCCCCAAAGTCACAAAAACTGGCCACCAGGAGTACTGCAGAGTCCATATAGGTCTCTGCCTCCTGTCTCCCCTCCGGGAGAATTTTGCAATGCGCAGAAGAGCCCTCCCTCTCCCTCCCAATTTGGTCTCCCTCCCCCTAGCATTAAACCCCTTTCCCATAATATAAATATTGATCCCCCAGCCCCAAAGAGGTAAGGTAAGTAAAGACCAGGGGACTTTCTTGCTCTAATAGTAATGCGGTTGGGGCTGGGGGACCAATATCTATATTATGGGAAAAGTTGGTAGACATACCCTTTAAACTGTACAATCATCCTAAATCCCTGGGAGGCCCTCTTTAACCTCCCAAAAACGGGACTATATAATGAAGCACAGACACACAGGCACCCAGATTGGTCTGTGCTGCTAATAGATGTACCATTGCCTCTCCATAATAATAATAGCAGACGGAACTCCTTTTCTAACCCTCTCTTTCTTTTCTTAACCTATCTATACTTTCCTTTTCACACTCTTAGACTAAGCAACTACTTTAAACTGTACAATCATCCTAAATCCCTGGGAGGCCCTCTTTAACCTCCCAAAAACGGGACTATATAATGAAGCACAGACACACAGGCACCCAGATTGGTCTGTGCTGCTAATAGATGTACCATTGCTAGTAAATGTACTAACCTAACACTATTTATTTCTAGGAGGGTGCCTGTGTAAGTAATTAATCACTAGTGTATTTTTTTTTTTTTTTTACTACTTACTGCTTGAATAAGGTGGTAGGAATGTTTGAGTAAACTCAAAGCACGGATTACTAAAACAAATACTTGTGTTTAAAAAACACTGTTACCTGTGGAGCGGGGGCTGGTAGGAGACAAAGGAAAGGGTTTTTTTTCTCTTCTCCTCTTCTGATTGGATGGGGGTGTAACTAATTGGTTTAAATTGGCTGAGGCCTGTTGGCTCTGGTTGGTTTTGAACCTCATTTAAGGCCTTCCCATGAGCGATTAGCTCTGAGCGATTTCCTGTTTTAAAGAGATTTTTCTGTTTTTAAGAGAATTGACAGCGTTAAAAAACTAAAGCGTTTATTAACTGTGGTTGCAGCCTAGTAAATGTACTAACCTAACACTATTTATTTCTAGGAGGGTGCCTGTGTAAGTAATTAATCACTAGTGTATTTTTATTTTTTTTTACTACTTACTGCTTGAATAAGGTGGTAGGAATTGTTTGAGTAAACTCAAAGCACTGGATTACTAAAACAAATACTTGTGTTTAAAAAACACTGTTACCTGTGGAGCGGGGGCTGGTAGGAGACAAAGGAAAGGGTTTTTTTTTTTTTTACACCCCCATCCATCAGAGAGAGAGAGAAAAAAAAAACAACCTTTCCTTGTCTCCTACCAGCCCCCGCTCCACAGTAACAGTGTTTTTTAAACACAAGTATTTGTTTTAGTAATCCAGTGCTTTGAGTTTACTCAAACAATTCCTACCACCTTATTCAAGCAGTAAGTAGTAAAAAAAAATAAAAATACACTAGTGATTAATTACTTACACAGGCACCCTCCTAGAAATAAATAGTGTTAGGTTAGTACATTTACTAGGCTGCAACCACAGTTAATAAACGCTTAGTTTTTTAACGCTGTCAATTCTCTTAAAAACAGAAAAATCTCTTTAAAACAGGAAATCGCTCAGAGCTAATCGCTCTGGGAAGGCCTTAAATGAGGTTCAAAACAACCAGAGCCAACAGGCCTCACCCAATTTAAAACAATTAGTTACACCCCCCATCCAATCAGAGAGAGAAGAAAAAAAAAAAACCTTTCCTTTGTCTCCTACCAGCCCCCGCTCCACAGGTAACAGTGTTTTTTAAACACAAGTATTTGTTTTAGTAATCCAGTGCTTTGAGTTTACTCAAACAATTCCTACCCCCCTTATTCAAGCAGTAAGTAGTAAAAAAAAATAAAAATACACTAGTGATTAATTACTTACACAGGCACCCTCCTAGAAAAATAGTGTTAGGTTAGTACATTTACTAGGCTGCAACCACAGTTAATAAACGCTTTAGTTTTTTAACGCTGTCAATTCTCTTAAAAACAGAAAAATCTCTTTAAAACAGGAAATCGCTCAGAGCTAATCGCTCATGGGAAGGCCTTAAATGAGGTTCAAAACCAACCAAGCCAACAGGCCTCACCAATTTAAACCATTGTACACACACCCCCATCCAATCAGAGAGAGAGAGAAAAAAAAAAAACCCTTTCCTTTGTCTCCTACCAGCCCCCGCTCCACAGGTAACAGTGTTTTTTAAACACAAGTATTGTGTTTAAGTAATCCAGTGCTTTGAGTTTACTCACCCTTTATTTTTACCTACGCTTAATTTTTTTTTATTTTTTATGTTACAATTCAATTTTCATTTTTTTTTGGAATTGCCATTTACCACCTCTGCTGGAAGAAAGTTCCACAGTTTCACCGTTCTCACTGTAAAGAAACCTCTCCTAACCTGAAGATGAAACTTCTTTTCTTCCAACCTTAAAGGATGTCCACGAGTCCTCTGATATGACCTATTAGTGAACAATGCACCAGAGAGTTCACTGTATGGGCCATTAATATATTTGTATAAGGTTATCATGTCCCCACGCAACCGCCGCTTCTCCAATGTAAACAGCCCTAACTTGTCTAATCTGCCTGCATATTCAAGCCCTCCATTCCCCTTATTAATTTAGTTGCCCTTCTCTGAACTGCCTCAATTTCCAAGATGTCCCTTTTGTATATGGGATTCAAAACTGCACCGCATATTCCAAATGTGGCCTTACCAGTGCCTTGTAAAGAGGGAGAATAATATTTTTCTCTCTTGATTCCATTCCCCTCTTTTACAAGACAAGCAATATCTTTGCAGCCAGTGTGCACCTTTCATTGTTTGCTACAGCTAAGTCTGTTTCTACCAGAACCCCCAAATCTTTTTCCATTTCAGATGCACTTAACACAGAGTTATTATGGTGTAGGTGGCACAGGGATTATTAAATCCCAAATGCATCACCTTACATTTATCAACATTGAATCTCATCTGCCATTCTGCTGCCATTTTGAATCTATCTAGGTCTGCTTGCAGCACTTGCACATATTGGAAGTTTCCAAGCTCTGCATAATTTAGTGTCATCAGCAAACACAGAGACCTTGCTCTCAATGCCCCCTTCTAAGTCATTTATAAACACGATTAAACAGAAGCGGCCCCAGTACAGAACCCTGAGGAACTCGCTTAGAACTTTAGCCCACATAGATGTAGCTCCATTAACCACCACTCTCTGTTTGCGGTCCAATAACCAGTTCTCTTCCATGAACAAATGTTTTTTCAGGCCAACAGTCCTCAGTTTATACATTAGTCGCCTATGTGGCACAGTATCAAAGGCTTTTGCAAAATCCAAATATACCACATCCACAGCTGTGCCTGAATCTAACTTCTTACTCACTTCTTCATAAAAACCAATTAAATTTGTCTGGCATGATCTATTCTCATAATCCATGCTGACTACTACTAATAGAGATTCTCTGGAGACAAAGTCAAGGATATGATCCCTTAACAAGTTTCCATCACCTTCCCTACCACTGATGTTTAGGCTTACAGGTCTATAGTTACCAGGCTGTGAACGACTACCTTTTTTGAATATTGGTATTACATTGGCTTTTTTTCCAACCAGCGGCACATGCCCAGACAAAAGCGAATTTGAAAATATGAGACAACAGTGGTTTGCTAGAACTGAACTAAGCTCTTTTAAAATCCTAGGATGCATATCCATGGTCCTGGCGCTTTATTGATATTAACTTTGTCTAATTGATTCCGTACCATATCCTCTGTATCCAATGTAAAACTCTTCATTTCCTCCCTGCACATTGACAATCCCTACTGTAAGGATTCTCAACAGTAAAAACCGATGTAAAAAAACGGTTTAGCGATTAGCCTTTTCGGCATCCTCTACCACCACCTCAGCTCCATTATTTAATGGTCCCACATTCTCAGTCCTCATTTTTTTACCATTATATACTTAAAAAACATCTTGGGGTTGGACTTGCTTGTTCGGCAATCCGTTATTCATTTTCTATTTTAGCTAGTTTAATTGTTTCTTGCACTCTTATTACAACTTTTGAAGTCCCTGTAAGCCTGTTCTGTGCCTTCTGCTTTCAAATTTTAAAAGCCCTTTTCTTTTTTTCCATTTCCTTTTACCTGAGCATTAAGCCATGCAGGAGTGGACCTAATTTTTACACTTGTTTCCTAAAGGTACCGATTTGGAAATGTTATAGTTTAATATCCCTTTAAAAGTGGTCCACATCTGCTCAGTATCTTTACCTAAAACAGTTCCCCCCAGTCTATGAGCAGGAGCGATCTTTAAAAGCATAAAATTAGCTTTCCTAAAGTTAAAAGTTTTGTTAAGCCAGTGCACTTTAGTTTTTCTGCAACCTATATTAAATGACACTATATCATGGTCACTATTCCCTAAGCTTCCCATTACCTTCATCTCCAAAATGAGCTCTGGGTTATTAGATATCACCAGATCCAACAACGCATTCTTTCTAGTAGGAACTTCTACCATCTGTGAAAGAAAATGCTCTATAGGAAATTTAAGAACCTATACCTTTTGAGGTGCTGGCAGTTCCTTACTCAATCTATTTCAGGGTAGTTAAAATCCCCCATAACCAGAACATGCCCCATACCAGCAGCCTTCGCCAACTGCATATGGAGATTCATTTCCACCTCTTCCCCGGCATTTGGGCGGCTTATAACACACTCAACAATTAATTTACCACCTTCTTGCTTCCTGTACACAGTTCCACCCATAATGTTTCTGCCGCATCGTTTGCTCCCCCATCTATTCCTCTTTTAAATTTGGCTTCAATTCCTGTTTAACATAACATACATACTCCTCCTCCTTTCTTATTAACTCATGTCTAAATAAGGAGTACCCTTCAATATTTACTGTCCAGTCGTGTGAATCATAAGCCATGATTCTGCTATACCAATTACATCATACCTTTCTTTAACGCTATTATTTCAAGTTCGCCGGTTTTTCCAGCCAGACTCCTTGCATTTGTAACTACATTTTAGATTATCAATTGATTTACTTCCATACATGGTCGTACATGCCTCCTTATCCTCTATGCTCCCCCCTCCTCCTTCTCCTCCCTCCGTTGTGTTACTAGCCCCCAGATCCCTAACTTCTCTATCTACCCCTGTGTAGTTAAACTTTCCCTCCCCCCCCATACCTAGTTTAAAATCTCCTCCAACCCTAGCCAACTCTCCCCCAAAACAGTTGCACCCATCACCATTGAGGTGCAATCCGTCACTACTAAGAGCCTGTAGCCAACAGAAAAGTCAGCCAGTTCTCTAAAACCCAAACCCCCATCTCCATACACCACTCCTTAGCCACGCATTTATACTCCTGAGCTCCCGTTGCCTCCCTAGGTAGCACGTGGCTGCGGTAGTATTTCTGAAATTACTACCTGGAGGTCCTTGCTTTTAACTTGGCCCCTAATTCTCGGAAATCATTTTAAGGACCTCACCTCCACCTCTAACTTTGTCATTGGCACCAATGTGAACCAAGACCGCCGGGTCACTCCAGCCCCACCCAATAATCTGTCTACACGATCCACCACATGTCGAACCCTAGCACCAGGCAGACAACACACTGCTCGGCATGCAGGGTCCTGGCGACAGATTACCTATCTAACTTCTCTAATAATAGAATCCCCTACCACTACCACCTGTCATCATTCCTAGCCCCCAGTTCTCCCTCCCTTGTATTGGAGATGGCCGTCCCCTGGGTGCTCAAGGGAAAGGCCCGCTCCATACATGCTGCTTCCGAGCATCGTCCTCCCAATCTTCACCTAAAATGGCAAATCTGTTGGGATCGACCAGCTGGGAAGAAGCCCCCCTATCCTTCCGTCCCCTACTTCCCCTGGTGACCCTTACAAATCTATCTTCCTTCTCCACCTTATCTGCCGCATCTCCACCACCAGTTTACTGGCCCCTGCCAGTACCTGCATTTCCCCCAGGTTTGCCAAGTCCTGCAATGCTGCAAGTTTACCCCTTAGATTCTGTACCTCAGATTCCAGATGGGCAACCCACTCACATCTGACACATACATAGGTCCCCTGGGGCGGCTGCTCCAAGATCCCATACATGCGGCAGGATGCACATTGCGGCGCGCCCAACAAAAACTGTCCATACTAAACAGCAATACACAGCAGAGACACAGCAGACACAGCAGAGAAATAGTGTTGTTCTTAAACGCTTTCTTGTTTTAAACGCTTTAGTTTTTTAACGCTGTCAATTCTCTTAAAAACAGAAAAATCTCTTTAAACAGGAAATCGCTCAGAGCTAATCGCTCATGGGAAGGCCTTAAATGAGGTTCAAAACCAACCAGAGCCAACAGGCCTCAGCCAATTTAAACCAATTAGTTACACCCCCCATCCAATCAGAGAGAGGAGAGACGGTGTAACTAATTGGTTTAAATTGGCTGAGGCCTGTTGGCTCTGGTTAGTTTTGAACCTCATTTAAGGCCTTCCCATGAGCGATTAGCTCTGAGCGATTTCCTGTTTTAAAGAGATTTTTCTGTTTTTAGAGAATTGACAGCGTTAAAAAACTAAAGTTTATTAACTGTGGTTGCAGCCTAGTAAATGTACTAACCTAACACTATTTATTTCTAGGAGGGTGCCTGTGTAAGTAATTAATCACTAGTGTATTTTTTTTTTTTTTTACTACTTACTGCTTGAAATAGGTGTAGGATTGTTTGAGTAAACTCAAAGCACTGGATTACTAAAACAAATACTTGTGTTAAAAAACACTGTTCACTGTGTGAGCGGGGGTTGGTAGGAGACAAAGAAAGTTTTTTTTTTTTTTCTCTCTCTCTGATTGATGGGGGTGTAACTAATTGGTTTAAATTGGCTGAGGCCTGTTGGCTCTGGTTGGTTTTGAACCTCATTTAAGGCCTTCCCATGAGCGATTAGCTCTGAGCATTTCCTGTTTTAAAGAGATTTTTCTGTTTTTAAGAGAATTGACAGCGTTAAAAAACTAAAGCGTTTAAAACAAGAAAGCGTTTAAGAACAACACTATTTCTCTGCTGTGTCTCTGCTGTGTCTCTGCTGTGTATTGCTGTTTAGTATGGACAGTTTTGTTGGGGCCGCGCAATGTGCATCCTGCCGCATGTATGGGATCTTGGAGCAGCCGCCCCAGGGGACCTATGTATGTGTCAGATGTGAGTGGGTTGCCCATCTGGAATCTGAGGTACAGAATCTAAGGGGTAAACTTGCAGCATTGCAGGACTTGGCAAACCTGGGGGAAATGCAGGTACTGGCAGGGGCCAGTAAACTGGTGCGTGGAGATGGGGCAGATAAGGTGGAGAAGGAAGATAGATTTGTAAGGGTCACCAGGGGAAGTAGGGGACGGAAGGATAGGGGGGCTTCTTCCCAGCTGGTCGATCCCAACAGATTTGCCATTTTAGGTGAAGATGTGGAGGACGATGGCTCGGAAGCAGCATGTATGGAGCGGGCCTTTCCCTTGAGCACCCAGGGGACGGCCATCTCCAATACAAGGGAGGGAGAACTGGGGGCTAGGAAGGATAGACAGGTGGTAGTGGTAGGGGATTCTATTATTAGAAGGGTAGATAGGGTAATCTGTCGCCAGGACCCTGCATGCCGAACAGTGTGTTGTCTGCCTGGTGCTAGGGTTCGACATGTGGTGGATCGTGTAGACAGATTATTGGGTGGGGCTGGGAGTGACCCGGCGGTCTTGGTTCACATTGGTGCCAATGACAAAGTTAGAGGTGGAGGTGAGGTCCTTAAAAATGATTTCCGAGAATTAGGGGCCAAGTTAAAAGCAAGGACCTCCAGGGTAGTAATTTCAGAAATACTACCGCAGCCACGTGCTACGCTAGGGAGGCAACGGGAGCTCAGGAGTATAAATGCGTGGCTAAGAGAGTGGTGTATGGAGATGGGGTTTGGGTTTTTAGAGAACTGGGCTGACTTTTCTGTTGGCTACAGGCTCTTTAGTAGTGACGGATTGCACCTCAATGGTGATGGTGCAACTGTTTTGGGGGAGAAGATGGCTAGGGGGTTGGAGGAGATTTTAAACTAGGTATGGGGGGGGGGAAGTTTAACTACACAGGGGTAGATAGAGAAGTTAGGGATCTGGGGGCTAGTAACACAACGGAGGGAGGAGAAGGAGGAGGGGGGAGCATAGAGGATAAGGAGGCATGTACGACCATGTATGGAAGTAAATCAATTGATAATCTAAAATGTATGTTTACAAATGCAAGGAGTCTGGCTGGAAAAACCGGCGAACTTGAAATAATAGCGTTAAAGGAAAGGTATGATGTAATTGGTATAGCAGAATCATGGCTTAATGATTCACACGACTGGACAGTAAATATTGAAGGGTACTCCTTATTTAGACATGAGTTAATAAGAAAGGAGGAGGAGTATGTATGTATGTTAAACAGGAATTGAAGCCAAATTTAAAAGATGGAATAGATGGGGGAGCAAACGATGCGGCAGAAACATTATGGGTGGAACTGTGTACAGGAAGCAAGAAGGTGGGTAAATTAATTGTTGGAGTGTGTTATAAGCCGCCAAATGCCGGGGAAGAGGTGGAAATGAATCTCCATATGCAGTTGGCGAAGGCTGCTGGTATGGGGCATGTTCTGGTTATGGGGGATTTTAACTACCCTGAAATAGATTGGAGTAATGGAACTGCCAGCACCTCAAAAGGTATAAAGTTCTTAAATTTCCTATATGAGCATTTTCTTTCACAGATGGTAGAAGTTCCTACTAGAAAGAATGCGTTGTTGGATCTGGTGATATCTAATAACCCAGAGCTCATTTTGGAGATGAAGGTAATGGGAAGCTTAGGGAATAGTGACCATGATATAGTGTCATTTAATATAGGTTGCAGAAAACTAAAGTGCACTGGCTTAACAAAAACTTTTAACTTTAGGAAAGCTAATTTTATGCTTTTAAAGGAATCGCTCCTGCTCATAGACTGGGGGGAACTGTTTCTAGGTAAAGATACTGAGCAGATGTGGACCACTTTTAAAGGGATATTAAACTATAACATTTCCAAATCGGTACCTTTAGGAAACAAGTGTAAAAAAATTAGGTCCACTCCTGCATGGCTTAATGCTCAGGTAAAAAGGGAAATGGAAAAAAAGAAAAGGGCTTTTAAAATTTTGAAAGCAGAAGGCACAGAACAGGCTTACAGGGACTTCAAAAGTTGTAATAAAGAGTGCAAGAAAGCAATTAAACTAGCTAAAATAGAAAATGAAACACGGATTGCCGAACAAAGCAAGTCCAACCCCAAGATGTTTTTTAAGTATATAAATGGTAAAAAAATGAGGACTGAGAATGTGGGACCATTAAATAATGGAGCTGAGGTGGTTGTAGAGGATGCCGAAAAGGCTAATCTGCTAAACCGTTTTTTTACATCGGTTTTTACTGTTGAGAATCCTTACAGTAGGGATTGTAACAATGTGCAGGGAGGAAATGAAGAGTTTTCACATTGGATAACAGAGGATATGGTACGGAATCAATTAGACAAAGTTAATATCAATAAAGCGCCAGGACCAGATGGATTGCATCCTAGGATTTTAAAAGAGCTTAGTTCAGTTCTAGCAAGACCACTGTGTCTCATCTTTTCAGATTCGCTTTTGTCTGGGGATGTGCCGCTGGATTGGAAAAAAGCCAATGTAATACCAATATTCAAAAAAGGTAGTCGTTCACAGCCTGGTAACTATAGACCTGTAAGCCTAACATCAGTGGTAGGGAAGGTGATGGAAACTTTGTTAAGGGATCATATCCTTGACTTTGTCTCCAGAGATTATCTTATTAGTAGTAGTCAGCATGGATTTATGAGAAATAGATCATGCCAGACAAATTTAATTGGTTTTTATGAAGAAGTGAGTAAGAAGTTAGATTCAGGCACAGCTGTGGATGTGGTATATTTGGATTTTGCAAAAGCCTTTGATACTGTGCCACATAGGCGACTAATGTATAAACTGAGGACTGTTGGCCTTGAAGAAAACATTTGTTCATGGATAGAGAACTGGTTATTGGACCGCAAACAGAGAGTGGTGGTTAATGGAGCTACATCTATGTGGGCTAAAGTTCTAAGCGGAGTTCCTCAGGGTTCTGTACTGGGGCCGCTTCTGTTTAATCTGTTTATAAATGACTTAGAAGGGGGCATTGAGAGCAAGGTCTCTGTGTTTGCTGATGACACTAAATTATGCAGAGCTTTGGAAACTTCCAATGATGTGCAAGTGCTGCAAGCAGACCTAGATAGATTATCAAAATGGGCAGCAGAATGGCAGATGAGATTCAATGTTGATAAATGTAAGGTGATGCATTTGGGATTTAATAATCCCTGTGCCACCTACACCATAAATAACTCTGTGTTAAGTGCATCTGAAATGGAAAAAGATTTGGGGGTTCTGGTAGATAACAGACTTAGCTGTAGCAAACAATGAAAGGTAGCAACAGCTAGAGCTAGCAAGATATTGTCTTGTATAAAGAGGGGAATGGAATCAAGAGAGAAAAATATTATTCTCCCTCTTTACAAGGCACTGGTAAGGCCACATTTGGAATATGCGGTGCAGTTTTGGAATCCCATATACAAAAGGGACATCTTGGAAATTGAGGCAGTTCAGAGAAGGGCAACTAAATTAATAAGGGGAATGGAGGGGCTTGAATATGCAGGCAGATTAGACAAGTTAGGGCTGTTTACATTGGAGAAGCGGCGGTTGCGTGGGGACATGATAACCTTATACAAATATATTAATGGCCCATACAGTGAACTCTCTGGTGCATTGTTCACTAATAGGTCATATCAGAGGACTCATGGACATCCTTTAAGGTTGGAAGAAAAGAAGTTTCATCTTCAGGTTAGGAGAGGTTTCTTTACAGTGAGAACGGTGAAACTGTGGAACTGTCTTCCAGCAGAGGTGGTAATGGCAAGTTCATTGAATAACTTTAAAAAAGGCCTGGATAAGTTTCTAAAACTAAAAAATATTGAGAATTACTGGTATTAATGCATATAGATCTGGTTGATCCAGGGATACTTTCCGATTGCCGTTTGGAGTCAGGGAGGAATTTTTTCCCCCCTTTTTTAGCTGGGGTTTTTTGCCTTCCTCTGGATCAACTGTTAGGTAGGGTTAAAAAAAAAAAAAAAAGGGAATAGGTTGGACTTGATGGACGAATGTCTTTATTCAACCTTAATTACTATGTTACTATGTATTGCCTCTCCATAATAATAATAGCAGACGGAACTCCTTTTCTAACCCTCTCTTTCTTTTCTTAACCTATCTATACTTTCCTTTTCACACTCTTAGACTAAGCAACTACTGAACTTCTTTCCCCCACCTCCCCCTTATATTATACTTACAAAAGGTAATTTAAATTCCTTACTTAAGACAAAAAACGTAAAGCAAATGTAACACAATGTTTAACAAGTATTAAATTTTCAATATTTGAAAATGTCTAATAAAAATCACTGAACAAAAAAAACCCCAATATTTGAAATAAGTTACATTTGTGTAAATGTTTGGAAGTCACCAATGTGCCAGCTTTTAGGTTTTGGGTTAATCATTATTGGTTGAGTGCACTGAAAATCCCAATTGGTGTTGCATTGTCTTTATTATTTATTTTTTTATATTATTTATTTCCCCATGCATCATTACAAACCCCCATTATAACCCTGAATACCAAGGTAACAAGGTGGAGAAATTGATGTAGTGGATCGATTTAGTGTAGAGCAATGAAAAATATGTTTAGTACATTGTAATACACATGGAAATCCTCACTAAATGACAAAATGTCAGATTTAGACTAAGCTACAAATTCTAAGACTTATTTACCTATTTTGATTTAAAAGTCATATTGTACTCCTATATACAATACAGAGGTTTTCTGCAAGTTTTTTTTTATCTTAAAGGGTAACTGTGGTCTCCATACAAGAATCCTTTATAAAAAGAGCACATTCCTACTTTTAAAACAACTCCAGGATCATCCTTTTAGTTGCAATCTAAGCAAATTTATGGCAGTAAAAAGGCTAGCGATGTGAGTTGTAACATCACCAGCACCATTTCTCCGCCTTCCCATGCCCAGTTGTAGCCTACTGCTGTAACTGTTTTCAAATAGCTTCAGAAAAGATTGTTTGTTTTTGTAACTGCCGCACACTAGATGGTCTCAGTCTAATTTTACAAGCCTATAACTTAAGAACCAGAGAAGTTAGAGACATCATCTTAGGCTTGTTTGAAAGGTATAAGAGATCACTGTGATAAAGACCACTCTTTATCACAACCAGTTCTAACTCAATAAAACCCAAATGGTGTAGCTGTGGTAAAAGAGCATCAATTTTCTTTTTTTTTTTAGCCATAATATATTAGGCAAGCATAAAATTTGTTTTTCTTCTTTTTTTTCTCAGGTGTTATCCATAGTCCCCCTGTTCATAATGATATTTTATTTAAACCTTAAACCTAGAAATAAGTAGAAGAGGAGAACACTGACCTTTTTTCGAAGAAGCAGAGGAACTGATGAAATGTTGTTGAAAGCAAACACTGCATATAAGTAAAGGAGGAAGTTCCCACTTGTTTTATTGAAACTGAAACACAAGGATTTACCTTTAAAAACTATTACAGTTTTATTAAGAGAGCTTAATTAGGAGATTGTAAACTCTTATAAATGTATTATTTTCTTCACCTTACCTACTAAATATTTTTACTCACAGAGACCAAAAATTTGCTTGGGAGAATCTCCTTAAATTCAAAGCACAAAAATAAGTATATTTTATAGCATATCCTCTTGTGAAATTCACACTTCCTGCCAACTAACACTAACTTTTAGTAAATACATTTGCACATAGGGCTAAATCCTTTAGGGATGGAATACAGAGGGAATCCTTCTTGGATTGGATGATTTCTTAACATTGTGTCTTTCTTCTCTTTCTGCCAACAGATAAGCATTGATTGCCGCAAAAAAACCCAAAACCAGATCTAAATTCCTAACAGCTTTTAGCACATATTATTTATCATGTTTTTATCATATTTAAAGCCAATTGCAGACAGAGATGGCTGACAAATGTCTGGCTGCTAACCACTTTGGCCAACAAACATATTGGTCAATGTTAGCATCTTTCATCAATCGAGCATGATAGGTCATAAATAACACAACACTTGTAAGATTAAGTGGTTGGTCTTGGGACATTCATTGACCGATTCAGCATGCAAAAAGCCTTCATCAATGAATGTATTTGGTCATCCAGGTCACCGCATATTGTACAGTTTAATTTATAATCAGGAACATTTCCCAACATATTTACTGTATATAGTAGTATGTTAATTGAAAAAGTTAAAGGATAAGTACACTGTAAAAGCAAGTTTAATCGTAAGCTGCAGCTTTAAAAAAAAAACTCACTCCCCCCCTCTTTTTTTTCTTCTAGGTCCCAGGCCATTGCCCAGGGCCATCGATAAAAACAAACAAGGAAAAAGATTTTCAACACACATTCCCAGGCTCCATATAATATTATAACATCTGTGCCAGTGCAAACAGTAAAACACAGGTGTTTAGGTTGCAATTTTATGCATAAAAGTGAAAAGCCTTCCAACCACGTCAAGGTAACCACAATATGGAAGGTCTTAACTAATTACCTTGGGTCCTTTATTCTGGGCTGACATCCTGCTGTTTGGTTGCATTTTCTAGGAAGGCTTTTCACTTTTTGCATAAAATTGTAACTAAAACCCCTATATTTTTCTATTCATATAAATATTTTATTATATATTTATATATACAGTATAATAGTTATACCTTACAGCACTCCTCCACAGCCCATATTCTATTGCTATTCTCTTGGGACACTGCCTGTAGTCTTCCCCATATGTTAAAACATCAAATGAGCAGCACTTGCAGTTTCACATCACACTTTTAAATCATTGAAATATCTTTATTGTACAAATAAATGTGACTTTTCAAGAGCCCCTGCTCCCTTCATCAAACTCAACAAAGATAAAAGATATGTGCAAACAATCTCATCAACCACCAATTTTAAACAGGAAAACAGGGAATGACATTGTCCTGTGTATAATATAACTACATAAACATATCTCAGTATATAGGTTTATTCAAGAATAGAATCACCATCCCCATATGTACATAATATAACATACCTGTAATGTAACCCCTAGAGAGTAAGTATGTGCAACTTATGTTTAGAAATAAACTGACTAAGTATCTATAACTTTATAAAAATAAGTACCAGTCAAAGTCCTTATTGAGGCCATTGGGGGCCAAACCTCCATTTGTTTTAATTTAAGCTCTCTGTTACTCCCACGTCCTGAACTAGAAACCATCTCTAAGACCATGAACCTCATTCCATGACATTCTCTTTTTTGTGGGTCACTTACGATCTGGACCCTTCTAAATTGACTGACAGGAATAGATTTTCTCACACGAACAGGATGAAAGCTCGTGTAAGATAAAATCTGATTGCTGACAGTCTCCTTAGTATATAACTCAGTTTCAATAAATTGCTCAATAGTATAATTATCCACACTAGAGACGTGAAGTTACCCCTCTCTATGCATCCGTCCTATGTGCATAAAGTATTAATGTACCACAAAATAGACAAGAGGGTAACAGACAGCCTGAGGCAGAATAACTGCAAACGGCTGTTTATTACATGCGGCTTCAACACGACATGTTTCGAGTCACACGGACCCTTTCGCAAGTGTATCTAAACCACACAGAATAGCCATCTTTAAAGGCTTCAAACAGGAAGTGATGAATAAACACACCCATTAACTCTTGATGAAACAATGATTAAAGGGTATGTCCACCCTTCTTTTTAATTTTTTATATAATGTAGGGCTTAGTCACCCAGGCCCAACCACTATATTTTTAATGTAAGAAACTTCCCCAAACATTACTTACCTTCCCTCTTTCCTCCGCCGCATTGCCCGGCCCTCTGCTTGCATGAAAATGCAAGCAGAGGGGCGGGGCCGTCAGCCACGTCTGTGATTGGCTGAGAGGCTAAGGATTTTTATTTACTACAGAGCGGTGCCAGTGGTGGGGGGAATTATAGTTTTGGGGGTGGACATGCCCTTTAATAACGTGCAATTGGCGTTAAAGTGCATAATGTGTGCTAATCAAGTATAAAGTGCCACAAAAGTGCATAGCACTTATATTGATTTATAATTTAACATGTAATAGATATAACACTTAAAAAGTGCTAATAGTTATTCTGTAGTATCAACTAAAGTAACCGTGTATAAATGGTAGTGATAATAAAAACAATCAACTTAAATATCATATTCCAAGCCTAAATAGCCATAGATATTATTCATAAACAGCTATATGCATAAATAATTAAAAAACATAAATATTTATCATTAAAACCAAAAAGGTTTTAAACCAAAATAGGATCATAATGTCCATACATTATTGACTGTTATCTTTTGAATATTATGGACATTATGAGTTTACTTTAAGTATAACAGAGACAAAAAAATGAACCCTGTGCTACAGTAAGTATCATTACTTTGACAGAATATGAAAAATCCCCAATAGGGGATACTAATCTGTAAGCGCTTGGTTCAGATATATGTATAGAGTTGTGAAATGAGTTCAACTGTCATTTAATTCATTTAATTCAGTTTTTAAACACTGACATATGTATTTTATCAAGGGGTGCTTATGATAATTTAGGAAGCAGAATACATTTTTTTAAAAGAAACTTGTTATAAATTTTGATAATTTATAATTTCTATGTATGTCTGTCCCTATCTTACCACCAATAAATAAATCTTAAAGGATTTTAAGACTTAATTTTTTAAAATCCTAATATGAAAGCTTTTCTCCCCAGAATACCTATACATTGAAAGATTCTTTTCTAGTTATTTGCATTTAGTAGATTAGTAGTAATAGATTAAGGAGGCTTCCATGTTGTTGCCAGTACAACTCAGGTCATGTTTGATATTGGAGGAATTGATAATTAATACAGGAGAGGAATATGTGGTCAATATCCCAATACAATGTACATATCTACATTTATATGGAATCTGCCTAACTGAGGGGGAATGAGTGCTTTTGGCTAGTCGTAAATCTGGAAATTCCTAGACACTCCCACCTCATGCATACCAGGATGGGGGTTGTTCATCAAATGGTTTAAAAATCCTTGTAGCCCCTATAACTGTGTTCATACTGAGGGGACATGCTAAAAACGTGTGTATGGACCCAATGGATACAGGACTTCTTCTAGTAAATAGGGTCTGTGAATATTTTTATCCTTTTTATTTTATATAACTGTTGTACCTATTGTATGTCATTTTATTATAACACCATTTTCTTTTATTTTTGTATTATATGCACTGTCCACCTTTTGGAATATTAAATCTAAAATTTAATAAGTTTTGTCTTTGATGCTCTAAAAGAACTCAGTTAGCCTCTGATAAGTTTATATGTGGTTGAGTGTTTGGCAGTGTAAATGCTAGTTAACTCTGTGACTGCTTGTGAAGGACTGATGCTAATCAGTGCCGCTCCTGCCATGAAGCCACGTGAAAAAATCACTCACGGCGCGTTTTCCTGGTCAAAATAGAAAGGCGGCAGCTTGTGAAACTGTTTTTTTTTTAAATTGCGCTTAATTTACCTCTTCTGTGCCGCCGCAATGTAAACCGGAAGAACTCTGGACTCTGCACTGCGCGTGGCGCGCCCATTGGTCCCACAGCTGCTCCGGTACATCCCCTGGCCCATGTGCGTAAGTTACGTGACTTACGCACTTAATGTGGGGCAGTACTGGAGTCCGGAGCCAGAAAGTAGCCTGTCCGTGCAGCCAGGAAGTTCAGGAACATAGAAGTTGTTCCAGTCTGAGCGGACAGAATGGAAGTTTAGTCCCCGGAGCCACATCCAGTGTCTCATCCGAGTTCAGATTGGAGCGAACAGAGTCCAGGGGGGAGCCCGAGCAGCATGACTGGGTACGAGGTAAGAGACTTGGGGAAGGGAAGGAAGCACGTGGGTTCAATGTACAGGGACGTGTCTGTCTCACAGTATGCTCAGAGTCAGCTCAGCACTAAAAATCAGCCAGCACCGTGTGCGAGTGAGGTTAGAGGCAGAAAGGTAGATAGATGGATAGATAGATCTAATAGATAATACAAGGGTAGATAGATTAGACAGACAAGATAATAATAGATAAGATCATATAGATAGACAGACAGAGATAGATGGTCGGTGATAAAGTAGCTGCCGGGGAGAGGTGGAAATGAATCTCCATATGCAGTTGGCGAAGGCTGCTGGTATGGGGCATGTTCTGGTTATGGGGGATTTTAACTACCCTGAAATAGATTGGAGTGAGGGAACTGCCAGCACCTCAAAAGGTATAAGGTTCTTAAATTTCCTATATGAGCATTTTCTTCACAGATGGTAGAAGTTCCTACTAGAAAGAATGCGTTGTTGGATCTGGTGATATCTAATACCCGAGCTCATTTTGGAGATGAAGGTAATGGGAAGCTTAGGGAATAGTGACCATGATATAGTGTCATTTAATATAGTTGCAGAAAACTAAAGTGCACTGGCTTACAAAAACTTTAACTTTAGGAAAGCTAATTTATGCTTTTAAAGGAATCGCTCCTGCTCATAGACTGGGGGGAACTGTTTCTAGGTAAGATACGAGCAGATGTGGACCACTTTTAAAGGGATATTAAACTATAACATTTCCAAATCGGTACCTTTGGAAACAAGTGTAAAAAAATTAGGTCCACTCCTGCTGGCTTAATGCTCAGGTAAAAAGGGAAATGGAAAAAAAGAAAAGGGCTTTTAAAATTTTGAAAGCAGAAGGCACAGAACAGCTTACAGGGACTTCAAAAGTTGTAATAAGAGTGCAAGAAAGCAATTAAACTAGCTAAAAAGAAAATGAAATACGGATGCCGAACAAAGCAAGTCCCAACCCCAAGATGTTTTTTAAGTATATAAATGGTAAAAAAATGAGGACTGAGAATGTGGGACCATTAAATAATGGAGCTGAGGTGGTTGTAGAGGATGCCGAAAAGGCTAATCTGCTAAACCGTTTTTTTACATCGGTTTTTACTGTTGAGATCCTTACAGTAGGGATTGTAACAATGTGCAGGGAGGAAATGAAGAGTTTTCACATTGGATAACAGAGGATATGGTACGGAATCAATTAGACAAAGTTAATATCAATAAAGCGCCAGGACCAGATGGATTGCATCCTAGGATTTTAAAAGAGCTTAGTTCAGTTTAGCAAGACCACTGTGTCTCATATTTTCAAATTCGCTTTTGTCTGGGCATGTGCCGCTGGGTTGGAAAAAGCCAATGTATACCAATATTCAAAAAAGGTAGTCGTTCACAGCCTGGTAACTATAGACCTGTAAGCCTAACATCAGTGGTAGGGAAGGTGATGGAAACTTTGTTAAGGGATCATATCCTTGACTTTGTCTCCAGAGATCATCTTATTAGTAGTAGTCAGCATGGATTTATGAGAAATAGATCATGCCAGACAAATTAATTGGTTTTTATGAAGAAGTGAGTAAGAAGTTAGATTCAGGCACAGCTGTGGATGTGGTATATTTGGATTTTGCAAAAGCCTTTGATACTGTGCCACATAGGCGCTAATGTATAAACTGAGGACTGTTGGCCTTGAAGAAAACATTTGTTCATGGATAGAAACGGTTATTGGACCGCAAACAGAGAGTGGTGGTTAATGGAGCTACATCTATGTGGCTAAGTTCTAAGCGGAGTTCCTCAGGTTCTGTACTGGGGCCGCTTCTGTTTAATCTGTTTATAAATGACTTAGAAGGGGGCATTGAGAGCAAGGTCTCTGTGTTTGCTGATGACACTAAATTATGCAGAGCTTTGGAAACTTCCAATGATGTGCAAGTGCTGCACAGACCTAGATAGATTATCAAAATGGGCAGCAGAATGGCAGATGAGATTCAATGTTGATAAATGTAAGGTGATGCATTGGGATTTAATAATCCCTGTGCCACCTACACCATAAATCTCTGTGTTAAGTGCATCTGAAATGGAAAAAATTTGGGGGTTCTGGTAGATAACAGACTTAGCTGTAGCAAACAATGAAAGGTAGCAACAGCTAGAGCTAGCAGATATTGTCTTGTATAAAAGGGGAATGGAATCAAGAGAGAAAAATATTATTCTCCCTCTTTACAAGGCACTGGTAAGGCCACATTTGGAATATGCGGGCAGTTTGGAATCCCATATACAAAAGGGACATCTTGGAAGAGGCAGTTCAGAGAAGGGCAACTAAATTAATAAGGGGAATGGAGGGGCTTGAATATGCAGGCAATTAGACAAGTAGGGCTGTTTACATTGGAGAAGCGGCGGTTGCGTGGGGACATGATACCTTATACAATATATAATGGCCCATACAGTGAACTCTCTGGTGCATTGTTCACTAATAGGTCATATCGAGGACTCGTGGACATCCTTTAAGGTTGGAAGAAAAGAAGTTTCATCTTCAGGTTAGGAGAGGTTTCTTTACAGTGAGAACGGTGAAACTGTGGAACTGTCTTCCAGCAGAGGTGGTAATGGCAAGTTCATTGAATACTTTAAAAAAGGCCTGATAAGTTTCTAAAACTAAAAATATTGAGAATTACTGGTATTTGCATATATCTGGTTGATCCAGGGATACTTTCCGATTGCCGTTTGAGTCAGGGAGGAATTTTTTCCCCCCTTTTTTAGCTGGGGTTTTTTGCCTTCCTCTGGATCAACTGTTAGGTAGGGTTAAAAAAAAAAAAAAAAAGGGAATGGTTGGACTTGATGGACGAATGTCTTTATTCAACCTTAATTACTATGTTACTATGTTACTATATTGCCTCTCCAAATAATAATAGCAAGCAGACGGAACCTCCTTTTAACCTCTCTTTCTTTCTTACCTATCTATACTTTCCTTTTCACACTCTTAGACTAAGCAACTACTGAACTTCTTTCCCCCACCTCCCCCTTAATTATACTTACAAAAGGTAATTTAATTCCTTACTTAAGACAAAAAAACGTAAAGCAAATGTAACACAATGTTTAACAAGTATTAAATTTTCAATATTTGAAAATGTCTAATAAAAATCACTGAACAAAAAAAAACCCCAATATTTGAAATAAGTTACATTTGTGTAAATGTTGGAAGTCACCAATGTGCCAGCTTTTAGGTTTTGGGTTAATCATTATTGGTTGAGTGCACTAAAATCCCAATTGGTGTTGCATTGTCTTTATTATTTATTTTTTTTATATTATTATTTCCCCATGCATCATTACAAACCCCCTTAAACCCTGAATACCAAGGTAACAAGGTGGAGAAATTGATGTAGTGGATCGATTTGTAGAGCAATGAAAAATATGTTTAGTACATTGTAATACACATGGAAATCCTCACTAATGACAAATTGTCAGATTTAGACTAAGCTACAAATTCTAAGACTTATTTACCTATTTTGATTTAAAAGTCTATTGTACTCCTATATACAATACAGAGGTTTTCTGCAAGTTTTTTTTTATCTTAAAGGGTAACTGTGGTCCCATACGAATCCTTTATAAAAGAGCACATTCCTACTTTTAAACACCTCCAGGATCATCCTTTTATTGCAATCTAAGCAAATTTATGGCAGTAAAAGGCTAGCGATGTGAGTTGTAACATCACCAGCACCATTTCCGCAGCTATACTTGCCTTCCATGCCCAGTTGTAGCCTACTGCTGTAACTTTTTCAAATAGCTTCAGAAAAGATTGTTTGTTTTTGTAACTGCCGCACACTAGATGTCTCAGTCTAATTTTCAAGCCTATAACTTAAACCAGAGAAGTTAGAGACATCATCTTAGGCTTGTTTGAAAGGTATAAGAGATCACTGTGATAAAGACCACTCTTTATCACAACCAGTTCTAACTCAATAAAACCCAAATGGTGTAGCTGTGGTAAAAGAGCATCAATTTTCTTTTTTTTTAGACCATAATATATAGGCAAGCATAAATTTGTTTTTCTTCTTTTTTTTCTCAGGTGTTATCCATAGTCCCCCTGTTCTAATGATATTTTATTTAAACCTAAACCTAGAAATAAGTAAAGAGGAGAACACTGACCTTTTTTCGAAGAAGCAGAGGAACTGATGAAATGTTGTTGAAAGCAAACACTGCATATAATAAAGGAGGAAGTTCCCACTTGTTTTATTGAAACTGAACAACAAGGATTTACCTTTAAAAAACTATTACAGTTTTTATAAGAGAGCTTAATTAGGAATTGTAAACTCTTATAAATGTATTATTTTCTTCACCTTACCTACTAAATATTTTTACTCACAGAGACCAAAAATTTGCTTGGGAGAATCTCCTTATTCAAAGCACAAAAATAAGTATATTTTATAGCATATCCTCTTGTGAAATTCACACTTCCTGCCAACTAACACACTTTTAGTAAATACATTTGCACATGGGCTAAATCCTTTAGGGATGGAATACAGAGGAATCCTTCTTGGATTGGATGATTTCTTAACATTGTGTCTTTCTTCTCTTTCTGCCAACAGATAAGCATTGATTGCCGCAAAAAAACCCAAACCGATCTAAATTCCTAACAGCTTTTAGCACATATTATTTATCATGTTTTTATCATATTTAAAGCCAATTGCAGACAGAGATGGCTGACAAATGTCTGGCTGCTAACCACTTTGGCCAACAAACATATTGGTCAATGTTAGCATCTTTCATCTCGGCATGATAGGTCATAAATAACACAACACTTGTAAGATTAAGTGGTTGGTCTTGGGACATTCATTGACCGATTCAGCATGCAAAAAGCCTTCATCATGAATGTATTTGGTCTCCAGGTCACCGCATATTGTACAGTTTAATTTATAATCAGGAACATTTCCCAACATATTACTGTATATAGTAGTATGTTAATTGAAAAAGTTAAAGGATAAGTACACTGTAAAAGCAAGTTAATCGTAAGCTGCAGCTTTAAAAAAAAAACTCACTCCCCCCTCTCTTTTTTTTTCTTCTAGGTCCCAGGCCATTGCCCAGGGCCATCGATAAAAACAAACAAGGAAAAAGATTTTCAACACACATTCCCAGGCTCCATATAATATTATAACATCTGTGCCAGTGCAAACAGTAAAACACAGGTGTTTAGGTTGCAATTTTATGCATAAAAGTGAAAAGCCTTCCAACCACGTCAAGGTAACCACAATATGGAGGTCTTAACTAATTACCTTGGGTCCTTTATCTGGGCTGACATCCTGCTGTTTGGTTGCATTTTCTAGGAAGGCTTTTCACTTTTTGCATAAAATTGTAACTAAAACCCCTATATTTTTCTATTCATATAAATTTTATTATATATTTATATATCAGTATAATAGTTATACCTTCAGCACTCCTCCACAGCCCATATTCTATTGCTATTCTCTTGGGACACTGCCTGTAGTCTTCCCCATATGTTAAAACATCAAATGAGCAGCACTTGCAGTTTCACATCACACTTTTAAATCATTGAAATATCTTTATTGTACAAATAATGTGACTTTCAAGAGCCCTGCTCCCTTCATCAAACTCAACAAAGATAAAAGATATGTGCAAACAATCTCATCAACCACCAATTTTAAACAGGAAAACAGGGAATGACATTGTCCTGTGTATAATATAACTACATAAACATATCTCAGTATATAGAAATCACCATCCCCATATGTACATAATATAACATACCTGTAATGTAACCCCTAGAGAGTAAGTATGTCAACTTATGTTTAGAAATAAACTGACTAAGTATCTATAACTTTATAAAAATAAGTACCAGTCAAAGTCCTTATTGAGGCCATTGGGGCCAAACCTCCATTTGTTTTAATTTAACTCTCTGTTACTCCCACATCCTGAACTAGAAACCATCTCTAAACCATGAACTCATTCCATGACATTCTCTTTTTTGTGGGTCACTTACGATCTGACCCTTCTAAATTGACTGACAGGAATAGATTTTCTCCACACGAACAGGATGAAAGCTCGTGTAAGATAAAATCTGATTGCTGACAGTCTCCTTAGTATATAACTCAGTTTTCAAATGCTCAATAGTATAATATCCACACTAGAGACGTGAAGTTACCCTCTCTATGCATCCGTCCTATGTGCATAAAGTATTAATGTACCACAAAATAGACAACCTGAGGCAGAATAACTGCAAACGGCTGTTTATTCATGCGGCTTCAACACGACATGTTTCGAGTCACACGGACCCTTTCGCAAGTGTATCTAAACCACACAGAATAGCCATCTTTAAAGGCTTCAAACAGGAAGTGATGAATAAACACACCCATTAACTCTTGATGAAACAATGATTAAAGGGTATGTCCACCCTTCTTTTTAATTTTTTATATAATGTAGGGCTTAGTCACCCAGGCCCAACCACTATATTTTTTAATGTAAGAAACTCCCCAAACATTACTTACCTTCCCTCTTTCCTCCGCCGCATTGCCCGGCCCTCTGCTTGCATGAAATGCAAGCAGAGGGGCGGGCCGTCAGCCACGTCTGTGATTGGCTGAGAGGCTAAGATTTTTATTTACTACAGAGCGGTGCCAGTGGTGGGGGGAATTATAGTTTTGGGTGGACATGCCCTTTAATAACGTGCAATTGGCGTAAAGTGCATAATGTGTGCTAATCAAGTATAAAGTGCCACAAAAGTGCATAGCACTTATATTGATTTATAATTTAACATGTAATAGATATAACACTTAAAAAGTGCTAATAGTTATTCTGTAGTATCAACTAAAGTAACCGTGTATAAATGGTAGTATAATAAAAACAATCAACTTAAATATCATATTCCAAGCCTAAATAGCCATAGATATTATCATAAAAAGCTATATGCATAAATAATTAAAAAACATAAATATTTATCATTAAAACCAAAAAGGTTTTAAACCAAATAGGATCATAATGTCCATACATTATTGACTGTTATCTTTTGAATATTATGGACATTATGAGTTTTACTTTAAGTATAACAGAGACAAAAAAATGAACCCTGTGCTACAGTAAGTATCATTACTTTGACAGAATATGAAAAATCCCCAATAGGGGATACTAATCTGTAAGCGCTTGGTTCAGATATATGTATAGAGTTGTGAAATGAGTTCAACTGTCATTTAATTCATTTAATTCAGTTTTTAAACACTGACATATGTATTTTTACAGGGGTGCTTATGATAATTTAGGAAGCAGAATACATTTTTTTAAAAGAAACTTGTTATAAATTTTGATAATTTATAATTTCTATGTATGTCTGTCCCTATCTTACCACCAATAAATAAATCTTAAAGGATTTTAAGACTTAATTTTTTAAAATCCTATATAAAGCTTTTCTCCCCAGAATACCTATACATTGAAAGATTCTTTCTAGTTATTTGCATTTAGTAGATTAGTAGTAATAGATTAAGGAGCTTCCATGTTGTTGCCAGTACAACTCAGGTCATGTTTTGATATTGGAGGAATTGATAATTAATACAGGAGAGGAATATGTGGTCAATATCCCAATACAATGTACATATCTACATTTATATGGAATCTGCCTAACTGAGGGGGAATGAGTGCTTTTGGCTAGTCGTAAATCTGGAAATTCCTAGACACTCCCACCTCATGCATACCAGGATGGGGGTTGTTCATCAAATGGTTTAAAAATCCTTGTAGCCCCTATAACTGTGTTCATACTGAGGGGACATGCTAAAAACGTGTGTATGACCCAATGGATACAGGACTTCTTCTAGTAAATAGGGTCTGTGAATATTTTTATCCTTTTTATTTTATATAACTGTTGTACCTATTGTATGTCATTTTATTATAACACCATTTTCTTTATTTTTGTATTATATGCACTGTCCACCTTTGGAAATTAAATCTAAAATTTAATAAGTTTTGTCTTTGATGCTCTAAAAGAACTCAGTTAGCCTCTGATAAGTTTATATGTGAAGTTTATATGTGGTTGAGTGTTTGGCAGTGTAAATGCTAGTTAACTGTGACTGCTTGTGAAGGACTGATGCTAATTAACCAGTTAGTTGCTGGAGTGAATGGTGTAGTGTTAACCATTTAGCTGCCAGGACAGGGATGTGCATAGTCAGTGAGAGTCAAGAGTGTTTTGGGCGTCTTTAAGGTGTAACTTAAAGTGGTGGCAGCGAGTACCGATTGATTGGTCAGATCACGTGCCCAGCGAACTGGCGTTCGTGACAAATTGTCTGGCAGTGTGTGGGATAAATTATTTTTTATTAGAGCATTAGTGCTTGGATTAAGTATTTAACCCTTGTATCAGTCTTCAAAGACAAACTCAGTGCATTTATTTTTAAAAGACATACGTACAAACAGTTGTTCCCCCCCCTTCTCTGTTTTTCTTTTCTATCTTTTATTTGGCAAGGTTAGCTGAGGATGGCAACCTTTTACAATAGACAAACCAAGGAGGTCCTGATCAACCTCTGTGAGGAAAGAGGTATTGATGTCCTGGACAAGGGCATTGTTGGAGAGTGACCAGGAGCAGCAGAACTACACAACTGAGTCGGGAAGCGAAGTGGATTTAGCTATCCCAGAAAGGACTGTTAACCTTGGATCCTCTCAGCATGAGGATACTACAGTGCACGAAGACCGTACTTCTTCCCTGCAAAAGGATTTACAATTGTTGGGTTCAGATGACCCCCACTACGTCTTCAATTGATCTTGCAGTATCAGGAGAGGGAGGCAGCTGCAGCCGCAGCTGAGAGAGCTGAACGGCAAGCCCAGCGGGAAGCAGTTGAGCGGCAAACCCACCGTGAAATAAAAGCCGCAGCAGCTGAACGGCAGGCACAAAGGGAAATAGAAGCAGCGAAAGACAAGCAGACCGTGCATTTTAACTGGAGTTTGCGAAGCTCCAGCACCAGACCCAGTCTCCACAGTCCAGTGAGTCCAGAGAGGGTCCGTTTGCTTTGCATGGTTCACCCAAGTTTCCTGTCATGGACAATGATAGCAATTTGGACACTTTTTTGTTAAGTTTTGAAAAGTGCTGCAGACAGTATCAGTTGCCACAGGAGCAGTGGGCAAGATACTTGACACATGGATTAAAAGGCAAAGCCTTAGATGCCTTTGTTGAACTACCACCAGAGCTTGATAGGGACTATGATGCTTTGAAACAGGCTCTGATTAAGAAGTTTAACCTCACGCCAGAGGTGTATCGCAAAAGGTTTTGGGCATTGCAGAGAGGTCCCACTGACAGCTACTCAGATGTTGTGAGTAATCTGAGAACCGGTTTTCGCCAGTGGATTAAAGGACTGTCAGTTGCCAAATTTGAGGAGCTAGAGGATCTTATGGTAATGGTTCAGTTCCTTAACATCTGTCCTGGAGATGTGCAACAGTTTGTATTGGATCGGGAGCCAAAAACAGCGCAGAAAGCAGCAGAAGTCGCAGACACCTATGCAGCCAACAGGGTGCCAACATATTCGAAAGGTCCAACTCTACAAAGATCACCAGTGTGAGCGTAAAACCATGGAGATACACGCAGATGTTTTATATGTAACCAGACGGGACATGTAAGAGCTTCCTGTCTAGAAAGAAAGGGACCAGTGTCAGAGAATTTATGTCATCATATGCCGACTGTGACTGTGGGAGATAAAGTTACCCAGGGGTTACAGGACTCAGGAGCTAACTTGTCTCTGGTGCGCCCAGAGATGATTAACTTTGGGGACATTATTCCTGGGAAGACTTTATTGGTAAAGGGAGTGGGTGGGAGTCATCCACGGGTGCCTGTGGCTAATGTTTACTTGGATTGGGGTGTGGGGAGAGGTCTGAGGGAAGTGGGGATATCCAATGAAATTCCTGTCAATGTGTTACTGGGGAATGATTTGGGGAGAATGGTCTCTGCTTTTGTGCCAAATGATCTGGTCTCACTAAGTCCAGCCGCGCTGGAGTGTGACCACCCACTGCAATCAGTAAAGGGAACAGGTAACAAGGGGCAAGGTAACTGGGAGGGAGGGCTGAGAGACCAGAGCAGATGTCCGTCAGTGCCAGAAGCAGTATTGCCTAACTGTGTGAATGGAGAGAGAGAGGGATCCCCCAGTTCACTCTCTGGTAGAGTCAGGTATAGTACCTGTAGGTAGGGATTGTAACAGTAGCTGGGAGGGAGGGCTGAGAGACCAGAGCAGGTGTCAGTCAGTGGCAGAACCAGTATTGTCTAACTGTGTGACTGTAGAGGGGGAGGAAATGTATCCCCAGGGTGATGTTCTCGGTAAAGTACCCATAGCAGAGAGGGATTTCCAGAGTAGGATCCCTGATCCTGTGCCCAATCTGCCTGAGGTCATGGATAGCTGTCAGAAATTAGTGCAGGAGTGTGTGGGGCAGGTGGTAAGGACTCAGAGCAGGGTCCTAAAGGAGGTTTCCACTCAGACTGAGGGAGAAGAGGGTAGCTGTGGGCATGCGGTAGCGCCAGTACCAACCTCAGTGGTGAGTAGAGAAGGAAGAGCAAGGGTTAAAGAGGGACAGCTAACAGAGCTAGGAGTGTCCCAGGCAGATGGAAAGAAGGTAGCTATCCCTGAGGACAAAACCATATCAGTAACAGTCACTGGTTTGTCCCAGTCTAAGAGGGAGCAGGGATATGGTGATCAGGAAGGCAAGGAAAGGGTTAAGAGTGACCAGTATCTGTCTGAGTTTAGACCCAGGGGATGGGGAACTTTAGACCCACAGGATACAGGTAGCAGTGAGGATAAAGGAGGATCTGTCCAGCAGGAGAGTGTGTCAGAGGGAGGACAGATGCCTGAGGTTAGAAGTGGCTGGGTACAGTCCCCTACATATCACTGTACTCCAGGTAGTGTATACAGAACTGTACCTGTCAGCGCACAGAGTGGTCACACAGATGGTAGTATGGGTGGTTTGCTGTCTATATCAGAGTGTGTACAGACTGAGCATCAAGAGGTTAACCAGTCTACTTGGGTGAGTGAATGTGAACCCAAACCCAGTTCTCATAACCACAGTTATGAGAGGATGGTGGTTTTGTAAAAATGTGCAGGTGGAATCACATCGAGGAGCAATATGATTTACATTCACCGAACAAAGGGAATGCAGGTGGATATTCGTGTCTATCAGAACCACCTGATTATGGACGCAGTGTCAGGAAAGTGTGTAGTGACTTGGCAAGAATGGGTTAACTATTGGTATTAGTTCTTGCAAAGGACCAATAAAAATACCATTCCACCATGGAACAGTCCTATTGTTTATATTACGATTAGTTAAGCATGGAACCAGATCTCCTTTTCCAGACAATGTGGGGCTGTGTATCTGGAATTCTCTTCAGCTAGGGGTCTGGTGGGTACTTTAAGAGGTCATTTTAAGGAGAGTCATACATGCAAAATAAATGTATTTCTGTATTGGAATGTGTAAATTAAAAAACCTGTAATAAATGGCCGGGAGGCCGGGGTACTTTAGGAGGAGGCAAATAGTCCGGAAAATGCAGGACACAGGTGCTGCAGGGAACTGTAGGCAGGATTCTGGAACAAGTTTCTGCTGGGAACTGTAAGCTGAATACTGGAACAAGGTGCTGCTGGGAACTGTAGGCTGAATACTGGAACAAATGCTGCTGGGAACTGTAGGCTGGATACTGGAACAAGGTGCTGCGGAACTGGAACAAGCAAGGTAGGTATAGTCACTAGAGCGGGAAGGTAAGTAGCTGTAGCAGGAAAGGAACAGGATCCAAGGCAGGTGAGTACAGGAGCGATAAGGTAGCAAACGCTACTATCGGGCACCGGTTCTAAGAGGACGCCGCCTTTTGATTTCTCCTGCCGCCCAGCGTTTCGTGACGTCATGACGTCTACGGCGCCGACCACCCGGGAGTGCAGAGCGGCGCCGGAATGGCAGGTAAGTTCGTGACAGTACGCCCCCCCCTCACGGGGGCCACAGAACCCAACGGGCCAGGTTTCCCTGAAAAACTCCTGTGGAAAGCTCTGACTAGACAAGGAGCATGCAAATCAGAATGTTTAATCCAAGCTCTTTCTTCTGGACCAAAACCTTTCCAGTGGACCAAATACTGAAGAGACCTCCTCAAGAATCTAGAGTCCAAGATCCTCTCGACCTCAAACTCCTGCTGACCAGCAACTGAATTTGGACCGGAGGTAGTAAGGATGTTGGATACTGATTAGAGCATACTGGCTTGATGAGGGAAATATGAAACACGTTAGGAATCCGCATGCTGGAAGGAAGTTGGAGGCGAAAAGCCACTGGACCGACTAATTCCAGGATAGGAAAAGGACCAATAAATTTGGGTCCTAGTTTGGAGGTAGGAACCCATAGGTTAATATGAGCAGAGGAGAGCCACACTTTATCTCCAACAGAATAAGCTGGGGGTTCTCTATGTCTCCTATCTGCTGCAGTTTTTTGTACCAAAGCAGATTTCTGAAGGCTGATTTCCGTAGCATGCCAGATAGCGGTCATCTAGGGCAGCAGAGTCATTGGCAGCGGGTTGTGGTGAAAAGAAAATCTTGAGGAAAACATAGGATTCGTCCCAAAGACACATAAAAAAAGGAGATTTCCCAGTAGAAGCATGAGGTGAATTGTTATGGGGGAACTCAGCCAAGGCAGAAGGTCAGCCCAATCATCCTGGTATAGGAAATGGAACAACGAAGATATGTTACCAAAGACTGGGTTAGTGCGTTCAGTAGCCGTTGGACTGTGGGTGGTAAGCCGAAGAAAATTGTAACTTATGTTCATGTATTTGGAAACAAATTGGTACCTCTGTCAGAAACTATTTCAGAAGGGAGTCCATGAAAGCAGAAGATATGCGAAATAAATAGTTGAGCTAACTCCGTTGAAGATGGTAGTTTGGGGAGGGGGGAACAAAATGGGCCATTTTGCTGAAGCGGTCTACTGTCACCCATTAACCGTGTTTTTTGGAAGGCGGAAGTTCCACAATAAAGTCCATGGATAGATGGGTCAAGGTCTGGACGGAATGGGGAGGGGTTGAAGAAGGCCACAGGGGAGGGTTCTAGGAGATTTGGATTGAGCACAGCTGGTACACACTTGAATAAAGTCTTTTCTCATTTTGGGCCACCAAAGGGAACGGGCAAGAATATTAAAAGTTTTGTTAACACCGGGATGCCCGGCTTGCTGTTGAAACAGTGAGTATGAAGAAGGATAGTTTTCCGAAGTGGAAACAGGAACAAAGATTTTGCCAGAGGGTGTGTCTGGGGAGCAGAATCTTGTGCGGCTTGAATTTTGGAACAGAGTTGAGGAGATATAGAGGCCAAGATTAGTGGTTGGAATAATGGAGCCCTATCTTGATTAATACAGTCTGAGGAAGGGCTGTCAGCTTTTTTGTTTTGGAACCAGGTTGGTAAGTGATACAAAAGTTGAATCAGGAAAGAATAAGGACCACCGTGCTTGACGGGGATTTAACCTTTTAAGATTCTGGATGTATTTAAGGTTTTATGGTCAGTAAGGATGGTGATAGGTACAGAGGTGCCTTCCAATAGATGACGCCACTCCTCGAGGGCCAGCTTGATGGCAAAGAAGTTCCCTATTTCCAACATCATAGTTTCGCTTGTTCTTCTTCTTAGAGAAATAAGCACAGGGATGGAGTTTCCTTTTAGTGCCTTGTCTTTGGGAAAGGACGGCTCCAGCGCCCAAGTCCGAGGCATCAACTTCAATGTAGAAGGGAAAACTAGGATCTGGATGTTCTAGAACAGGAGCATCAGCAAAGGCCTCCTTGAATCGTTTGAAGCCTTATTACAGGCTTTGCCTGTAATAATTGGCAAAGCCAATGAACCTTTGAATAGCTTTGGTTCCCATAGGAAGAGACCAATCTTGGATGGCCGAAACTTTAACAGGATCCATCTGGAAACCTTGGCAAATACGATGTAGCCAGTAAGGGGACTTGCGAACACTCAACAGACACTTTCCAGTTTGGCATATAGGCTATTCTCTCCAGACGTAGTAACACCTGTTTAACATGGAGGCGGTGTGAGGGCAGATCTTGAGAAAAGATTAAAGGACAATTATACTCACCTTCCCTCCGCTCTACATCTTTGTGCAGTAGCTTTTACTCAGGGTGAGGACCTGAACCGCTAGGTCCTCACCCTTGGATTCGCGAAACCTAAAGCAGCGTCTTAGAGCAACACTGCTCTGGTAGGCTCCGCCCCCTCCTCTCGTCGGCGACGAGGCCAATAGGAAGGCACGCTCTGCAACAAGCGTGCCTTCCTATTGGCCAAAGGGCATTACGAGATATTCATAGTGACCGTCCCTAGTGTTAAAGCGGGTTTTCCACTTCACCTTTGCGTATACGGATCAGATTGTATGCCCCCCGAAGATCCGGTGTAATATTTTAGCCCCTTTTATCTGGTCAAACAGTTCAGAGATGGAGAAGAGGATAACTGTATCTTTATGTGATTTTATTAAACCACGGTAGTCGATGCAGGGTCGTAAACCTCCGTCTTTTTTTTCAACAAAAAAGAACCCAGCTCCAGCAGGGGAAGTGGAAGGTTGTATAAAACCCCTAGACAAATGTTCAGTAATGTACTCTTTCATGGCTAGAGTTTCAGAGGGAGAAGTGGGGTATGTTCGTTCCCGAGGAGGCATAGTACCTGAGAGAAGATCGATTGGGCAATCGTAGGATCAGTGCGGTGTAGCTTCTCAGGTCGCTTTTTACAAACACAATCAGAGAAATATGATAACATTCAGGGAGATCTTCTCAGATTTATTTTCACAGGTAATGGTGGTGCAATGAGTAGAAAAAACAATTTTCAAAACAGAAAGGACTCCAAGAATGAGTTCATTGTTAGACCAATATAACAGGGTTGTGTAATCTGAGCCATGGAAGTCCGGAATCAGGGGAGCGGAAGGGCTTGGATGACAAGAAAAGATAAATGTTCTTGGTGAAATATGCAATGCGGAATGTAGATTTGGAGATGAATTCAGAAGCCAGTGAAGGAGAGGAAGCCCCAATTGTGCTGCATAGGTAGATCAATGAAGTTTCCAGCTGCATGGAATCGACAAAGGCCTGGGAGGAAAAAGTTTTACCATTACAGGTGATAGTAGCTGTGGTAGAAAGAGTTTCAGTGGTTCAAATATGGCAGGAGACTTAATGTTACCTAGAAGGAGCTCCTCCTTGACTTTTAGGTCATGGAGTTTCCCGACTTCTGGGGACAATTTCTCACAAAGTGTCCTTGCCCAGCACAATAGAGACAAAGTCCATTAGTACGTCGGCGTTGTTTCTCAGGAGACAGATGGGTGCCGCCAATGCATCGGTCTTCACCCGAAGATATTGGTTGTGGAAACGTCTGAGCAGGCCTAGGAAAGGTCTTAGGGAAGCTGATGGACGAGCTGCAGACCTTTCTGCCTGCCGTTCATGAAAGCGGGTATCAATCTGGATGCATAGCGTAATCACAGTCTTCCAATGGGACAGGTAATTCCCTAGATACTAATTCATCCTTGGGCGATCAGAGAGTCCCTGCCAAAAGGTGCTGTAAGTGCCTCATTGTTCCAAGAAGTCTCCACAGCAAGTAGGTACGAATTCAATGCAATTGACCCATGGAACGAGAACCTTGGCGGAGCTGCATCAAACGGGAGGAGGCAGCAGAGGTTCTTCCTGGAGCATCGAAGACCTTGCGAAACATACTCAGGAAGTCAGTAACATTATAGACTAGAGGACTCTTTTTCCCATAAGGGAGAAGCCCAGCCAGAGCATTGCCCTCCAACAAGGCGGTGATGTAACCAACTTTGCACGATCCGATGCAAAATGAGATGGTTGAAGTTCAAATTGGATTCGGCACTGATTAATGAATCCACGGCAAGGCTTGGGCATCACCATCAAACGCGAGGGGGAGGTATGCGGGGCTCTCTCCAAAGAGAAGGTCACCGGATCCGGACGTAGAAGGAGGTGGCGTAGAACCCGGAGCAGAGGCAGAAGCTGGGGGGTAGCCGGACAGCGAGGGTATCCATGAACTGCGCCAACTGGCCCTTGATGGTGTTCAAAAATGTCCATGGCGTTGGACAAAGTTTGGAGAGTTTTACTCAACTCTGCCATAGCCCCCTCAGGCGTTTCCATAGCCCGGTAGTACTGTAATAAATGGCCGGGAGGCCGGTGGTACTTACAAGTACGCTTTAGGAGGAGGCAGATAGTCCGGAAAATGCAGGACAGAGGCTGCTGGAACAGAAGGCTGGAATCTGGAACAAGGTGCTGCTGGGAACTGTAAGTGAATACTGGAAACAAGTGCTGCTGGGAACTGTAGGCTGGATACTGGAACAAGGTGCTGCTGGGAACTGTAGGCTGAATACTGGAACAAGTGCTGCTGGGAACTGTAGGCTGATACTGGAACAAGGTGCTGCTGGGAACTGTAGGCGGATACTGGAAAAGGTGCTGCTGGGAACTGTAGGCTGGATACTGGAACAAGGTGCTGTGGAACGTAGGCAGGATTTGGAACAGGTGCTGCTGGGAACTGTAAGTGAATACTGGAACAAGTGTGCTGGGGAACTGTGAGCTGGATACTGGAACAAGGTGCTGCTGGGAACTGTAGGCTGAATACTGGAACAAGTGGCTTGGGAACTGTAGGCTGGATATTGGAACAAGGTGCTGCTGAACTGGAAAAAGCAAGGTAGGTATAGTCACTAGAGCGGGAAGGTAAGTAGCTGTAGCAGGAGAGGAACAGGATCCAAGGCAGGGGAGTACAGGAGCCATGAGGTAGCAAACGCTACTATCGGGCACCGGGTCCAGGAGGACGCCGGCTTTTGAATTCTCCCGCCGCCCGGCGTGTTGGCGTTGTGACGTGTACGGCGCCGCCCACCCGGAAGTGCAGAGCGGCGCGGGACCTGAGCGGCAGGTAAGTTCATGACAGAAACCAATATTATATTTATGAATAGAACAGAAGGCCCCTCAAAATGATACCCAACATGGAGCCCTTATTCCCTTGCCAAGGCGAGTTATTAATATCTTGGTAAATATGATTACACCCAGGTATGTTTGGTATTGGAGGAATTGATAATTAATACAGGAGAGGAATAGTGGTTAATATCCCAATACAATGTACTATATACATTATAAGGAATCTGCCTAACTGAGGGGAAATGAATGCTTTTGGCTAGTCGTAAATCTGGAAATTCCTAGACACTCCCACCTCATGCATACCAGGATGGGGGTTGTTCATCAATTGTTTAAAATCCTTGTAGCCCCTATAACTGTGTTCATACTGAGGGGACATGCTAAAAACGTGTGTATGGACCCAATGTTTCTTCCCGCCCCGGGATACAGAACTTCTTCTAGTGAGTAGGGTCTGTGAATATTTTTACCCTTTTTATTTTATATAACTGTTGTATCTATTGTATGTCATTTTATTATAACAACATTTTCTTTTTTGTATTATATGCACTGTCCACCTTTTGGAATATTAAATCTAAAATTTAATAAGTTTTGTCTTTGATGCTCTAAAAGAACTCAGTTAGCCTCTGATAAGTTTATATGTGGTTGATGTTTGGCAGTGAAATGCTAGTTAACTCTGTGACTGCTTGTGAAGGACTGATGCTAATCAGTGCCGCTCCTGCCATGAAGCCACGTGAAAAAATCACTCACGGAGCGTTTTCCTGGTCAAAATAGAAAGGCGGCAGCTTGTGAAACTGTTTTTTTTTTTAAATTGCGCTTAATTTACCTTTGTGCGCCGCAATGTAAACCGGAAGAACTCTGGACTCTGCACTGCGGTGGCGCGCCCATTGGTCCCACAGCTGCTCCGGTACATCCCCTGGCATGTGCGTAAGTACGTGACTTACGCACTTAATGTGGGGCGTACTGGAGTCCGGAGCCAGAAAGTAGCCTGTCCGTGCAGCCAGGAAGTTCAGGAACATAGAAGTTGTTCCAGTCTGAGCGGACAGAATGGAAGTTTAGTCCCCGGAGCCACCACGTGTCTCATCCGAGTTCAGATCGGAGGGAACAGAGTCCAGGGGGGAGCCCGAGCAGCATGACTGGGTACGAGGTAAGAGACTTGGGGAAGGGAAGGAAGCACGTGGGTTCAATGTACAGGGACGTGTCTGTCTCACAGTATGCTCAGAGTCAGCTCAGCACTAAAAATCAGCCAGCACCGTGTGCGAGTGAGGTTAGAGGCAGAAAGGTAGAGTAAAGATGATAGATAGATCAATAGATAGATACAAAGGTAGATAGATAGACAGACAGAGATAGATAATAGATAGATCATATAGATAGATAGACAGACAGAGATAGATAGGTAGGTAAATAAATAGCAGAGATAGATAGATTAGATAGATTACATCGATAAGTTGCAGGCATAGATAAATATCAGAGATAGATAAATAGATAGCAGAGATAGATAGAAAATAGAGCTAGATAGATAATAGTGATAGATAGCAGAGATAGATATAGCTAGATAGATAGCTAGATAGCTAGATAGATAGATCAATAGATAGATACAAAGGTAGATAGATAGATGATAGATAGATCATAGATAGATACAAAGGTTAGATAGATAGACAGACAGAGATAGATAGATAGATAGATCATATAGATAGATAGATACAAAGGTAGATAGATAGACAGACAGAGATAGATAGGTAAATAAATAGCAGAGATAGTAGATAGATTACATAGATAAATTGCAGACAGATAAATATCAGAGATAGATAAATAGATAGCAGAGATAAATAGATAATAGAGCTAGATAGATAATAGCGATATATAGCAGAGCTAGATAGATAATAGCGATAGATAGATAGATAGATAGAAGATGATAGATAGATAGATAGATTTGATAGATAGCAGAGATAGATAGATAATAGCGATAGATAGATAGCAGAGATAGTAGATAGATAGTATAAATACTCAGATAAGATAGATAGCAGAGACAGACAGATAATAGAGATAGATAAAAGTGATAGATAGAGATAGATAGATAGCAGAGGATAAGATAGATATAGAGATAGATAGATAATAGTGATAGATAGATAGAAGAGATAGATAAGATAGATAGATAAAATATCAGACGAGATAGATAGATTAGATAGATAGATGCAGAGATAGATAATATCAGAGATAGATAAAGGATAGAGAGAGAAGATAGATAATGAGCTAGATAGATAAATAGCGATAGATAGCAGATAGATAGATAGATAATAGCGATAGATAAGATAGATAGATAGATAGATAGATAGATAGATAGATAGATAGCAGAGATAGATAGATGATAGATTGCAGAGATAGATAGATAGCAGAGATAGATAGTAGATAGCAGATATAGATGATAAAGATAGATGCAGAGATAGAGAGATAGATAGATAGAAGGAGTAGTAGATAGAAGAGATAGATAGATAGATAATATAGATAGATAGATAGATAGATAAATATCAGAGATAGATAGATAGATAGCAGAGATAGATAGATAGATAGATAGCAGAGATAGATAGATAGATAGATAGATAGATAGATAGATAGCAGAGATAGATAGATAGAGAGATAGCAGAGATAGATAGATAGATAGATAGCAGAGATAGATAGATAATATAGATAGATAAATATCAGAGATAGATAGATAGACAGATAGAAGAGATAGATAGATAGATAGATAGATAGATAGATAGCAGAGACAGAAAAATAGCAGAGTCCAGGGGGGAGCCCGAGCAGCATGACTGGGTACGAGGTAAGAGACTTGGGGAAGGGAAGGAAGCACGTGGGTTCAATGTACAGGGACGTGTCTGTCTCACAGTATGCTCAGAGTCAGCTCAGCACTAAAAATCAGCCAGCACGTGTGCGAGTGAGGTTAGAGGCAGAAAGGTAGATAGATGGATAGATAGATCATATAGATAGATACAAAGGTAGATAGATAGACAGACAGAGATAGATAATAGATAGATCATATAGATAGATGACAGACAGAGATAGATAGGTAGGTAAATAAATAGCAGAGATAGATAGATTAGATAGATTACATCGATAAGTTGCAGGCATAGATAAATATCAGAGATAGATAAATAGATAGCAGAGATAGATAGAAAATAGAGCTAGATAGATAATAGTGATAGATAGCAGAGATAGATATAGCTAGATAGATAGCTAGATAGCTAGATGATAGTCATAGAAGATCAAAGGTAAGATAGAGATAGATAGATCAATAGATAGATACAAAGGTAGATAGATAGACAGACAGAGATAGATAGATAGATAGATCATATAGATAGATAGATACAAAGGTAGATAGATAGACAGACAGAGATAGATAGGTAAATAAATAGCAGAGATAGATAGATAGATTACATAGATAAATTGCAGACAGATAAATATCAGAGATAGATAAATAGATAGCAGAGATAAATAGATAATTAGGTAGATAGATAATAGCGATATATAGCAGAGCTAGATAGATAATAGCGATAGATAGATAGATAGATAGATAGATAGATAGATAGATAGATAGATTTGATAGATAGCAGAGATAGATAATATAGAGATAGATAGGTAATAGCGATAGATAGATGCAGAGATAGATAGATAGATAGCTAAATATCAGAGATAGATAGATAGCAGAGACAGACAGATAATAGAGATAGATAAAAGTGATAGATAGAGATAGATAGATAGCAGAGATAGATAGATAATAGAGATAGATAGATAATAGTGATAGATAGATAGAAGAGATAGATAAGATAGATAGATAAATATCAGAGATAGAAGATAGATTAGATAGATAGATTGCAGAGAGAGATAAATATCAGAGATAGATAGATAGCAGAAAGAGAAGATAGATAATAGAGTAGATAGATAATAGCGATAGATAGCAGAGATAGATAGATAATAGCGATAGATAGATAGATAGATAGATAGATAGATAGATAGATAGATAGCAGAGATAGATAGATTAGATAGATTGCAGAGATAGATAGATAGCAGAGATAGATAGATGCAGTAGAGATAGATAATAGAGATAGATAGCAGAGATAGAGAGATAGATAGATAGAAGAGATAGATAGTAGATAATAATAGATAGAGATAGATAGATAGATAGATAACAATATCAGAGATAGATAGATAGATAGCAGAGATAGATAGATAGATAGATAGCAGAGATAGATGGATAGATAGATAGATAGATAGATAGATAGATAGCAGAGATAGATAGATAGATAGATAGCAGAGATAGATAGATAGATAGATAGCAGAGATAGATAGATAATATAGATAGATAAATATCAGAGATAGATAGATAGACAGATAGAAGAGATAGATAGATAGATAGATAGATAGATAGATAGATAGATAGATAGATAGCAGAGACAGAAAAATAGCAGAGATAGATAGACAGATAGACGAGATAGACAGATAGACGAGATAGATAGATAGCAGAGATAGTGGATAGCAGAGATAGATGGATAGCAGAGATAGATGGATTAGATAGATAGCGAGATAGATAAATATCAGAGATATATAGATATATATAGATAGCAGAGATAGATAGATAGATACATAGCAGAGATAGATAGATAGATAGATAGATAGATACATAGCAGAGATAGATAGATAATAGTGATAAACAGATAGATAGCAGAGATAGATAGATAGATAATATAGAGAGATAGTAGATAGATAGACAGATAGATAGATAGATAGCAGAGATAGTAGGTAGGTAGATAGAAAGATGATAGATAGATAGATAGATTAGATAGTAGTAGCTAGATAGATAGATGGAGTGATAGATAGATAGATAGATGGACAGACAGACAGAGATAGATAGATAGATAGCAGAGAAAGATAGATAGCAGAGATAGAGAGATAGATAGATAGTTAGACACAGATAGATAGCAGAGATAGATAGATAGATAGCAGAGATAGATGGATAGTAGAGATAGATAGATAGATAGATAGATAGATAGATAGCAGAGATAGATGGATAGCAGAGATAGATGGATAGCAGAGATAAATAGATAGATTAGATAGATAGCAGAGATAGATAAATATCAGAGATAGATAGATATATAGATAGCAGAGATAGATACATAGCAGAGATAGATAGATAATAGCGATAGATAGCAGAGATAGATAAATAGCAGAGATAGATAGATAGATAATATAGATAGATAGATAGAGATAGATAGATAGATAGATAGCAGATATAGATGCAGGGCCGCCTCTCGCTAATGACGCAGGGTGCAGCACACTGCAGAGCGGCACCCTGTAGGGAAGCGGCACTGGCATGCCGCACTGTCACACGCTTGTATTTTTTCAATTTTTTTGTTTGTAATGGAGGCCGGCTGCCCAACTCCCTCCTAATCTGTTGGGGTGGGGGGGGGGGGGGGGGGGGCGGACCCTGTGTAACTGTTACATTACCGGCCACAGTGACAGCACATAGTAGCAAGTTCAACTTACTGGGAAGAAAGTGACAGCACAAGGAAAGCGCTGGAGTCAAATAAACCCCACCCACAAACCTCCCCCACTAGACAAACTCCGCCTCTCCATCCACCCACCAATAGCCTCAAGTTGGGTCAGTAAGTCCATAGACCCGCCTAATACCCACCTGCGATCCTGCTTACACCCGCCACAACATAATCCTAGCTGTCACAGCCCACAATGCCTGTGTGACAAGTCTGCTTCGGTCCTGCCGCATACCTACTGCATACAGCTACAACACTGAACCTACATACACTGAGCCTACACACTAACCATCCTCAACCGTCGTGACTCGTGGCGTGCACTGCCATGACATAGTGACGGTCAGCGCTGCAAGTTCAGCCGTGAGACCAGACAGGCTGCTGGAGCTGCGCCGCATGCACTGTTGTGTCCGAGACGAGTGAATGAATCTGATTCGGAGAGATGATTCAGTGACAGTGACAGTGGTGTGAGAATCAATATAAAAATAAATTGAATTGAAATCCTATCCCTAAAATAAAGGCAACAAAACAACTTTAGGGATGGATGGGGTAGGCTGGGGCCTGGCCCGGGACTGGGGGTTTGTTCTGTAATTCTGTCTCTGAGGGCCCAGCAGTGACTTGCAGGCAGCAACCATAATTCATGTGCCCAGGCAGCAGGCCTAGCAAAATAATTATAACCAGATGATGATAGATAGACATAGACAGTGATAGATAATAGACAGATGATAGATAGATAGATAATAGATAGACAGATAGATAGATAGATGATAGATAGATAGACAGATGATAGATAGATAGATAGACAGATGATATATAGATAGATAGGCAGATGATAGATAGATAGATAGATAGATAGATAGATAGATAAATAGATAGACAGATAGATAGACAGATGATATATAGATAGATAGATAGATAGATGATATATAGATAGATAGACAGATGATAGATATATAGATAGATAGATAGAGAGACATATGATAGATAGATAGATAGACAGATGTATATGAGATAGATAAGACAGATGATATAAGATAGATTAGAACAGATGATAGATAGATAGATATATAGAGGATAGATAGATAGATGTAGAGAGACATATGATAGATAAATAGGATAGACAGATGATAGATAAATAGATAGACAGATGATAGATAGATAGATAGACAGGATGAGATAGATAGACAGACAAGACAGATGATAGATAGATGATAGATAGATAGATAGCAGAGATAGATAGATAATAGAGATAGATAGATAATAGTGATAGATAGATAGAAGAGATAGATAAGATAGATAGATAAATATCAGAGATAGATAGATAGATTAGATAGATAGATTGCAGAGATAGATAAATATCAGAGATAGATAGATAGCAGAGATAGATAGATAATAGAGCTAGATAGATAATAGCGATAGATAGATAGCAGAGATAGATAGATAATAGCGATAGATAGATAGATAGATAGATAGATAGATAGATAGATAGATTAGATAGATTGCAGAGATAGATAGATAGCAGAGATAGATAGATAGCAGATATAGATAGATAATAGAGATAGATAGCAGAGATAGAGAGATAGATAGATAGAAGAGATAGATAGATAGCAGAGATAGATAGATAGATAATATAGATAGATAGATAATATAGATAGATAGATAGATAAATATCAGAGATAGATAGATAGATAGCAGAGATAGATAGATAGATAGATAGATAGATAGATAGCAGAGATAGATGGATAGCAGAGATAAATAGATAGATTAGATACATAGCAGAGATAGATAGATAATAGCGATAGATAGCAGAGATAGATAAATAGCAGAGATAGATAGATAGATAATATAGATAGATAGATAGAGATAGATAGATGGATAGAGATAGATAGATGGATAGATAGCAGATATAGATGGATAGCAGAGATAGATAGATAGCAGAGATAGATAGATAGCAAAGATAGATGGATAGCAGAGAGAGATTGATAGATAGATACATAGCAGAGATAGATAATAGAGATAGATAGATTGCAGAGGTAGATAGATAGATAGATAATATAGATGGATAGCAGACATAGAGAGGTAGGTAGGTAGAATGATGATAGATAGATAGATAGATAGATAGATAGATTAGATAGTAGTAGCTAGATAGATAGATGGAGTGATAGATAGATGGACAGACAGACAGAGATAGATAGATAGCAGACATAGAGAGATAGATAGATAGGCAGAGATAGATAGATAGCAGAGATAGATAGATAGCAGAGTTAGATAGATAGATAGCAGAGATAAATAGATAGATTAGATAGATAAATATCAGAAATAGATAGATATATAGATAGCAGAGATAGATACATAGCAGAGATAGATAAGAGTTAGATAGATAATAGCGATAGATAGATAGCAGAGATAGATAAATAGCAGAGTTAGATAGATAGATAGCAGAGATAGATAGATAGATAGATAGATAGATAGATAGATAGATAGATAGATAGATAGATAGATAGATAGATAGATGGATAGATTAGATAGATAGCAGAGATAGATAAATATCAGAGATAGATATATAGATTGCAGAGATAGATAGATAGATACATAGCAGAGATAGATAATAGAGATAGATAGATAATAGCGATAGATAGATAGATAGATAGATAGCAGAGATAGATAAATAGCAGAGATAGATGGATAGATAGCAGACATAGATGGATAGATAGCAGAGATAGATGGATAGATAGATAGCAGAGATAGATAGATAATATAGATAGATAAATAGCAGAGATAGATACATAAGATAGATAGATAGATAGCAGAGATAGATAAATAATCTATATAATTATATATAATCTATATATAAAATATATTATCTAGATAATAGTTAGGGCCCTGCTGAAAGAGTGGTAGCAGGGCTTACAAATCTTTTGGCCAACATCTTTTATTCTACAGAGTATGGTAGGGCTTTCTAATGTAATGTACCAACATGTTTTTAGTGTTTTCTAAAAATAGAGAAGCGTTTAAATAACCATTTAAAAAAAAAAACTTATGAAATTTGCCATGCCCATGCACTAAACCACACCCACAGACTAAACCACGCCCACACATTAAGCCACGCCCACTTTGCCGCTGCGTGCCGCTCAGTCTAGGAGCGGCATTCAAAAGTATTTTCAGGTACCAAAAACCCTAGGGACACCCCGGATGCTAATTAACCAGTTAGTTGCTGGAGTGAATGGTGTAGTGTTAACCATTTAGCTGCCAGGACAGGGATGTGCATAGTCAGTGAGAGTCAAGAGTGTTTTGAGGTGTCTTTAAGGCCGTAACTTAAAGTGGTGGCAGCGAGTACCGATTGATTGGTCAGATCACGTGCCCAGCGAACTGGCGTTCGTGACAGGTGCGTTCTGCTAAAGTGCTGGGTAAGAAAAAATCAGACTATTGGGACACAGGTTCGATTCCCCATGTTCCCGTTTTTTTGGTTTTTATTATGTGTCTAGCAAAAGATAAAGACTCTACATGAACTAGATGTTTACTTATTAGTCCTTGTGGCATAGATGTAGAAAACTTTCTTTTTACAAAGACACAGTATAGAAGGTTGCTGGTTTGATTACCCATACTTACTTTTATTTTTTGCTGAAATGTTAAATGTTCTGTTTCATTAATTCATGCTAGCAAAGACATACACTGCAAAGCTTACTCTTTTTTTGTATGAAAAGCAAAGGAATTTAACATTGTTAGGGATAGGAGCATTTGTAATGTGTTTACACAAAAAACTGCACTGAAATCTGTGTTCTGTGTCAGAGGGAGGGATCTCTGAGCTGTAACATGATTGGCTGTCAGCCTCCAGAAAACAAGACTGCAGTTTCCTGTGAAGTGTACTGCGTGCACTTAGCTGGGTGTTCCCAGATAAGGTGAATTATGGGAGCTGACCCCTCCTGAGCTGATTTTCATAAATCACCCAGCATCCACAGCAAAGGGAAAAATGAGACACAGCTTGTTGTGCATTTGTGAATGTGCTCTGTCATTTGGGCCAATGTTGTCTGGGGACTTTAGTTCTCCTTTAAGTTTACTACCAATATATTTAAATACCTCCCATAATAAATATAGCACATACACAATGATGGAGTCGCTTCCACGCTGTATGATTGGATGCAGTGAATGTGCAAGAGCCGTTGAAAGAGTTGTATTAATTTGGCACATACACAATGATATTAATAAACAGTGTGCACATATCCATGTGCACATATCCATCCCCACACACACTTACATAGTTCACTACTCATAAGTAGAATATAAACATGTGCAGGCTCATTTATCCAGGGACGCAGCAGTATATAAAGGAGTTAAAAGTTGCGACAACTGAAATTAAAATCATTGTGCCATCTGCATGGATTTTGCAAAAGACTAATGACCGTGGCTACTTCAATATGTGGTTTGTGCATATAAAAGCAAAGCTATTTAACACCAGCTAATTGCTGACATCAAAGTCGTGCTGAATTTTCAAACAGAGATTTACACAGAGCTATTGCAGTTCTGCGTAAATCTACATTTTGGTGTTGTACAACTGTTATGAAATGCTCAGTCCAGTTTAGTAATACAAATACAAGCCAAAAATCTCCAGTAATATTTATAAGGAATGTACACATACCAACATGGCATCATACCCCTTTCACATAAATCCAAAGATCTTTAGTAATAATATTTGTAATGTCATATACATTACAGAGGGTGCCCAGGTCCAGTTTGTGGCCTTGTTTTCCACTGGTCACTGTTTTACATGAGGGGTTAAAGTTACGTTAAATGCTATTAAATAGGTGAACGCCAGCAGCATCCTAAAATTTTGGATTGAATGTAAAGATTTTATATCCACTGTATCCACATACACATTATTCCCACTGTGCACCATATTCCAAAAACACCCAATACCAACCAGCCGAATGGGCCTGATGTTTTCGTGATCAGACAGAAGGAAACTTCTCTTGTAATCTGTCTGTTTCCTTGCCTTTGATTAATCAGAATTCTTGGCTTCCAATTGGGCACAATTTATAGCTGTTTTGGAAGTTCCTCCATTTTCATATAATTGTAAAAAATGCTCGCCATCAGAGGTACAAGGTACCTTGTCACAAAGAATATATCCCAAGCATTGTAAACAACCAGTTACTGTTCATGTGTCTATGTAAGTCTCTCCTCATCTGAATCAACTTTAAGCCCTGGTCTTGACATTTGAGGTTTACACCCCCACCCCTTTTTTTGCATTTGTATTTTATTGCTTTGTGATCAATAAATGTACAAGAAATATGTGTTGTAATATTAAGGGTTGCAACCCCTGGTCATGCTAAACAAATGAAGGCAACAGTATGTGACAATTTTTACATCCTTATTTTAAAAGCTTGCTACCTGGAAATTCAACACAAAAAATCCAAAGTTGTGAAATATATTGCACAGAAAAAGGCACAGAACTGTGGTGAATTACCAGAAGACTAAGATTCAGTTCTCTAAATTGGAAGTTGTTATTTTACAGTGATGGACAGGAACAAAGGGAATCTAATTGACTACAGTACTTACTAGCTTTTTTACTTTCTGCTCCACAAAATTCTAATTACTACAAGTTAGAAATTATAGCAAGAGATCCTCATTACATAGGGAATCATCAAATAGTTTTTACCATTTATTTCTTCTTTGATATTTTATACAGGAACATTAGCTTTTTACCTTGAAATTATTATTTTATTTTTTTATTGCATTTCTGCTTTTCTTATATCTTGCTGGACATATTCCATACTGCTTTGGTCATGAGTCTGTAAAGCTGGCTAATATACCTACTGTACCTCCCAATGTTTCCGCATTGCTTGGATAATGAATGATCACTTTGTTAATGACATCACAAAAAAGATGAGCTTGAACCGGAAAAGTCAAGATAAACTGACAGTGTTTTACATATTATATAGATGTAATAACTACTGTAAATGTTGAATCTAATATTTTATATGTGTATGTTCAGCATATGGGGAACTAGATACATCAAGGGGAAGACGAAAGGAAGTAAAGTGGATATGTAAACAAAGGAGAGCAAAACATTAAGAAAAATAAAGTGAAAAAAACTTCAAAATGGGAATAAAAAACAGATGATAAAGCTAAACTAAGTATAAAATTTGAATTTGTCTTGAAATACTGCATTTTGGAAGCTATATAAAACAATAATCTTGCTATGGCAATGAAAGAAATTTAATAATCCATTCTGACTAAATTATTTTTTTTATTGTTGTGCATATGGAAATGGAAGGGTGGATGTAGGGGTGCATCAGCAGGTGCATGTACCTGTGTATGTGTGGGGTATGTTTGTGACCAAAAAAAGTAACTTTTTTTATGAATTAGGAATGGTTGCCATGGAAAATGAAGGGTGGGATGGGAGAAGGGTGCATTAGTAGGTGTGTGTATCTGTAACTGTGTGATGTTAAGGGTATGGTTTTTTTTGTTTTTGCCCATAAAAGAAAATTTTTGATGATTAAGGCATGGTTGCCATGGAAACCAAAGAATGGGGTGGGTGTAAAGGTGGATCAGTAGGCATGTGTCTTTGTGAGTATAGAAGAGAGATGACTTTCCAGTGGAACTGCAGATATACACCAGCAGCTGATAGCTGCCAGGGAATCTGGGAGTTGTAGTTTGTAAAAATCTGGAGGACCACAGAATGGACATCCCCACTATAAAACTAAATTACATACTTTGTTCTAGCTACAAAAAAACATACATTTTGATTTACATATATTTATTATTGCTTTTATTTTGTAATTTTAGGGCATTTATTTTGAAATTGAGTGTGTGTGTATTAGTTAAACCTCAGAATGTTCCTGGGATTATACTCATTAGAGTCATGGGAAAAAGTCCAGCTATAAATGGATAATGGGGAACACTTCAATTGATTTCTTAGCTAGGTTACCTTACACTTCCCCCATGTGTCACAACTTACATTTTTATAACTTAAAGGACCACTACACCCTCACAATAACATCTTTTAGAAAGAATGTTGATATAGCCTAGTTTGTCCTTTGGATTCTTTACTGTAAGCCTGCTATGCTTCTGGATGTGACCTAGTTCAGAGCTTGAGCATGCTCAGATGAGGCAGCTGGAGGATTAGTTTTCAGTCATTGCCATATCAATAACGGACAAATCCATAACTGACAGTTTCTAACTGGAAGAACCAGGAAAGCAGAGACAGAGGCAGAGTTTAGGGTTTTAGGGGCTGATTTACCTGTATATAATTTTTCATTTATGGGCTAGAATTTTAAATGATATGAATAGGCCAATGGTTTTCAACGGAGACACATCTCTGCTTTTAATACAGAACTCTTAGTGAATAATGAGCATGCTTGCAAGTCAGGCAAATACTGAGCCTGAGCAAAACAAGTACTGGATTGAAGGCATGCAGTAACACACAAATATCAGAGTAAGTGCTGCTTACACATATTTATTTATAGAATAAGATTATGAAAATTCATTATTTCAATATAGTTGCCCTTTAATCAACAAAAAAGTCATGATTAACGCAATCTCCTATCAGCCCTTTCTACTATAGGGTCTATTAAAGGACCCTATAGAGAACCTGAGAGGTTATATAAAACTGTGATGGCATAACATATAGGTGATTTTGGTTATTCCAACTGTCATTTACATCACTTAAAGGACAATACTATTAAAAAAAACATCACCCCCATTAGATGTCCACACTTCCAGCAGCTGAAATCACTTACTCACATTTACAGCCATGCTGCTTGGTACACACAAGCAGATATTTTTGATATTCGATTTTTCGATTCATAGCACTTTCGGTCGGCCGAAATTATTGTGGGGCGGACGGCCGCAACTGACCTCGATCGTTCGTTCATCCGGATCGGACAAACAAATGATCAGACATGTTGGGAAATTCCAGTTGATCGTGCGGTTCCCTATGGAATACAGACATCTTAAGTAAGGTGTGTTGAGGCATTGTTTGTGGGGTGCAGCTGATACATACATTTGATCTGCAGGACCATAACTGTGGCATTGATGCACAACTTTGACCTACAGGTCCGTGACCTAAGACTCTCGGCTGGTGCTCCCCTGGTAATGCAACCTCGCCCATATCAAATGCCGGCCCTAGTAAAACCACACCAACATACCCCCTAGATTCTATAGGGGTCAGTGGCGGGATCCTCTATAGAAATCTGTAGGGTATGCTTATACAAATTTACTCCATTTCATATCTACCCTTATATTTTCTATTATAGGGTCTATTAAGGGACCCTAGTGATAGGGAACCTGAGAGGTTATATAAAACTGTGGTGATATACCCTATAAAAGGACCTATGCAGGTGATTTTGGCCATTCCAACTGTCATTTACATCACTTAAAATGTCACCTGCTGTAATATTTATAACTTAAAATTATATTAATAGGCCAATGTGCCACACCTGTGTTTGTAACACAGGGCTCTAATGTATATATACACACCTAGTGATACACTGTTAAAACCACCCCAAACTTCTGTTTCCATGGAAACCATAACTAAGTACTTAAAAGGCACATTTTACAGTCATAAACACAAAAACATACTCCCTAACAGCACTACTGCTGATGCATCCCAACACCCACCCCACCCTTCTGTTTCCATGGCAACCATACAAATGGGCTCAATAGAACCTATAGTAGAAAATCAGAAGGCTGATATGAAAAACCACACCAGCATACCCTATAGATTTTTATGGGGGTCCATTGTGGGGTAGCTTACAGAAATCTACAGTCTATGCCGATGCAAATTTACACCATCTTATATTTTCTACTATAGGGTCTATTAAAGGACCCAATAGGGAACCTAAGTGGTGATTAAAAAAAACTCTGGTGACATACCCTATAGAAGGACCCATGCAGGTGATTTAAGCCTTTCCAACTGTCATTTGCATCACTCAAAATCATGTCACCTACTGCCATTTCAATAACTAACAATTATATAAATAGGCAAATGGTTTCAAACTTAGTCACACCTGTAATACAGGATTGTTATACACCTAAAATCAAAGGTTCCACCACCCACCAGTCTTCCACAATGATTAATTATTAAATTGAGGTTTTGTGTTATGTGACATCTGTCTCAATAAGAAAGTGTATTGTATCTTGAGAAAGGTGTCACACTGGTGGGTGGTGGAACTTTTGATCTTATGTACTACATTGTGGTCCCATCTACTACTACCACTATGCACCAAGCATGAAGACATTTATATGGTGTGCAGACTTAACCTTGTATTTCATATCTGTTGTATTCAATTAGATCAACTGGACTTGAAGTTTAGTTCTTGAAGACCAGTTGAAGTCCAGTTGATCTAATTGAATACAACAGATATACCATGACCTGGATGAATGAGAACCTTCACAAGCCTTGTATTTCATGTTATACACACCTACTAATACACCATTAAACCCACACCACGCTTCCGTTTCCATGGCAAACATAACTTGATTAAAAATGTAGTTTTACAGCCATAAATACAAAAACATATCCTCTTAAAGCACACAAACACAGGTACACACACCTACTGATGCATCCCAACACCCACCCCACCATTCTGTTTCCATGGCAACCATACCTATAGGGTCAATAGACCCTATAGTAGGAAATCTAAGGGTTAATATGAGATGACATAAAACTACTCTGGTATACCCTATAGGGAACCTGAGAGATGGTAAATAAAGACTGTGGTGACATACTTTATTAAAGGACCTTATACTGTAGAAAACAACATCTTTTGCACCCATTTTGCCACATAAAATATCAATTGTTCTATATCTTTCAATTTATATAGCTAGATACAGCTTTTTTGATGATTTACGAATGATTATCATGGAAACAGCAGGATGGTGTGTGTGGCATCAGTAGGTGTTTGTTTAACTGTCTGTGTAGGGTGTGAGAGTATATTTGGGTGGGGGTATGTTTTGCATATATGACCCTAAAGCTAAATTTTTTACATTTTTTTCTGAGTATATACTTATTTTTATTATTTTGCTTCTATTTTGAAATTGTTTGCTAGTGTTATTTTGTGTGTTTCTTTCAGAGAGACACTGCGTGAGTTTGTGTAGCTTAAACTTCAGGTGCACTTCGTTAAGAAAGTGACAGTGGGATTTGATGACATGACCCTGCACCTTTGGAAAGTTCATGTTTTAGGATGCTCTGAAATTCATGGATAATGTAGAAACACTTTCAAGTTTTCCTTAGCTACTTAATAGCACACTTCTCCTGCGTCCTGTACGTCTGTACCAAATTTTGAGTCACTAGCTCCTGTGTGAGGAGACAAAAAAATAGGGAGAATAAAAGAGAAGAAATAGAAAACAGTAATTTAGCTCTTTCAAGCCAAATTTATAATAGGGCAGAGGAGAGGTAAATGTTGGAGGTGTGTCTCATACTGTACTTTAAAGGGGAACTGTGGTCCAAAAATAACTTTAGGTAAATTGATAGGAATTGCTCCCCTGAGAATTTTTTTTTTTTTTTATTTCCATTGTTTATTTTGCATAGTTTTGAAGATATTTACATTTTTGTGTGTGATATGGCAGCAGCATCACCAGGTCTCCTGCACTTCCTGCTCTGAAACTGTCAGTCAATCTGTCCTGTGTTTCCTCCTCCCCTTTGCAACCCTCCTGGTCCCTCCCACTCATGGACCCCATGGTCCCTCCAGTTGTAGGCCCCCCATGGCCCATTATCTTACAGCCCCATGTGGCCCCGCCCACTCGTGGGTGCCTAAGCCCCGCCCACTCGTGGGTGCCTAAGCCCCGCCCAGAGTGAGAACTCTGCCTGAAAAGGCTGTTTTCACACAGTGAAAGAGAAGGGCTGTAGATTCCCTTTCCTTCTCTGTCAGGACTTCACACAGCAGAGAGGAGGAGGGACTTCCTGTCTCCCTCCCACACTGAGGGAGTCTGAGGCTGTGTTCGCCGGCAGCACTGTGCAGGAGAAGCCTTAGGAATGTCACATGTCAGCCTCCCACCCTTTAACTTTCTGGTCAGTCATTTCTGTATATCTTGGGCTGTGGAACACGTAGAGAGGTGGTTGATGGCTCGTTTTAAAGGTAGGAAACTGGCCTTTCAACTTTTACCTTAACTTGTTTGGAGACCACAGTTCCCCTTTAACGACTATTATTAAAGCTGGTTGAAGCGGAAATAAGAGAGAATTTTATAACTAAGATACATTTTTGGGGGCGTGGCCTGACATGGAGTGAAGTCGGTCGCAGGTTTGCAGAACTCCGCTTGAAACCTATAATCCTGGCATTATCCTGAGGGGAATTTCTGACCCACAACCCACCCCAAGACCCTAAAATACCCCAGAGCAAGGGACACTAACCCCTGGCGCGGCAACTGCATCCACGACCAAGATCCGGACCACGTGGCCCGGGCTAACACGTGGCCTACCTGGAGGAACATCCGTTCAAACACCGGGGCCGAGCGATCGCGAGACACGGGCCGAGGTAAAGACCCCACACCGCGACCACACACCTGCCGACGCCGGACCGCCCTTTGACGGTGGACCGGTGCGGCGGGAAAGTCACAGCAACCTCGTGCTGCGGGCCCTTCCTACCAGAGCCGGGCCTCTATCCGGGGGGCAGCTAACCTATTGCCGGGGCTGCGGGGCCCGGGGAGCGCCACCGGAAGGGGGAACCCCGCGCTAGGGCGGGAGGCCCCCCCCCGCCTTGACTGGGCCTCAGCCTAATAGCCGACTAACTCGCTGCCGGAACCACAGTCCCCGGGTGACGCAGGCCGAGACCCTGAACCAGAGGCCAATCTATTTAATACCGGGGCTGCGGCATCCGTGGGGCGCACTCCGGAGGGGAAACACCGGGTGGAGGCCTGAACCCCCTCCACTGTTACCGGACCCACGCCAGAACACCGCAAACCCCCTTGGCAGCACACCTCAGACCACGGGAGAAGGTGAGGAAGGAGAACTACCACGCTCCCGGCCAGGAGACCACGCCCGGACTGCTTAACACACAGTGAGTAACTCCCTCTGTATATCTGGGCACTCCGCTCCTGATCATCAACCCACAGTCCTCCAACCAACACAATAAACTGAAACCACCCCATTTGTGGGAAAAGACCCCGAGCCACAAACACACTTGACCGAACAGTCAGTCCAACCAGTGACAGGTTCCACAACCCTGCCCTGTTGTCAAAGTGAAAACCGTTACATCTTCCATCTTGTCTTGACCATCCAACAGTATACCCTTGTCTATCACCAACAACGGGGCCCTGGTTGAACCCTAACAACCTTCACCAACCCTGGGTAAACGAAGAAATCGCAATAATCTTAACTTACCCCAACTCTCTGATGACATGTCTCCCAAAAGAGACCAAGACCATGGGAACAGGGAATCCATTAACAAACTTGAAAAGTTCCGCTGTCAGGGTGCTGCGGAAGCAACCACACACTCCGATACAGTGACCGAAAATAACCCCACACCACAACCTGATATATCGTCCAAAGTCCTCAAGGCGATCGCTACCTGCCAATCTACCCTGACCTCAAAGCTAGAGGAGGTCAAAACGGACATTTCCCTGTTACGCCAAGATTTTCAAAATCTCAGAGAGAGAGTCACAGAAACTGAAACCCGTATTAACTCACTGGAACAGGACGTACCCCCACTACAACAAAAGCTAAATGACCACCAAGCCACAATCCAGTCCATTCTTGCCAAACAGGATGACCTAGAAAATAGACATCGTCGCAATAAGCTTCGTTTTGTGGGACTCCCAGAAAAAGCTGAGGGCTCCAACCCCGCCATGTTCCTAGAAGAATTACTAATAACAACATATGGCAGAGATGAATTCTCCAACACTTTTGTGGTGGAACGAGCCCACCGGGTGCCCCCCCCCCCTTCTCCCCCGGGGGCCCCCCCCCCAGAACCTTCATCGCCAAACTCCTCAACTTCAGGGACAGATGAAAAATCTGCGAAATTTTGAATTTACGAGGATTTCTCGTATTTTCAAAAATATGAGAAATCCTCGTAATTTTGAAAATTTTCGAAAACGCGGTTCAGAAATGTTCGGAAGGTGGAAAACCGGAAAATCCACGATATCCGCCATTCGCGAATGAGGTAAATCCGCTGCGGATCCGGGTTCTGATCCGTGAACTGGGCCATCACTGCTAACAATATGTTACATTAAACATTTCCAGTGCACTGTGTGCCTTTATAAAAGTAAAAAAAAGCCTCTAATACAACTTTTATTGTTACCTATTAAATGTTTCACTACACAAATGTTGTACCGTATATACTCGAGTATAAACCGACCCGAGTATAAACCGAGGTACCCAATTTCAGCTAAAAATCCTAATAAAAGTTGTTGACTCGAGTATAAACCAAGGGTAGAAACTTGGCATTCAAGATGTTTGGAAACTACAACTCCCAGCATGCTTTATTAGCTGGGAGTTGTAGTTTCCAAACATCTTGAATGCCAAGTGAGGGTGGCATTCAAGGTAGATAGATAGATAGATAGAATGGTAGAGGATAGATAGATAGATAGAATGGTAGAGATTAGATAGATTTCAGTTTGTACCTCAGTGGGCTCTCTCCATCCAGGAACTGTGGGCTCTCCTCCATCCAAGGGCTTCCTGTGGCCAGGGACTGTGTGCCAGCATTGAAGGGAAGCATTGAAGGTTGTCTTGAAGGTACCGGTAAGCATTGAAGGTAAGCTTGAAGGTTGCTGCATTCGCAGCGCGGCTCATTCCTGTACTGGCGCGCCGGCTGACGTCACTGCCCGGCGCCGGGCTTGGCGCCGGGCAGTGACGTCAGACTGGAGCGCCAGTACAGAGAAAGATCGTGCAGCTGCCGGAATGCTCAGGTAAGCTGTTGACTCGAGTATAAACCGAGTCTGAGTTTTCAGGCTGATTTTTCAGCCTGAAAAACTCGGTTTATACTCGTGTATATACGGTACTATGTAATACACTCAACAATCTCCTATTTCTAAAGTGTTTAACTTAGCAGTAACAGTAATAGTATATGTATCCAGTTCTCAATTAGTTTAATGGCCGTTTAAAAACTGTAAAATTTTTCTGTTTTATTATTAATAATGGAGGGAATAAATTAATAATAAATTAATAAATGGAGGGAATTAAAAAAAAAAAAGACACAACACCTTCTCTCAATCTCCTTTCTAAAATAGGTGTAGTCCACATTCAAGATTATACGTAATATAAGGGATAATACGCTACCTAAAGTGTAAAATACAGAGATTACGCCACCAAGGAGTTCCCTGACGATATAGAAGAACGAGGCCGTAGGCCGAGTGCCTTTATACCGGTTAGGGAACTCCGAGGTAAAGTAATGTCCGTATATTATTCTGTAGGTAGTGTATTATTCCATATAATACATAAGGCACATAATACCTAAAAAAAAAAACAAAACAGCACAGGCAGCACACAAAAAAACAATGGCACACTTACTTATCTACCCCCTCCTGTTGATACTACTCCGTATTACCCTACCCCCCTTCCTGTATCTACCCCATCACCCCCTTCCTGTATCTATCCTCCCCATATCACCCCCTTCCTGTATCTACCCAACCCCCCCACCTCCCTGTATCTACCCCCACCTCTCTGTATCTTGCCCCCTATCTACCCCCACCTCCCTGCCCTCCCTGTATCTACTCTCCCCCCTCTATACTCCAGACAAGAGAATATGATTTCCGGGATATAAAGGGTTAAGATGCTGTTTTGTATTTAAATGTACTGACCAGGTTACACTCAGTTCTCTCCCGTCAGGTTCCTGTCACTGATTGAACTGCACGGAAGATAAGCAGCAGTGTCGCATTCCAATGAGTCATAAACGACTCTGCTGATGTCTGTACACTGCTGCTCATCTTCCGTACAGTTCAATCAGTGACAGGAACCGGACAGGAGAGAACTGAGTGTAACCTGGTCAGTACATTTAAATACAAAACGCCATCTTAACCCTTTATATGCCAGAAATCAAATTCTCTTGTATGGAGTATGGAGGGGGGAGAGGTGGGGAGGTGCAGTGGTGAGAATTCTTATTACAGTCACTCAGTGATGCACCTGAGTGACTGTAATATAGATTCTCGCCACTGCACCTCCCCATTGAAAGTATAGGAGCCTTATGTATTATATACACATATGGAAACTTTGGAGCAAACCATGCTTGCTTTTCGGGGTCCTCCACGCACTATTTTATCAACTACCAGTTAACCATTTGTTGGAAAATACTTCTTTAGGTTAGGCTAATTTTGCACACTCATTTGCCAACCATTTGTCTCTGCTTTGGAAAAGAAACACATCTTCTGGAACACTAAGATCCAGCCATATTCGGGGATTGGATAATATATTTGGATGTTTTTTTTCCTTTTTCTGTGAGGAAAATTATGAATCTCTTTCAGAGAAGTGTATGTATTTAAACTACCTACATCCAACACTCAACAAAAAAACTTGTCAGACATCTGCCCAATGTAAGGAGCAATGTGGCAGGGGCGTACCTGTAGGTCAGGGGCCCCCCGCAAGAATAGAGGCCAGGCCCCTGACCCCCTCCTCCCTTTCAAGATGCCTCTCGCGATCAGCTGTTTTAAACAGCTGATCACACGTATGAATGAAACATATGCGCGATCAGCTGTTTAAAAAAACGGACCGAACTCCAGGTTCAGTTCTGGAAGTTTGGGTCCGGTCTTTTAAACATGAATGAAACAGTATGTTTCATTCATACGTGCGATCAGCTGTTTAAAACAGCTGATCGCGGGAGGCATCTTTGGCGTGTGGCAGGCCTTACTACCGCCCGGGCCCCCCGCAGTGGGGCCCATAGGTCCCCCCCCCCTAAGGACACTGCCCTTTCTCCCTTTCCCCCCCCCCCCCCCCCCTTTTTCCCCCCCCCTTTTCCCCCCCCCCCCCTTGCCTACAGCCCCCCCCCACCCCCCCCCCCCCCCCCCGAGGGCTAGCCACGCCCCCCACCCCCCCCCGTCCACAGAGGGACCCCCCGGTATGGAGGCACAGCAGAACTGGAACCCAGCATGGCAGACAGAAGCTTCGCTATGCTATAATCGGGCACTGGTTACAGAAACGCTGTTAATTTGAATCTTCGCGCCACCAGCACCCTGTGATGACGTTGCGACCCTTGCGCGTCAGTGTGGAAGTAGAAGGCATGATGACCTTGGCACACGGACTCACTTGGCGCCACCATCTTAGAGGGAGCCGAACGGCTGGAAAGGTAAGTACTTTTCCTTACACCCACAACCCCAACTGCTATTTTTACCAGTTTATTACATGCATGATTTGCAACCAGATATTATATATATATAATAAGTTCTTTTCCATACTGGTAAAGCTATCGGCCTCTTTCTCCATCAATTTGCTTTTTATGCGCAGTGGAAGCAGCAGGGGAAACAGCACTCAATCATTGGTTGTGTAGTCAACAGTCAACGCTTTGATTGACTGCATGGACAGAGAAGAGTCATCTTACTCTGCCAGAATGGAGACAATAAGACAGAGACCAATGGAACAGTCTAAGCTGTGAATGAATTTATTTGTAATCCATGCGCCACAAGATGTTTCAGGTATCATGTACCATTTCTCAAGTGTGCATAGTGGTCATGTAGCAAAACTTAAATAGTGATAATCAGGAAGTGACATCAACTCAACAAACCACTCCCTCCATCCCTTACTCCTCCAATAGTCCCATCCATTAATACATTACAAGATCCTGGGATGTACTAGGTGGAGTTACCATTGACAATTCAAAATAAAGTTCAAGTGTGTCGTGTTCATTAAAACGTGTCACATGGATTCTCCAGGTGATGACTATAGCTAGAAAAACCTCCTACAGTTAGTATGTATTACAATGTTCATTGTAATATAGCACATTTTCTGTAATACATACTAACTGATATGCTTTCCTTTGCAGATACTTAAGTTTGGGATAGAATACCACAGAAGAAGTGGTAAGATAAAAGACTGCTATATAGCCATGTAGTATATTAGTTCTATTAATGGATTCTATATAATAGTATATTTAGGAGATCAGAGTCTCTTTCTCATAAGTGGTAATAAACCCTTAGGGGCACTGTCATTTGGTTTTAATGTTTTATATTTTCACTTAGGAGGTTTTTCTAGCTACAGTCATCACCTGGAGAATCCATGGGACACTATGGGACATGTTTTAATGAAAACGACACACTGGAACTTTATTTTGAATCGTCAATTCAAATTAAACTAATGTTTAAAGGGTATCTCCACCCCAAAACCTAAACTTTTCTGCATCGTAGGGGACCCCCTCCAACCCTAAACACCAGGTTTATAACTTTAAAAAGTGCCCAGATATAGACTTACCTACCTTCGTTCACTCAGCCTCTGCCCCTTTCGGGAACAAAGTAGCAATAGGGTCCGAACTGGCTGCCAGGTATTTAGAGAGCTGAGGGAACGAGGTCAGGTAATTAGGTAAGTTTATTTCTGGACATTTTTTAAAGTTATAAACCTGCCGTTTAGGGTTTAAGGGTGGTCCCCTACATTTCAGAAAAGTTTAGATTTTTTAACACTACTCAGTGGGGCCGGTAGTGGGTTAAAGTTTAGATTTCGGGGTGGACATGCCCTTTAATTCCATTATTCCAGACAAATTTGTGTACCATCTGATGAAAGGACCAGCCAAGCCTATCAAAAATGGTGTCACTTGTATCACTTAGGCAGTGATTCATCTAATAAAATATTCTAAGCATAAAGGAGTGATATTGTTTGTGACATACTATCAGTCTCTCTGATACATTGTATATAGGCAAATAGTGATTTACTACAAAGGTTCCGTTTAGGAGTTAAATTCCAAAAGCAATATGCCATCTTGTGGTTATGTTGGGAAATTTGTTTTTATGGGAAAAATTAAAACGCCTTAGTGTGGGCTAGCCCTTACTGGACTATTATTCTATTCCTAATTAGAAGTAACATATACGGTATGTTTTTATTTTCGTTTTGGAAAATAAAATTGGGAATACCTTTTTAAGAACTGTTAATCCTTATTGTTTGTTATTCTTCGTTGTCAAAAGGTTTAGGAAAAGTACAAATGTTTTAGGCACTTTTTCTTTTAACACACTTAAAGGATATGCACACTGGGATTTTTTTTTTAAATTGGTAGTGGTAGGGGACTCCATTATAAGGAAGGTAGATAGGGTAATCTGCCACCAAGACCCTACATGCCAAACTGTGTGTTGCCTGCCTGGTGCTAGGGTTCAGCATATGTTGGATCGTGCAGACAGATCATTAAGTGGGGCCGGGTATGACCCGGCAGTCTTGGTTCACATTGGTGCCAATGACAAAGTTAGAGGAGGAGGAGAGGTCCTTAAACATGATTTCCGAGAGCTAGGGGCCAAGTTAAAAGCAAGGCGCTCCAGGGTAGTGTTTTCAGAAATACCATGTGCTACACTAGGGAGACAGCGGGAGCTTAGGAGCATTAATGCGTGGCTAAGAGGGTGGTGGGGAAGAGGGGTTTGGGTTTATAGAGAACTGGACATCCAAGAAACATTCAAACAGACGTGCACACTGATAGAAGGAACTGGGACTCCAAGTGAGTAAAATCAAATTCTGCTTTATTTATCAAACATGTGAAAACGAACTGCACACTCCAGGTCTCATTACCTGACACGTTTCGCACCAGCTTGGTACTTAATCATAGGTAAAAGTTGGGAGGGGGGGGAGCCTATTGAGAGTTTATAGAGAATGGGCAGACTTTGCTTTTGGCTACAGGTTCTTTAGTAGGGATGGATTGCACCTCACTGATGGCGGTGCAGCTGTTTTAGGGGAGAAGATGGTTGAGGGTTGGAGGAGATTTTAAACTAGGTGGGGGGGGGGGTATTATCAGTCTTACTGGGATAGATAGCCCAGGAGGAAAGCAGGGTGTAGATTGGCCAGTGGTGGATGGAAGGGGGGGGTGGGGATAGCATAGTGGATAGGGAGGCATGTGTATTTAAGTGTATGAATAAATTACAGGATCATAATCTAAAGTGTATGTTTGCAAATGCGAGAAGCCTGGCTGACAAACTGGGTGAATTGGATATAATGGCATTGAATGATAAGTATGATGTAATAGGTATAGCAGAAACGTAGTTGTACAGTTTTCACGAAAGGGGAAGGAGTATGTGTTTATGCTAAAAAAGAATTGAAGCCAAATTTAAAAGAAGATATGGATGTTAAATCTGAGGCAATGTTGGTGGAATTAGGCAACAGGAAAGGGGGTAATGTCATTGTTGGTGTCTGCTATAAGCCACCAAATGCTAGCAGGGAGGAAGTGAGTCAGCTTCATATGCAGTTGGCAAGGGCTGTACGTTTGGGGAGTGTACTTATTATGGGGGACTTTATTTACCCTGACATTGATTGGTGGAATGGAACTGCCAACACAGAAAATGGCGATGCATTCCTGAATTTGCTGCAGGATAATTTTCTGTGGTTGAAGTTCCTACTAGAAAAGGAGCTCTGTTGGATCTGGTAATATCTAACATTGTGGAGCATATTATAGATATAAAGGTAACTTTAAGTCAGAGGGAATGGAAAGAGTCTTTAGGGATTATAAAAACAGTAACAAGGAGTGTAAGAAAGCAATCAAACTAGCTAAAATTAATAATGTAGTTAGAATAGCTGAACAAAGCATCACTAAACCTAAAAAAATGTTTAAGTATATTAATATTAAGAAGATGACTGAAAAGGTGGCACTATTAATAATGGGGATATGCTAGTTACGGAGGATGGCGATAAAGCAAATGTCTTAAAGGTACTGTAAACTCCCCTAAACTCCCCAAAATAATTCTGTGCCATTCGTTTCATATTATTCACAGGGAGGTGAGAACGCTTATTCTCACCTCCCTGTGAATAATAGGACACTCGGAGGACCGGAACTTACCTTACCCGCAGCCGCTCCTTCACTGAACAGAGTTCTCTCCCGATCGCGCGCCTATCTTTTGTATTGGGCCACATTCGCCTAAGATAGGGCGCGCGGTCGGGACAGAGCGGCTGTCAGTGAAGAATCGGCTGCGAGTGGAGTGGCTGGTAAGGTAAGTGCCAGGTCCCGAGCGTCCTATTATTCACAGGGAGGTGAGAAAAAGCGTTCTCACCTCCCTGTGAATAATAGAAACGAATGGCACAGAATTATTTTGGGGGTTTAGTGTTCCTTTAAATATTTTTTTTCCTCTGTATACACTATAGAAGATTCAAGTACAGATATCATAGAGTAAGTAGCAATATGGTATAAAAGATGCAAGTGCACTTTGGTTAACTGAGGATATGTACAGAAACAACTAAATAAGGTTAATATTAATAAATCTCCTGGACCCGATAAAATACATCCTTAGGTCCTTAGTGAGCTAGGTTCGGTTTTGTTTAGGCCATTGTTTCTTATTTTTGCAGATTCTCTCATGTCTGGATGTGTGCCTCTGGATTGGAAAAAGGCTGATGTTATTCCAATATTCAAAAAGGGTAGTCGTTCACAGCCAAGTAATTACAGGCCTGTAAGTTTAACTTCTAACTAAGGGAACAATTCTAGAGTATGTTTCAAGGACTGATATTATAAGTAGTAACCAGCATGGATTTAGGAGGAATAGATCTTTTCAAACTTACTTGCTTGGCTTTTATGAGGAAGTAAGAAAAAATGTAGACTGGCAGTCTCCCATAGGCAACAATTGTATAGACTAAGGTCTGTTGGTCTGGGGAGGCACATTTGTACATGAATAGAAAATTAGTTAATGAATAGGATGCAAAGAGTAGTTGTTAATGGGGCTTCATCATTAAAGGACAACTGTGGTCTCAAAACAAGTCAGGGTTAAATGAAAGTCTGCAGTATTTCCTTTAAAATGAACCAACAATCACATCTCTGGCTTCACCCTGTGAAGAAATGATATTTAGGTGAATGTTCAAACTTCCTGCTTCCAGTAGGTTGAGTGACATCACCTTACCTCTGCTAGCCCCTCTGCCCTAGGGTAGAAGCATGCTCAGTAAAAACTTTATGCTGGGGAAAACAGGAAGTACCTGGGGAAAAATTGACAGTTAAGAAGGGAAGCCTATTAATGCAGGCAAAGGCTGATCACATAATAAAATAAAAGGGATAGCAAAAGACAAAGTAACGAAAATAGAGAGAGACATGTTAGACAGTAAGAAATACAGTAGAAAAATACAATCAGGTTTAAACTAAAAGCACAAAGCTATCTAGGCACTCCATACTGCATATAGGGTACCAAAGTGATAATAAAGGGGTAAAAATACCCCTGACTATCCGAAGAAAGAATAAAGCAACCCAGTAGTGGACACTATAATTACTGCAAAAAACATAGCCCTTTATTGTGCACAAAGTAAAATATAATATTAAAAACACTGCGCAGTGGACCCCCCCACTGGATCAGATATAAAATGGCTGATACATATATACATAAGGCAAGTAAACAAGCACCTAAACAAGAAGCTTATATAACCAGATATCAATAAATAAATGAGCTCTATATATCTTCTTACTGGTCAATGATGGTAAAACAAGTTCCAAACAGTCCAGCTGGACATAATCCTAAAAAGGAGTGTGCTCTACAGTAAGATCCCAAGAACAAAGTATGTATATGATGGTAGCCTCATTCAAACATGTAGATGGATGAATAGGTGAATGGTATGAGATGAGAGACAACACAGGCAGCCAACAAACATCCCTCGTAACTTAGAGGGTAAACATAGACCAAGTCAATATAGCTGCAGTAATGAGAAACAAAGTCATAACAATCTCACCCATAGAAGTCCTCAAATACCGGTATTTGGACTTGATGAAGAACAGAGGTAAGTAGAGCTATCAAGCAGTAAGGTGCAATGTAGCCGTAGTAAAGTTTGTAATAGCGGCCAACCGACGTACGTTTCCGGGAGCCACGCCCCTCTTCTTCCGGGTCACCAGCTTATTAGTTGAGCCTACACCTGGATCAACAGTTAGGCAGGAAATGAGAATTGCTAGATGGGTTGGACTGGATGGATGGATGTCTTTATTCAACCTCAAATACTATACTAAATTGCCCATTACTGCAAACTATAATTCTTCCCAGCCAGCACTGTACCATTTTTTGTCTATCGGTCCCCTATTTATTTAGATATCCAGTATGAAACATTTTACATTTCAGCTGTCAATCAAGTGCCATAGTATAATAAAATCTTCTGGTATGTGTAGTTTTTCTGTAGATGGAATGGTGACAGTTGATACGTGAACTGCATGGTGAAAAATTCCCTCTCCCAATGCTGCCTCATAGGGATTATTGAGCATGCCTGCCCTCACAGAAAGTCAGATAGTCTGGCAGGGGGCTGGGGGACTGAACTTGAGCAAAACAAGTACTGGATTGAAGCAACACAAACACACCAGAGTAAGTGCTACTTACATGTTTTCATTCATAGATTAAAATGAGGCAAAGTATTTTTTTTCATAAGTATTTACCAGAAACATAATTTGTTTTGGTTGGTTAAACTGTAATATAAATATTTTAAACATATATTTTTGATCATGGATGCTCTATTTAAGGTTTAATTTAAAGCTGAACTAAACTTATTTTTCCAGCCTTCCCATAGGCTGCAACCACATGATCAAAGGACAGTAACAGTGTAACATGCATGAAATGCATGATCACAATTCAAGCACATGTAACTGCACTTAATTACATGTAAGTGGATTCTGAAACTAAAAAAGACTCCTGTTGGTGCCATATTTCTGTGGTAGGGTAGATGAAATGGCCATTCCCCAAGTTCACTTTTCTAACCATGGGACTGACATCCGGATAAGCCATTCGCAAGCTTTCCACACAATCATCTAGACGGGCGTCCTCTGATGTTTCACTCATCTGGAGAAACCTAATCCAGTGATTAGAACACTACAACGTTCAGTATGCCTTATTGCAGCAGAATGCAACCTATGCATGCTGGGAGTTGTATTTTCTGCTACAAAGGCATACTGTGAGTTATAGTATAGATTTTGACGTTATTATGAACGTTATACACACATTCACTTATTTTCTTATTCAGGCAACTGCAATAGAGAAGGTAACAAGGAACAATAAACAAAAAAAAGAACAAGTATCTAAGTCGCTAACGAGGGATGACCCCAGATGAACCTCTGTTGGATGACGGTCGGCAATGACGTATTAGAGCTAAGCGACAATAACTGTACGTCATAGCTGCGACTACTGCGGCGTCCATCTTGGGAGCGTAAGTGGAGAGAACGTTCGGGGTATGTAGTTGATCGTTTCCGTCATATTGTATTTTAATAGAGCAGCAATAAGGCACCGGGAATGGGATAATGTCATGGTACTGTGGGGGTGTGGTGATACTTCTAGCCTGGAATCGTTAGGAAGAGTAGAAACTGCGATGGTGTCTGGCTGCAAGGCAACAACATACAGTACAGGGAGCAGACATATAGAAAGGTTTACATTCCAACCAGAGCTGTCTGAAAGATTTCAATATCTAAAAAATAACGCAAATGAATACGATTTATAATAAAAGCTTTCTATTTTTCTTTTTATAAAAAAGCCAGAATATGACACGATGCATATTGTCTGTAAAGTTTGATATATATTTTATAATTAAAAAAAAGTAATTGAAAGAATAATTAACTCCCACACTCCATATGGTTCATATATATACTAGCAGTTGTACCGACGTCCCGTGTACACATGTGGGTATAGTATTTTTTATGTGCAGGTGTCTGTTTGGCTTAGATGGAAGAGAGGGAAAAAGTGCACAGTTGGTAATGTACGTCATGTATTTTATAGTTATGAGTTGTGGAGGTGACATTGCTTGAGGGACGTATAGCACATATGTTTATAGCAAAACTTTGTATACAACATTATCGGTTTTTCCACTTGGAGCGTAAATATACAAATGTTGTGGTGAACATGCTACATGGAATTTGCCATTGGGAAAACATGTTGAGTGCAACTAAATACCGCGGCACTTGAGCGACTGATGGGCGTCAGTGTCTCTGATGCATGTGACGTGCGGCTCTTTGTCTGTGTAGTTAAAGCTGGGCTTCATTCTTTTGCGCTGTCTGAACTCCATGTGTTTTTATTAAGTGTGCTCTATTTTTTTTAACGTTTGTTAGCAGTATTTCACCTTGTTTGCACTTTTTAACACTTCATCCTTGCTCAAGGACCACTTTATATTGACTATTGGATCCCAATCAATAAAGTTACTTTCAGGTCCGAATTGAAAGTGCCATGATGTCTTTGTTCTTTTTGTTGTAACTGTCTGTGAAGTGTAAAATATGTGGGCAGTGTGTGTCTGGTGCTTAAGTCCAGGTAATGCAGTTAATTCCCATGTAGTCCATACTCTCCAACCATCCCGGTTTGAATAGGTGGATGGGGCATGTCTGTAATATTGCGGTGGGTGGGGGCATGGCATTCTAGGGTGTGGACGGGCTGGGTCGTGTCTGTGATGTTGTGGTGTCCAGGAGGCTTGGATGTGACGTTTGGTGGTCGATATTTGGGGGCATGGCCATGCTGTTTCAAAGCGTGGCTGTGCCATTTAGGGGCGTGGGTGTGGTGTTTGGGGGTGTGCCTGTGATGTTTGGGGGCATGGACCGGATGTTTGTGTATGTGGGTGTGATTTGGGAACAGACCTGGGATGTTTAGGAGTGTGGCCATGATGTATGGGGGGCAGACCATAATGTTTTAGGGTTTTTTGGGGGAGTGACCACTATCTGGTAGCGTGGTCACAACATTTGGGGTCATGGTTGCAATGCATAGCAGGTCTGGCCAGTGCCATTTCAGACAGCTGGGTAAACAGCATTGTTTCTCAGGGGTTCCACCTAGAGTTTGACACTTACCCATTAAGAGACCACTTCTTGCAGCAACTTCTAGCAAATGGAGCAGTAGAACCAGTTCCCAAACACCAATAAAGAAAAGGCTTCGACTCTCGCCTATTCCTAATAAAAAAGCCCTTAGGGGATTTCAGACCTATATTGGACATGCGGCCTCTCAACAAATTCCTAAGCAAAAAACGATTCAAAATGGAATCTCTAGCCTCCATTATCGGAGCAGTTCCAGCAAACTCCTGGTTAGTCAACATAGATGTAAAAGAGGCTTATTATCATGTTCCTATTCACCCGGCTTTAAGAAGATTCCTACGGTTCGTGGTCGGCACCATGCACGTACACCTGTCTACCATTTGGTCTTTCCCAGGCCCCAAGGGTATTCACCAATACAACCGGTTACAAGCAGAAAATAATACAACAGAAGTAATCACTTGTCTGCAAAGCTTCGGATGGGTCATAAACTTCGAAATAAGTCATTTACAGCCAACCCAGTCCCTTACCTTTCTAGGTGCTCATTTTCAGACAGCAAAAAAATGTAGTTGGGGTATCCGAAAAGAACAAAACAAATCTAAAATTACACATTCAGACCCTGATGCACTCCAGAAGGGTTACTGTAAAAAGCATCCTAAAAGCCTTAGGATTGATGTCGGCAGCACTCCAATTAATAAAATGGGCAAAATGGCACCTCAGACCCTTACAATCCTGCCTGTTATGTCAAGTGAAGAACCCCCGCAAATGTATGCAGCGTACAATCACCGTTCCGGTAAATATAAAGAAAAAACTCGAGTAGTGGCTTAGAGACGACAACCTTCTAAACGGTTATCCCTTAGAAGAGCTGGACTGGATATCAGTCACAACAGACGCCTCAGAGACTGGATGGGGAGCGGTTCTTGCAGGGAAACATGTCCAAGGAACGTGGGAAAGCGGAGGAGTTCCCTCCACTCTCCTAGAGCTGAGGGCAGTAAATTATGCACTAAAAACCCTAGGAAGCGACCTAAGAGGGTGCGCAGTAAAAATAAAATCGGACAATTCCACCACAGTCTCCTACATTAGACAACGGGGGCACAAAGAGCCAGTCCCTCATGGAAGCAAACCAAATTTTCCTTTAGGCAGAAAGGAATTTGTCAGACATCACAGCAATTAATCTCCCAGGTATTCAAAATACACAGGCAGACTATCTAAGCCGAAATATAATTCAGTCGGAGCCTAAACTACTCCGTTTTCCAACAAATAACAGAAATGTGGGGCTCACTGTTGATCGATTTAATGGCAACCCCACACCACGGAAAGTACCAGGCATTCTACTCGAGAACTATGTGCCCAGAGGCATTGGCAGTGGATGCATTGGACCAGAACTGGAGTCTCAACCTACTCTATGTATTCCCTCCATTCAACCTAATTTGGAAAGTACTCCAAAAAATAAAAAAGGACAGGGCAGCAGTGATTGCAGTCATCCCCCTTTGGCCAAGAAGGCCCCGGTTCCCCCTTATTATTATCACTAGTGGAACAGGGACCTTATCTTCTACAAGCAAGCCAAGACCTACTGTTACAGGGGCCAATGCAATACACAGAACCACTTCATCTATCCCTAGCGGTCTGGAGATTGAAAGGCAAAGGTTAAAGGACTGTAATTTACAAGAAAACATAGTGAATGTGCTACTGAAATCTAGAAAAATGTCAACTTCATCTCATTACTACAAAGTGTGGGATAAATTTGCAAAGTTTGTCACAAATATAGGAGAAAATCCTTCAGTTCCATCCTGCTCTCTTCTAAAGTTTTTGTTTGCCGGATATAAATTCTCTCAGCGAGAATACATTGAGAGGTCAAGTCTCAGCCCTCTTGGCTATACAAAATACAAACTGGTCTTCAGACCCCCTAATTAAAAGATTCTTTGCGGCGTACGTTAGAATCGTACCCAGACAAGTCAATAAACCGGTTCCTTGGGACCTGCCACTTGTATTAAAGGGACTAACAAAATCTCCCTTTGAACCACTAGACACAACATCTGTCTGGTTCCTAACACTCAAAGTGTTCTTTTTAGGTCACAATAACTTCAGCATGCAGGGTTGGTGAAATTGGTGCATTATCTTCTTCAGAACCAGATACCATCATATTTCCAGACAGAGTTGTCCTCCGCCCTTCTTTCAACTTTCTGCCAAAAGTTATAACTAAATTCCACATAGACTTGGAGATTAATACTACCGTCATTTTTTGCAAAGTCTGTGTCCCAAACGCAGAAGGAACTACATACCCTAGATTGTCAGCGCCCTATCCATCTATCTTCAGAGAAAGAAAAGCTGGAGGAAATCAAAAAGATTGTTTCTAATGCTGAGGGGTGCAAGGAAAGGACAGGCGCCAACAAAAAGAACTCTAAGCTCCTACATAGTCACATGCATAGCCAAGGTGTACTCCCTTGCCGGCCAAAGTGTTCCTAGAACATTGAAAGCACACTCTACTAGAGCACTCTCAGTCTCCTGGGCAGCTCAGGCTAAAGCTCCAATACAAAGCATCTGTACAGCCGCAAGATGGTCGTCGCCCAACACATTTATCAGACATTACAAATTGGATATCCTAAATTCACACAATATGAACTTTGGGGGAAAAGTTTTGCAAGCAGTATTGCAGAGCTCAAAATAATTTTTTTTGTTTCACAGCATATTGATTCCCTCCCTTCTTTCTATAGCTATGGTATATGTCAGTTGGTGAGTGGCTGCCATGAAGACTGGGGGAAATAAAGAAATTAAACCAACTTACCGAAATTTCGGTTACCCGGACACTTCTCAGCCTTCACCAACGACCCGCCCTTCTATGTCTAGAACCATTGTATATTACAGGACTATTGCTTTGAAAACATAAGACAAGCAGGAGAGGGGAGGTGGTCTTTTATGTGTTTCCTGTCAGCAGGCAGATGGGAGGAGCTCACTCAGTTGGTGAAGGCTGCCATGAGAAGTGACTGGGAAACCGAAATTTCGGTAAGTTGGTTTAATTTCTTGTTTTCACTGAGTGGACTCTGTGTCTTTGTTGTTGAAGTTGGGCAGCACACAGAGCCCAGACCATTCATCTGAGTTGCTGAATTGGGGAATCGCACTCTGCAAGTGACGTGCAGGCTTTTTATTGGTTAATCGGCCATTTCAGAGTGTGTTGCCGTTATGTTGAGTCATTCAGGGGTGTGGCTGTGTGGTGAGCACATACATACAAGATTTCTGCTTTATATAGTAGATTCTACCCCACACTTACTCCAGACCTGCCATCTATGCATTATGCTATGCTTGTCTATGGTCCCACTTATATGTATGCATACATAGGAAAAGCGCCACATCGTTATGGTATAGTAGCCCAGGTACTGAGCTTCCCTTGACCCTTCCTTTGGTCCACTCATATGGGATGATTAAAAGTCTCCAAGGTATCAGAAACCATATAAGGCAGTCTCCATTGAAAAAAATGTCTTATTAGGATTATATTCAATAATGATTTGAATTGGGAAAAAAATTACCACTTGCATTTTAGCTACACCCACATTGGCTGCACTCCTTTAGGTCACACCCAGTTAGAGATGTTAATAGGGTCACTATGCCAAAAGAAAACCTTTAGCCATTAGAAAGTCCCAAAGAAGTAGGAAATCATATTCCTGCCTCACTGGGTGGCAGTTTGCAGGGGGTGTGAGCTGTCAAAGTTTGTATAAACTAAAATTAAATTAAAGGATAACTTCACCCCTCATTCCCATTTCCTCTATTAAATAATACACAGTGAGGACCTGAACCGCTCTCTCTGGGGCCAGTCCATCCTGCCCCCCTTGAAGTGTGTAGAAGGGGCAGGACAGCGCGATACAAGTTCCCTCCCTTCGTTCTAGGCCCCTGATTGTTCGGGAGGTAAGATATAGCTCCTTTACCTCCTCTTCTTCAATTAAACAAAAAAACAAATTCACTTTTGGCTATTGAGATACCTTTTAAAACATCAACCTTTAAAGGGTATCTCTGCTTAAAATGTATACAAGTATATACTAGAGTATAAACCGACCCGAGTATAAATTGAGGCACCTATTTTTTACATTAAAAATCTAGTAAAATTGATTGACTCGAGTATAAACCGAGGGTAGAAAATATGACCACTAATTCAAATCTGTAATTAGTAAAAATGATTTCATGGCATTTCAGATGTTTGTAAACTGTTTGTTGGGAGTTATAGTTTCTAAATAAATCTGCAGAAAGCCACTCTACTGTTAATACATGGTAATAATTTAATACAGTGACACCCCCCTTTCCTCCCACCCACCTACTACATAAAGTAGGTAGACTTAAAAGTCCACCCTAAACATAAGATTATATCCTCCTTACTAGAGGGCTGATACCATAATTATGGTAATAAATTGTAATAATTAAATAGTGCCACCCACAAACCCATTGCATTACCAGTAGGTAATGGTGGACTTAATAGCCCACCAATAGAAAAGCAACCCTCCTTACTAGAGGGTTGAAGATGTACTGTAGGTAAAGGCTGACAGATTCTGGGAGACTGTTCTGTTCCTCCATCCTTAATGCCGTGGCCACGCACTGATGTACCGGTAAGCGTGCGTAACTTGCGTGTCCAACGTGCCTGCGCCTCTGCTCTCTCCGTTGCTTCAGACTGCTCCGTTCTTCACTCCTACACGCTCCTGGTCTCCTTTTTGTAAATAAATGGCTCCTTGCTGGAAATTGCGGTGCAGTGTCGGCAAATGTGAGGTACAACTTTGCCGGTGTATCTTTTAAACAGATTTTCGGGTCTATTTTGTGTATGACCCGAGTATAAACCGAGGACAGATTTTTAAGGTCTTTTTTAGACCTAAAAATCTCTGTTTATACTCTAGTATATACGGTAAATACCTTTTTCAGTTTAATTGAAAAACGGGGTAAAGCAGCTATGTCTTGCCTCCCTTTCTTCAAATAAATAGGAGTAAACAAAGAGAACTTACCCCCAATCTCGCTAATCAGCAGGTACTCGGGTCACAACGCGCACTTCCAATAAACTGGAAAAAAAAGGTAAGTATAAATTTTGAGTGGAGATAGTCTTTAAATGCATACCCTCCAACATCTCTTTAATAGTTACTTATAGAAAGAACACAGTGCAGAGCTTTGGGCGGTGGACAATTAAGTGAACCAATTCTCAGCACAGCTCTATGCAATGCATTTCTCAGAAGTGTGCCTATTTAAAGGGGAATTCATTAGCTATCTGCACACTGGCATACTTTATAAACAAAGGGGTTTTAGTATACATTACTGTAATTACATGAATGAAAATCCTTCCAACTACGTCAAGGTAACCCCAGTCTGGAAGGTCCTAACTTCTAACCTTTTTTACTTCAAGTACCATTAGCAAACTTTTGCATTTCTCATAGTTGTGCGCTGGATCCATACAACAGGCTTTCTCTTGACGTGGTTGGAAGGCTTTTCATTCATGTGATCACAGTAATGTATACCAAAACCCCTTTGTTTATAAAGTATGCCAGTGTGCAGATAATGACATTGTATGGGGCCCAGGAATGTGCATTGATTCTTTTCTATGTTTGCATAAATTTTTGACCAGATCAGTAGCACTTCCGCTAAATGTAGTTGTAAATTAGCCCAAATGGAGTGCTTCCGCAATTCTTGTATGTATATATTGGGAAGCCAAGTCAAGCTTCCATGTGGTTATAGCACCCCAAACACGCACCTTTTATGGGAGGTGCTATGCCTTTAATATAAAGCACTGGATGATTGGCCTCTTCCCTCATTTTAAAAAGCCAAAGGGCTGGGGGGAAGTGAGGAGCCTGTTATATGGATCCAGCGCATAATTATGAGAAATGCAAAAGTTTGCTAATGGCAATTGAACTAAAAAATTTAAATTTAGAAGTTAGGACCTTCCAGACTTGGGTTACCTTGACGTGGTTGGAAGGCTTTTCATTCATATGAAATAATAATGTATACCAAAACCCCTTTGTTTATAAAGTATGCCAATGTGCAGATAATATGATATTGTATGGGGCCTAGGAATGTGCATTGATTATCTTTTCTATGTTTGTATAAATGTTTAACCAGATCAGTAGCACTTCCGTTAAATGTAGTTGTAAATGAGCCTAATTGGAGTGCTTCCACAATCTTTGTATTGTAAACATTGTCCCAATAGACAGAGCACGTTCAGAAACCTACAACAAGCTGTGGCTGCACACTTCACGTGCTCTCTAGTGTTCAACAGATAGTATAGAATTTGAGGTTGAATAAAGACATACGTCCATCCAGTCCAACCCATCTAGCATATCTCATTTGCCTGCCTAAACTGTGGATCCAGAGGACGGCAAGAAAAACCACAAATTTATGAGGGGGAAAAAAATTCCTTCCTGACTCCAAGTGGCAATCGGAAATTTCCCTGAATCAACTCTACTTTATGTATCAAACCAGTAACTTGCAACATTCCTTGTTGCAGAAACTCATCCAGCTTTTTTTTTTTTTTAAACTGACCAATGAACCTGCCATAACAACGACCACTGGAAGACCGTTCCATAGCTTTACTGTTCTCACAGTGAAAAAACCCTTTCCGAACTTGAAGCCTAAACCTTTTTCTTTAAGTCTTAAGGGATGTCCTCGTGTCCTCTGACATGTTCTATTGGTGAACAATGCCCCAGATAGTTATTGTATGGCCGTTAATGTTTTATACACAGTATCATATCCCCACGCAAGCGCCTTTTCTCAGCGTACATAATTGTAACTTTTCCAGTTCTCTTCATATTCAAGCTCCCCCAATCCCCTTATTAATTTAGTTGCCTTCTCTGAACCCTTTCCATTTCAATCGGAAACATAGTAACATAGTAATTAAGGTTGAATAAAGACATTCGTCCATCAAGTCCAACCTATTCATTTTTTTTTTTTTTTTTAACCCCTACCCTAACAGTTGATCCAGAGGAAGGCAAAAAACCCCAGCTAAAAAGGGGGAAAAAATTCCTTCCTGACTCCAAACGGCAATCGGAAAGTATCCCTGGATCAACTAGATCTATATGCATTAATACCAGTAATTCTCAATATTCTTTATGATGTCCTTTTTGTACACAGGGTTCCAATTGCACTGCATATTCCACATGAGACCTTACCAATGCTTTATAAAGAGGGAGAATTACATTTTCCTCACTTGAATCCATACCTCTCTTTTTATACAAGACAATACCAATAAAGCCTTTACAGCATAGCCTGTCTGAAGTGCCTCAATCTACCTGTTTTTTATTCATATACGTGTCAAGGGTAAGAGTGGAGACCCTGGTAGATCATTGAGACCAACCTGAAGCCTCAGTAGCAGTAGTAGTCCAACCATTTATTGATGTACAGAACCCTGTGACACCCCACTTAGCACTTTAGTCCATAATGATGAAGCCCCATTTACAACTACTCTCTGCATCCTATTCATTAACCAATTTTCTATCCATGTACAAATGTGACTCCCCAGACCAACAGACCTTTGCTTATACATTAGTCGCCTATGGGGGACTGTGCACACCACGACATGTTTCGGTTGTCTGAGTTTTTGGTTGCTCTATAAACTACACACTCTCATCTTCTTACTATTAATATACTTAAAAAAATGTTTAGGCTTAGCGAGCGGGCGGGGCCAAGGAGGCCTGCAAATGGAGGGCCATAGGGTGCAATGAGTGTGAGGGCCAGGGGGGCTGCAAGGGGGGAGGAGACACGGGCAGTTGACGTTCATCCACTATATGGTTTCAGAACAGGAAGTGCAGAGACCTGGTGATGCTGCTGCCATATTACACACAAAAATGTAACATATCTTCAAAATGATGCAAATAAACAATGACAATAAATTGCAAAAATTCTCAGGAGAGCATTCCTATCATTTACCTAAGTCATTTTGGACCACAGATCCCCTTTAAGCAACTTTAAAGTGGAGATGGAAGTATGCGATGGAGCACCATCCTGCTGCAGAATTTGGCCTTTTTTTATGGTTGGGAATATATGACATAGTAAAGAGTTCTTGGTATTTTACACTATTGACGTTGCCTTCGCACCCCCCCATACTAGATTTAACCCCAGACCATGAGTTTTGCCTCCACCAAACTTCACTGTTTTCTGGGTAAATCTCTGCTCCATGCGGGTTCCAGTGGTCCCCTGCATATTTCGCGCAACTGTGGTGAATTCAACAGAAGATTCATCTGAAAATCCACCTTTTGCCACTTTTCCAGCAGGCCTGTGGAGACTTGGCGAATGCCACAAGGTTTTTTCAATTGTCTTTTGTTTGTGCTGGCTTATGGGCACTGATTCGACCATGGAGGCCATTTCAAGACAGAATCGACAAACTGTTCTGGTTGACACAGGATTTCAGGTGACCAGGTCTCCTGGAGCTCTGCTGCAGTTGAAAATGGCGTTTGCCTTGGATTTTCAAGCCAACAAACGGTCCTCTCGAGCAGTTGTCTTGTGGGTCTGCTAACCTGGGCTTGTCAATTGGATTTGGTCTCAGGGTGAATCATAGATATTAGGCATGTTTGCAGAGGTCATTTGCTGTTGATGTGAAGGTCTAGTGTACTGGGTTCTTTATACACACACCTGACACCTAATTGATCCATTTTAGTCACAGATGAAGCCCATATACAAGGCAACAACACTTATTGTCTTTGCAAAAATTGACTCAATGGGCTTTACCAAGCTGTGAATTAGAATACTTTGTTAGTTCGTTTTGCATTGAAACATTATTACAAAATTATATTACCCGTTTGGTATGATATGGATGTTAATCACTAAGCCTAACATTTTTTTAAGTATATTAATAGTAAGAAGATGAGAGTGTGTAGTTTATAGAGCAACCAAAACTCAGACAACCGAAACATGTCGTGGTGTGCACAGTCCCCATAGGCGACTAATGTATAGCAAAGGTCTGTTGGTCGGGGAGTCACCATTTGTACATGGATAGAAAATTGTTAATGAATAGGATGCAGAGAGTAGTTGTAAATGGGGCTTCATCATTATGGACTAAAGTTGCTAAGTGGGGTGTCACAGGGTTCTGTACATCATAATAATGGTTGGACTACTACTGCTACTGAGGCTCAGGTTTTCTCATAATCACCAGGGTCTCCACTCTTACCTTGACACGTATATGAATAAAAAACGGTAGATTGAGGCACTTCAGACAGGCTACTGCTGTAAAAGGCTTTATGGTATTGTCTTGTAAAAGAGAGGTATGGATTCAAGTGAGGAAAATGTATTCTCCCTCTTTATAAAGCATTGGTAGGTCTCATGTGGAAATGCAGTGCAATTGGAACCCTGTGTACAAAAGGACATCATAAGAATATTGAGAATTACTGGTATTAATGCATATAGATCAGTTATCCAGGGATACTTTGCGATTGCCGTTTGGAGTCAGGAAGGATTTTTTTCCCCCTTTTTAGCTGGGGTTTTTTGCCTTCCTCTGGATCAACTGTTAGGTAGGGTTAAAAAAAAAAAAAAAGTGAATAGTTGGACTTGATGGACGTATGTCTTTATTCAACCTTAATTACTATGTTCTCTATGTTTCCGATTGAAATGGAAAGGGTTCAGAGAAGGGCAACTAAATTAATAAGGGGATGGGGGGAGCTTGAATATGAAGAGAACTGGAAAGTTACAATTATGTACCTGGAGAAAAGGCGCTTGCGTGGGGATTATTACTGTGTTATAAAAACATTAACGGGCCATACAATAAACTATCTGGGGCATTGTTCACCAATAGAACATGTCAGAGGACACGAGGACATCCCTTAAGACTTAAGAAAAAAGGTTTAGGCTTCAAGTTCGGAAAGGGTTTTTTTCACTGTGAGAACAGTAAAGCTATGGAACTGTCTTCCAGTGGTCGTTGTTATGGCAGGTTCATTGGTCAGTTTAAAAAAAAAAAAAGCTGGATGAGTTTCTGCAAACAAGGATGTTGCAAGTTACTGGTATTGATACATAAAGTAGAGTTGATTCAGGGAAATTTCCGATTGCCACTTGGGTCAGGAAGAATTTTTTCCCCCTTCATAAATTTGGTGGGGTTTTCTTGCCGTCCTCTGGATCAACAGTTAGGCAGGAAATGAAGAGATTGTTAGATGGGTTGGACTGGATGGACGTATGTCTTTATTCAACCTCAAATTCTATACTATCTGTTGAACACTAGAGAGCACGTGAAGTGTGCAGCCACAGCTTGTTGTAGGTTTCTGAACGTGCTCTGTCTATTGGGACAATGTTTACAATACAAAGATTGTGGAAGCACTCCAATTAGGCTCATTTACAACTACATTTAACGGAAGTGCTACTGATCTGGTTAAACATTTATACAAACATAGAAAAAGATAATCAATGCACATTCCTAGGCCCCATACAATATCATATTATCTGCACATTGGCATACTTTATAAACAAAGGGGTTTTGGTATACATTATTATTTCATTGAATGAAAAGCCTTCCACCACCACGTCAAGGTAACCCAAGTCTGGAAGGTCCTAACTTCTAAATTTAAATTTTTTAGTTCAATTGCCATTAGCAAACTTTTGCATTTCTCATAATTATGCGCTGGATCCATATAACAGCTCCTCACTCCCCCCAGCCCTTTGCTTTTTAAAATGAGGGAAGAGGCCAATCATCCAGTGCTTTATATTAAAGGCATAGCACCTCCCATAAAAGGTGCGTGTTTGGGGGTGCTATAACCACATGGAAGCTTGACTTGGCTTCCCAATATATACATACAAGAATTGCGGAAGCACTCCATTTGGGCTAATTTACAACTACATTTACGGAAGTGCTACTGATCTGGTCAAAAATTTATGCAAACATAGAAAAGAATCAATGCACATTCCTGGGCCCCATACAATGTCATTATCTGCACACGGCATCTTTATAAACAAAGGGGTTTTGGTATACATTACTGTGATCACATGAATGAAAAGCCTTCCAACCACGTCAAGAGAAAGCCTGTTGTGGATCCAGCGCACAACTATGAGAAATGCAAAAGTTTGCTAATGGTACTTGAAGTAAAAAAGGTTAGAAGTTAGGACCTTCCAGACTGGGGTTACCTTGACGTAGTTGGAAGGATTTTCATTCATGTAATTACAGTAATGTATACTAAAACCCTTGTTTATAAAGTATGCCAGTGTGCAATAGCTAATGAATTCCCCTTTAAATAGGCACACTTCTGAGAAATGCATTGCATAGAGCTGTGCTGAGAATTGGTTCACTTAATTGTCCACCGCCCAAGCTCTGCACTGTGTTCTTTCTATAAGTAACTATTAAAGAATGTTGGAGGGTATGCATTTAAAGACTAATCTCCACTCAAAATTTATACTTACCTTTTTTTTCCAGTTTTGGAAGTGCGCGTTGTGACCCGAGTACCTGCTGATTAGCGAGATTGGGGGTAAGTTCTCTTTGTTTACTCCTATTTATTTGAAGAAAGGGAGGCAAGACATAGCTGCTTTACCCCGTTTTTCAATTAAACTGAAAAAGGTATTTACCGTATATACTAGAGTATAACAGAGATTTTTAGTCTAAAAAAGACCTTAAAAATCTGTCCTCGGTTTATACTCGGGTCATACACAAAATAGACCCGAAACTCTGTTTAAAGATACACCGGCAAAGTTGTACCTCACATTTGCCGACACTGCACCGCAATTTCCAGCAAGGAGCCATTTATTTACAAAAAGGAGACCAGGAGCGTGTAGGAGTGAAGAACGGAGCAGTCTGAAGCAACGGAGAGAGCAGAGGCGCGGCACGTTGGACACCAGTTACGCACGCTTACCGGTACATCAGTGCGTGGCCACGGCATTAAGGATGGAGGAACAGAACAGTCTCCCGAATCTGTCAGCCTTTACCTACAGTACATCTTCAACCTCTAGTAAGGAGGGTTGCTTTTCTATTGGTGGGCTATTAGTCCACCATTACCTACTGGTAATGCAATGGGTTTGTGGGTGGCACTATTTAATTATTACAATTTATTACCATAATTAGGTATCAAGCCCTCTAGTAAGGAGGATATAATCTTAGTTTAGGGTGGACTTTTAAGTCTACCTACTTTTGTAGTAGGTGGGTGGAGGAAGGGGGGTGTCACTGTATTAAATATATACCATGTATTAACAGTAGAGTGGCTTTCTGCAGATTTATTTAGAAACTATAACTCCCAACAAACAGTTTCAAACTCTGAAATGCCATGAAATCATTTTAACTAATTACAGATTTGAATTAGTGGTCATATTCTACCCTCGGTTTTATCACTCGAGTCAATCAATTTTACTAGATTTTAATGTAAAAAATAGGTGCCTCAATTTATACTCGGGTCGGTTTATACTCTGTATATATTGTATACATTTTAAGCAGAGATACCCTTTAGGGTTGATGTTTTAAAAGGTATCTCAATAGCCAAAAGTGAATTTGTTTTTTTGTTTAATTGAAGAAAGGAGGTAAGGAGCTATATCTTACCTCCCGAACAATCAGGGGCCTAGAAACAGAAGGGGGGAACTTGTATCGCGCTGTCCTGCCCCTTCTACCACTTCAAGAAGGGGGGCAGGATGGACTGGCCCCAGAGAGAGCGGTTCAGGTCCTCACTGTGTATTATTAATAGAGGAAATGGGAATGAGGGGTGAAGTTATCCTTTATTTAATTTTAGTTTATACAAACTTTGACAGCTCACACCCCCTGCAAACTGCCACCCAGTGAGGCAGGAATTATTTCCTACTTCTTTGGGACTTTCTAATGGCTAAAGGTTTTCTTTTGGCATAGTGACCCTATTAACATCTCTAACTGGGTGTGACCTAAAGGAGTGCAGCCAATGTGGGTGTAGCTAAAATGCAAGTGGTAATTTTTTTCCCAATTCAAATCATTATGAATATAATCCTAATAAGACATTTTTTTCAATGGAGACTGCCTTATATGGTTTCTATACCTTGGAGACTTTTAATCATCCCTAATGAGTGGACCAAAGGAAGGGTCAAGGGAAGCTCAGTACCTGGCTACTATACCATAACGATGTGGCGCTTTTCCTTGTATGCATACATATAAGTGGGACCATAGACAACATAGCATAATGCATAGATGGCAGGTCTGGAGTAAGTGTGGGGTAGATATCTACTATAAAAGCAGAAATCTTGTATGTATGTGCTCACCCACAGCCACACCCCGGAATGACTCAACAAACGGCAACACACTCTGAAATGGCCGATTAACCAATAAAAGCCTGCACGTCACTTCAGAGTGCGATTCCCCAATTCAGCAACTCAGATGAATGGTCTGGGCTCTGTGTGCTGCCCAACACTTAACAACAAAGACACAGAGTCCACTCAGTGGAAAACAAGAAATTAAACCAACTACCTACCGAAATTTCGGTTTCCCAGTCACTTCTCATGGCAGCCTTCACCAACTGAGTGAGCTCCTCCCTCTGCCTGCTGACAGGAAACACATAAAAGACCACCTCCCCTCTCCTCTTGTCTTATGTTTTCAAAGCAATAGTCCTGTAATATACAATGGTTCTAGACATAGAAGGCGGGTCGTTGGTGAAGGCTGAGAAGTGTCCGGTAACCGAAATTTCGGTAAGTTGGTTTAATTTCTTTTTTTCCCCCAGTCTTCATGGCAGCCACTCACCAACTGACATATACCAGTCTATAGAAAGAGGGAAATCAATATGCTGTGAAACAAAAAAAATATTTTGAGCTCTGCAATACTGCTTGCAAAACTTTCCCCAAAGTTCATATTGTGTGAATTTAGGATATCCAATTTGTAATGCTGATAATGTGTTGGGCGACGACCATCTTGCGGCTGTACAGATGCTTTGTATTGGACTTTAGCCTGAGCTGCCCAGGAGACTGAGAGTGCTCTAGTAGAGTGTGCTTTCAATGTTCTAGGAACACTTTGGCCGGCAAGGAGTACCCTTGGCTATGCATGTGACATGTAGGAGCTTAGAGTTCTTTTTGTTGGCGCCTGTCCTTTCCTTGCACCCCCGCATTAGAAACAATCTTTTTGATTTCCCCAGCTTTTCTTTCTCTGAAGATAGATGGATAGGGCGCTGACAATCTAGGGTATGTATTCCTTCTGGTTTGGGACACAGACTTTGCAAAAAATGACGGTAGTATTAATCTCCAAGTCTATGTGGAATTTAGTTATAACTTTTGGCAGAAAGTTGAAAGAAGGGCGGAGGACAACTCTGTCTGGAAAATATGGATGATCTGGTTCTGAAGAAGATAATGCACCAATTTCACCAACCCTGCATGCTGAAGTTATTGTGACCTAAAAAGAACACTTTGAGTGTTAGGAACCAGACAGATGTTGTGTCTAGTGGTTCAAAGGGAGATTTTGTTAGTCCCTTAATACAAGTGGCAGGTCCCAAGGAACCGGTTTATTGACTTGTCTGGTACGATTCAACGTACGCCGCAAAGAATCTTTTAATTAGGGGGTCTGAAGACCAGTTTGTATTTTGTATAGCCAAGAGGGCTGAGACTTGACCTCTCAATATTGATCTGCTGAGAGAATTATATCCGGCAAACACAAAACTTTAGAAGAGAGCAGGATGGAACTGAAGGATTTTCTCTCTATATTTGTGACAAACTTTGCAAATTTATCCCACACTTTGTAGTAATGAGATGAAGTTGACATTTTTCTAGATTCAGTAGCACATTCACTATGTTTTTCTTGTAATACAGTCCTTTAACCTTTGCCTTTCAATCTCCAGACCGCTAGGGATAGATGAAGTGGTTCTGTGTATTGCATTGGCCCCTGTAACAGTAGGTCTTGGCTTGCTTGTAGAAGATAAGGTCCCTGTTCCACTAGTGATAATAATAGGGGGAACCGGGGCCTTCTTGCCAAAGGGGGATGACTGCAATCACTGCTGCCCTGTCCTTTTTTATTTTTTGGAGTACTTTCCAAATTAGGTTGAATGGAGGGAATACATAGAGTAGGTTGAGACTCCAGTTTGGTCCAATGCATCCACTGCCAATGCCTCGTGGCACATAGTTCTCGAGTAGAATGCCTGGTACTTTCCGTGGTGTGTGGGTTGCCATTAAATCGATCAACAGTGAGCCCCACATTTCTGTTATTTGTTGGAAAAACGGAGTAGTTTAGCTCCGACTGAATTATATTTCGGCTTAGATAGTCTGCCTGTGATTTTGAATACCTGGGAGATTAATTGCTGTGATCTGACAATTCCTTTCTGCCTAAAGGAAAATTTGGTTTGCTTCCATGAGGGACTGGCTCTTTGTGCCCCCGTTGTCTAATGTAGGGACTGTGGTGGAATTGTCCGATTTTATTTTTACTGCGCACCCTCTTAGGTCGCTTCCTAGGGTTTTTTAGTGCATAATTACTGCCCTCAGCTCTAGGAGAGTGGAGGGAACTCCTCCGCTTTCCCACGTTCCTTGGACATGTTTCCCTGCAGAACCGCTCCCATCCAGTCTCTGAGGCGTCTGTTGTGACTGATATCCAGTCCAGCTTCTAAGGGATAACCGTTTAAGAGGTTGTCGTCTCTAAGCCACTACTCGAGTTTTTCTTTATATTTACCGGAACGGTGATGGTACGCTGCATACATTTGCGGGGGTTCACTTGACATAACAGGCAGGATTGTAGGGTCTGGGTGCCATTTTGCCCATTTTATTAATTGGAGCGCTGCCGACATCAATCCTAAGGCTTTTAGGATGCTTTTTACAGTAACCCTTCTGGAGTGCATCAGGGTCTGAATGTGTAATTTTAGATTTGTTTTGTTCTTTTCGGATACCCCAACTACATTTTTTCTGTCTGAAAATAGCACCTAGAAAGGTAAGGGACTGGGTTGCTGTAAATGACTTATTTCGAAGTTTATTGACCCATCCGAAGCTTTGCAGACAAGTGATTACTTCTGTTGTAATTATTTCTGCTTGTAACCGGTTGTATTGGTGAATACCCTTGGGGCCTGGGAAAGACCAAATGGTAGACAGGTGTACGTGCATGGTGCCGACCACGAACCGTAGGAATCTTCTTGAAGCCGGGTGAATAGGAACATGATAATACCTCTTTTACATCTATGTTGACTAACCAGGAGTTTGCTGAACTGCTCCGATAATGGAGGCTAGAGATTCCATTTTGAATCACCGTAATTAAGCCAAATGGGAAGTGTGTTTATTTGAAAATACTAATGATTATCAACAGGAAAAATTATGGTTTCACTGGTAGATCTTTTTCTTTTTTCTTCCTAGTAAACTTCGGGCAAAACTTGGTTTAAAACCACTGGAAATAAATACACTTAAAACTGGTGAGTTTGCAGACATACTGTGGCACTTAACCTTTTTCTAGAAAAAGGTTATCTGTGCTTTTAAGTAATCAACAAGCATAATGGGCTTTTTAATTCTTTGTCCTTTAAGGAAAGTTTTTTCCATTAAAAGACCAATGCTTTACCTGTTTATATTTTTTGCTACCTTGACTTTACACTTTTTCCATTTGTAGAGTGTGGTACTAAGGAAGATCCCGTTGCAGCTGCTGTAATAAATCCTATGTTGTTAAAGCAGCAACAAGAACTGAGAGAAAAGCTTGCAGCTGCAAAAGAGAAAAGATTGTTGAATCAGAAATTAGGGTAAGAGTAGCGAGCAGCTTTGTTGCAAAGTACAAAAAAAGTCAAATGATTTAATTTTTTTTATATCATATATACGTAGGTATTTTACATATTGTAGTCAATAAATATAATGGTATAGGGATTAGCAGAATTAAATTTTCCTTTATTGGAAGTGCTAGTGTTGCAGTGCCATACAAATCTATAATCAATAAATCGGTAACATAGTAATTGAGGTTAAATAAATACATACATCCATCAAGTCCAACCTTTTCATCCTCCTTTTTAACCCTACCTAACAGTTGATCCAGAGGAAGGCAAAAAAAACAGGTAAAAAAGGAAATTCCTTCCTAACGCCAAATGGCAATCGGAAAGTATCCCTGGAATACCAGGGTTATTTATTATAAAGTTCATTACTAATTCTAAGTTCTAAAGTCAAGTTCATTAAAGGGCATGACCACCCCCAAAACAAGATTTTAGTATCCTGTAAGATAACCCCCCCCCCCAAACCCAGAAACCATTTTACTTACTGACCTCAGATCGGCTCCCTACCAAGATATACCAAGAGATGATGGCAAATTCCCATTTTCTACCAGTCAGTGCAGTGAAAGCTCAGACAGGTTTATCGCATGCTCTGCTGCACTGAATGGACACTTTTGAGAATATCTTGGTTTAGGAACTGATCTGATGGGTGTTGTGACTATAAAGGACTGTCTGATTTGGATTTGAAATTTTTACAGGAAAGTAAAATCTCTGGGAGATGATGAGCTATGGTTAGATGACACAGCTGCTTGGATTGAGAAGAGTCGTAAACTTCAGATGGAAAAAGAAATTGCTGAGAAGAGGGTGAGTGTCCCTAACCCATTTTTTTACAACATCTTCACTGTATAATCTACTTCAATGCATCATAGCATCTGTTTCCACAAAATTTGCAATTCTATGTTACTAGTGCCCTCGTGTGTTTTTTTTTTTTTTTTATATTAGGCAAAGCTACTTGCTGAGATGGATGAAGAGTTTGGTGTATCTAATCTTGTGGAAGAAGAGTTTGGGCAGAAGAAGGTTAGTAATAAGTAGCTTTCATTTTTCTTTGATCCTAGATGTGCTGTATATTTATCTCTTGGACATGATATCCTTTGCAGCATTACAGTTCCCAGGATCTTCAGGGATTAACCGTAGAACACAAAATTGAATCGTTCACTGAGGGAAAAACTGTAATTCTCACGCTAAAGGACAAAGGTATGTTTAGAATATTTAATTGGTTAAACAGCTTGCTTTTATTTGTCTATATTTGCCTACTATTCCTGCAGTGGGTTAAACTAAGGGGTTGTACCCTTCAGGGGTAATTTAAGTTAAATGTATTGGCTGTCTTCACAATAGGAGTCTTAGATGAAGATGACTCTGATGTTTTGGTAAATGTAAATATACTGGACAAAGAAAAGGCAGAGAAAAATGTGGAACTGAAGAAAAAGAAGCCTGACTACAAACCATATGAGGAGGAGGAAAGTGTTGATGACATGGCAATAGTAAGTACAATTTTTGGACAAAGCCAGCTTTCATGAAGCCCATTTTAATGGAACATTGTATATATAGATAGAAACAAAAGATTCTTCTCAACAATTTGCAAAGCACCCTAAGTTCATTTGACATTTAAGGGATAATGTGTCCCTTACAGTGTAATATAAGTATATAACTGTGATGTGAATTCATATTATTTATATTATAATTACAGGTAATATGCATGGGGTGAAATAACTAGATATGTCCCCCCCTCGAGGCACAGAGCACTGTCCCTTCATTTTTGTCTGTGTGCAATTTTAAATATTAAGCTGCCTTTTTTAGGGAGTCTTACAGGGAGATGTAATAAAAGGGTGATAACACCCTTTAAGGTGTCGCAGCAAATGTAGCTGCGACCGATCGTGTGGTGCATAGAGGACCACATGATCGGTTGTTATTTTCCGACATGTCTGATTTTTCGTTCGTCAGATTTGAATGAACGGTCAGACAGCCATTTGTGTCCAGGAGTGGCAGGAAATGCACTCCTAGAGATTCGGGGGGGGTGGGTGGCCCTGACTGGGGTCTAGTCAAACCTGGCGGTGTTGTGACGGGTGCAGGGTTCTAATAGTGGTGGGGGTGGGGGCCTGTTCTGACCAAAAAAAAAGTTGTATAGTTGTGTGTAGATTTTTATTTCTACGCTAATGACTGATCTCCCGTGTTGTTTTTCTCACCCTCAGTGCCGGCCTAAATCCATTCTTTCTAAGTACGATGAGGAGATAGATGGAGAAAAGAAAAAGTCATTTCAATTGGAGTCTGGAGGAGTTGCTGATGGGTCATGGGAGAAGGAACTACAAAACATTCGAGACACATTGCGCAATCAAGCTCAAACATAGAGCTTCCACAGATTAAAATTGCATCTGAGTATTACACGCCAGAGGAAATGGTATGCAAAGTATCCTCTCTTCAAACTGGAAATTAATATACAGACATAGGATATAATATGTGTGTTTGTATATATAATTATTGGGGTTCATATAACAGAAATGTTCAATCTAGTCCAACCCATCTAGCAATAACCTGATTTCCTTCCTAACTGTTGATCCAGAGGAAGGCAAAAAAAAAAACCACCAAATTTATGAAGGGGGAAAAAAGTGGCAATATCCCTGGATCAACTCCCTTCTTTATATATCAAAATCAGTAACTTGCAACATTCCTTGTTTGCAAAAACTTATCTAGCTTTTTTTTTTTTTTTTTTTTTTAAATTGTCCAATGAACCTGCCATAAACAACGTCCCAGGAAGCAGTTCCATAGCTTTACCGTTCTCACAGTGAAAACCCTTTCCGAACTTATAGCCTAAACCTTTTTTTTTTTTCAATTCTTAAGGGATGTCCTCGTGTCCTCTGACATGCTCTATTGGTGACCAATTCCCCAGCTAGTTTATTGTATGGCCCGTTAATGTATTTATACACAGTAATCACATGGGAGATTATACATGTCAGCCGCTTGTTTGTCGGTTGTTTGCAACATTGCACAGAGGGCAGAGGGTTAGGATTGATTATTCCTACCTCACAATATAATTTTGTTAAAGAACTTAGAGCACTTAAAGTTTTAATTTGCCAGGTTAGTCCTGGACTATCCAAATTCAATAAGGTAAGTATGTCCTAAGCAGGTAAGTATGAGGTGCAACCCTGTTTTCTGTGCCACTACAGGAAATTATCAATATATATCTGTATATAGGGAGGCACACTCAAGGAGGATTCAAACAATCTTTTATTCAAGTGCTGAATGAAACCATATACCTACATTTCGGGGGGTCAAGTGCAAGAGGAAATCCACATACCCGCTTGGTTTGCAAGCAGGTATGTGGATCACAACGTATCCGAAATCGCTAAATTTCGGTGTGTTCCCACAATTCCCATTCCAATTAAAAATTGCATGCGCAAATGCAAGAAAACCACGCTAGTTTGGCCTAGCCCTCAATATGCTTTACTTGTACAAAAACCTATTCATTCAGTTCATTTCAAAATGCATTCCTACACAGAGGAATAGCAGTGCAAAGTCAGGAAATTCTTTCTCTAAAGCAATCTAGTGGGGGTTTTTTTCTTGTCATGAAAGTGTGCTTTAACCTGTGGTAAGGCAGAGCAAATCTGTCTTTGCACTGCTCCTTTTTGCTGACTTCGCACTGTTGGTCTTTGTGTATAGGAATCCATTAGAAAGACAAGTGAATAATTAAATCTGCTTTTTTTCTGCTATGGGAAAATATTAATTAGCCTTGAGTTCTCTTTGAAAACATTGTACTGCTGTTTTTTTTTGTCTTTTTTTTTTTTTTACCAAGGTCACTTTTAAGAAAACTAAGCGACGGGTGAAGAAGATTCGAAAAAAAGAAAAGATTGTCCGGGCTGATGATCTCCTCAACTATGGACACGATACCAGACAAAGTGACTTTGGATCCAGGTGAATATATAACTAATTATTTCTAGAATGTAATTAAAAGGCAAATTAAGCTACAAAACTTAAATTAAGGTTTAGCATTGAAAGGAAGGTCAATTATTTTTCCTTTGAAAGTATTGATTGGTTAAAGCACTGATGTCACCAGCCCAGTCAAAGGTTACCATGCATTCACCCCCAGATTGGACTATTGAAGACCCTTCTCAGTCTGGGTGGTATACTGGAAAAATTTTAGCAAATTGAAGGATCTTCGAGAGTAAGGTGAATGGATGCAGGATACACACCGTTGCATATAAGTGCAAACCATTTGTTTCCAGTTTTAAATTTAAAGGGGAACTTTGGTGAAAAAAATAATTGTTCTCTAGGGAGCACTTACCCCTCTGGTATCCTATTGGTGTCACTATTTGAATTAAACCCCCTTTCTCTTACAGCCTAGGGGGACCCAGGAACGCAGGGGTTAAGTACCTCTCTTCAGGAGCGGACACTTTAAAATTGAAGACAATGAGGCTCCAGTGCTCCTCCCATCCTCTATAACTCACCAAGCACCGGAAGCCTCCTTCAGTTTTAAAGTGTCCGCTTCAGGAGTAAGGACTATCTCCACTGCCAAGGACCTAATCCATTTTGTGACATAGGGCACCGGCTCCCGACGTGGGAATGGTATGTCCAGGGATAATTCCCATGCACATACCGCGGAGGGGCCAGCCATCATGACCCTCGGGCCTAAAATGGCCGGAGTCTCTCCGCCTGAGCGTGCAGCCAGCGTTCGGTCGCTGCCTCCGCTCGCTAGCTTCTGGGGGCCACGGTTCTTGCCGGACGGGGCGCAGGGGGCGGACTTCTCTTCCCGGTCTTTTCGGGGGGCGGGACTTCCGGTTTTCGGCCTTTCCCGCGCTGATCTCCCGCTCTCCGATCCAGTCTGCGCTCCAGTCATCTCTCCTGGCAGCTGCTCTCCAATCCAGTCTGTGCACAGATCTCCTGGCAGCCGGCGCCCAGCATCGGGAGCCTCCTCTCTATCAGCTCTCTCCCTACAGCTAAGTGCATCCCCCTGGGGATACTTTCTCCCCCCCCCCCACACCCTCCCATGCCTAGCAGCATGTCATCCAAAGAGAAGTCCGCTCCCCCCGCCAGAGCAGCAAAATTGGCACAAGCGATTTCCTATGTCTGTGCCGTATGCCAGACTAAGTTGCCAGCCGGTCACTCTGGACCACTTTGTGGACCATGTGGCGCAAACCAAGAGCCCCAGACAGCTCAGAATGCCCTCGACAGTCAGGAACCTGACTGGGCCAAAGCGCTTCGAGTCTCTATAGATTCCCTACAGAATCCACCTCCGGGTTCGGTTCTGGCCCAAAACCCCCCGGGGTCTGTCCCACAGGACGCCGAACCGGCCTGGGCAAAATCTTTAACTGATTCGATGACGGTACTATCGTCGTCCATTTCACAAGTTTTGCAGTCGGTCATTCCCGCCGGAACGGAAACGCAGAAACCACGACGAATCCGGTAGTAACAGAAACCTCCTTGGAGGAAGGAGATGAATCGGAGGAAGGAGAACTGGACTCACTAACCTCCGAACACGAAATTCAAACTGCATTCACACCGGAGACTATTGACGATCTTATCAGATCGGTCTTACAGGTTCTAAACATTCAGGATCCGGGTGAAACCGTAGACCCTGCCAAATCTCTGTTTAGGCGCCCCAAGAAGACGACGGCAACTTTTCCCTCTTACGACCAATTAGAACAAATTGTCTTGGAAGAATCGGCAGCCCCTGAAAAGAAATTTAGTTTCTCTAGAAATTTACAAACGATGTTCCCATTTCCCAAATCAGATGTGGAAAGGTGGTCCACTCCTCCAGTGGTTGATCCGCCGGTTGCAAGGCTATCCCCCTGGCTGAGGCCGCCACCTTTAAGGATCCTACTGACAGACGTTTAGAAGGCTTCCTAAGAACGTCTTTTGCAGCCTCTGGTGCGGCCCTGCGCCCCACTTTTGCCTCCGCTTGAGTGGCCGAGGCGTGGCTGAACCAACTTTATCAAGCGGTGGCAAAGGAGTCATCGGACAGTCACCTGATCGACATCATCCAACAATTATCTGATGCAGCCATCTATATGGGGGACGCAGCGTTAGAGACAAGCCGTTTAATTGCCCGATCGTCAGCAGCAGCGACAGCAGCTAGGCGATCTTTATGGCTCAAGGCCTGGACGGCGGATCCCGCTTCTAAGAAGGCTCTTACAAGTTTACCCTTTCAGGGGCGCCTCCTGTTCGGTTCCGAACTGGAAAAGATCATCGCCCAAGCCACGGAAGGGCTTCCTCCCGCAGTCCAGAGCACACCGTTTCCCTTCCTTTCGTCGGTCTTCCTCCTTTCGTCCATCAAGAGGCTCGCGTCCCCCTAACCGCACCCAAGTGGAAAACACAAGCGGGTTCCCAAACCGTCAGGGAAACCGACCCCTCTCTCCCTGGCCCACCAAAAGAGGGGCCTTTAAATCTGGGGGAGACAACCCAAACAGGCATGACTACCTATTTCCACCTTGGGTAGGGGGTCGTCTTCAATTTTTTCACAAGGAATGGCGATTTCCATCCACCGATTCCTGGACTATGGAGGTACTGACCTATGGTTACCGCATAGAATTCTCTTCCCTGCCTCCACCTCGTTTCTTTCCTTCTCGAATTCCCAAGCGCCGCAAGGCCCTCAACGTTTGTGTCAGATCTCCTACAAGAACGGGTTATCTCACCGGTCCCGGGAGACCAGAGGTCCAGGGATTCTATTCAAACCTTTTTCTAGTGGCAAAGAAGGACGGTACGTTTCGACCTGTCTTGGATCTCAAAGCACTCAATCTTCATGTACACAAAGCCAGGTTCCGTCATCCTGAACATCGTACCGAACGAATTCATCGCCTCACTAGACATCCGGGACGCGTACCTCCACATCCCCGTTTGGCCTGGCCACCATCGGTTCCTCAGGGTTAGTCCCTGTCTTTTGCGCCAAGGCGAAGGATCCTTTGGCGACTCTGATAGATGCCCTAGTAGTACCTTGGAACTTTCAACTGGGTTACGTGTTTTCCCCCAACGCCCATGATCCTCGGGGCCCTAAAAAGGATAAAGAGGGAGAGAGCTCAGGTAATCCTCATCGCTCCTTGGTGGCCAAGAAGGGCCTGGTTCTCGGACCTACTCTCCATGTCATTCGAAAAACCATGGCCTCTCACGTTGCGGCCAGACCTACTTTCACAAGGTCCTTTTCATCACCCGAACCTTCAGCGCCTCCATTTAACGGCGTGGCGCTTGAGTCCGCCATACTGAGACGACATGGGATACCAACATCGGCTATTCCGACTATGTTGGCGGCTAGAAAACCTTCTTCTTCCAAGGTCTACTATAGGATATGGCACAAGTACGTTTTGTGGAGCTCGTCTAAAGGCTTCCCACCATCCAGATTCGTCTTATCCAGAGTCCTTTCTTTTCTCCAGAAGGGTTTCGAAAGTGGCCTCTCCTTGAGTGCTCTCAAAGGTCAAATATCGGCTCTGTCAATTTTCTTCCATCGGAAGCTTGCGAGGAGGAAGGATATCCAAACTTTTTTGCAGGGAGTGGAGCATTTGTGCCCTACCGTTCGCTCCCCAGTACAATCCTGGGATCTCTCGCTGGTTCTTCGGGCGCTCAAAAGGCCGCCTTTTGAGCCTCTATCTTCTATTCCATTGTCCCTTCTTACCTGGAAGACCGTATTCCTTCTGGCTATTGCTTCCATCAGACGAGCTTCGGAACTGGCGGCCCTATCTGTGGAACCTTCATGCCTTTCCTTTTATTCCGACAGGGCCGTTCTCCGACCTCACGTCTCCTTTCTGCCTAAGGTGGTTTCTTCTTTCCACATCAACCAGGAGATTGTCGTTCCGGCCTTCTGTCCCAATCCTTCTTCCTCTAGGGAGCGTGGATTGCATTGCCTTGACGTGGTCAGAGCTCTAAAGGTCTACATTGCTCGCACGGAAGGTTTCCGCTCCACTCAGGCCTTGTTCGTCCTTCTGGCGGGGCCCCGTCGGGGGGCCAGGGCCTCTCCCCAGACTCTGGCCAGGTGGATTCGTTCTTTGATTGTCCGCTGTTACGTAGCGGTTGGAGCCGTTCCCCCTTTGAAGGTGACTGCTCATTCTACAAGGGCTGTTGGAGCCTCTTGGGCAGCTCGACATGGAGCCTAGGTGGACCAGATATGTCGGGCGGCAAATTGGTCTTCCATACACACTTTCATTAAGTTTTATCGTCTTCAGGTGTTTGCGGAAAGGGATACTGCCCTAGGTGGTGCTATCCTTCAAACCGCTGATATCTAAGTATGATGTTCCTTGTTCCCACCCTAACTATTTTGGGACTTTGGGACATCCCCTGCGTTCCTGGATCCCCCTAGGCTGTAAGAGAAAAGAGGATTTTTACGTCTTACTCACCTGTAAAATCCCTTTCTCTTAAGCCGTACGGGGGACCCAGGAGCTACCCTCCCTAGATATTATCATGAGTGTCGTTTTGGCTTGTTGCTTGTTAAGTTTTCTGGTTTACTTTCTATGTTACTATTTCTTTGGCTTACGCTCCCTCTTTGGGTCCAACTGAAGGAGGCTTCCGGTGCTTGGTGAGTTATAGAGGATGGGAGGAGCACTGAAGCCTCATTGTCTTCAATTTTAAAGTGTCCACTCCTGAAGAGAGGTACTTAACCCCTGCGTTCCTGGGTCCCCTGTACGGCTTAAGAGAAAGGGGTTTTACAGGTGAGTAAGACGTAACAATCCTCTTTTTTATTTTTTCCATTTGGTCATCCTTTTTTCTGGGTCTGGGAGTGGGCATGTTTGTTGTGGGCACTTCTAATGCCCATACTAGGCTTTCTGGCTAGTGACGTCATCTGGGGGGTGTGACACTCTTGTACAATCAGCCATGCCATAGGAAAATAGTCTATTAAACTGCTAACCTGAAAAGCCATTTCATGATCTCTGAATCTCCTTGTCATTTACTTGCAGCTACAATCACAGAGTCTCTCCCTGCACTAATCACTTGATCTCTCCCCCCTCTATCCCGTTTGCTTTGATCCCTGTGTACCTCACTCCTTCATTGACAGCTGATCAGTGTTTGTAATCCGATCTCTGCATAGACCTGCTACAGTTATCAGCTCAGTGTTGTGTCTGGATCGAGGGCACAGATAACAGCAAACAGGATGGAGGGGGGAGTAAGCAGCCCACAGCAAGGAAAGGGAAAGAAATGTATTGGTAAAAAAAAGCTTTTATTGTCACTTACTACACAGTGCATAGAAATTTGAAACACTCACGATTAGCTTGAGTAAAGGGGGCGGGGCTTCCTCTTCCCATCCGCTCAGTCTTCTGTAGGTATGCCTGCACCGCATTCTGAGTAAGCGGTGCATCGGGGAAGCTGTAACATGTCTGCCTTCTAGGCAGAGCTTTTATGGGTGGGTGCTCAGTGACTGCTTTACATGGAGGCACCAGAGTTTGATCGGTACACAGGTAATATAATGGCTAAGCTTATGTGTTTATTTCTTTTTTTCACCAAAGTTCCCCTTAAACCATTTGTGTTTTGGTTCTCACCCTTTCAGCAAATTAATCAATGCCAAACAAAGTCCTATAAAGAGATTCAGCTCTTACACTTTACATTTTCAACACATCACAGCTCTTACAGTTTTCTAATATTTGGTTTAAACCGAATCTCCTGTCATGCTTGTCTCCCTTCTGCTCAACTTTGGAGGAATAAAATGATCAGAGGAGACCTGCTCCTTGGAGATGTGTGTTTTTTTTTTTTCTTCGAACTTTGCAAATAATTAAAAAAAAAAAATGGTTTTATAATACAATTGGTTTTATAAAAGTTGATGCACCTTGGACCACAATTAATTTTCTTCATAGATAACATATGTACAGTATTACAATTCTACACCCCATTCACTGGTAGATATGTTGATTTGTCTTGAGAAAGGGGTCTTGTTGAATCCGAAACAACTAAAAACAGATGTGCGGTGGAATCCAAACATATTAGTTCTCGGCTTTGCACAATTAATTTTCTTTATAGATAACATATGTACAGTATTACAATACTATACCCCATACACTGGTGGATAATATTAATAAAATAAATAACTGTAAAATTACAGTGAGAATTATACTGTAGAAATGAACTTTTTTAAAATGAAAAGTACCTGATACCCCTCAAAACCTCCTTATCGAGCCATTTGCAGACTTCCAGTGGCACTCCTAAGACGGCCGGAACGCTGCCCCATTAGCTAGTGGCAATGTCTCCCCCAAAGAAATCTCAAGACTCGACAAGCAGGTTAGAAAAGTTCTAGCACCATGGCAAAAATGGGGGCAAGTAGGCCACAATGCAGGAGTTGAGGGCCCAAAATAAAGACCCAGCGATGGCATGAACAAAGTGCTGGAGGTAATTGCCACCTGCCAATCCACCCTCACATCCAAACTGGACAAAGTTAAAACTGACATTTCCCTACTCAGGCAAGATCTGCATAAATTAAGGGATAGAGTCACAGAGGCCGAAACACGTATTGGCAACGTGGAAGACTGTCTCCCAACCTTACAACGAGATTCAGAACAACATGGAGCCGCTATCCATGAATTACACCTACGCCATGAAGACCTTGAAAATAGCACAGGAACGACATTAGATTTGAGGGTCTCCCTAAAATATCTAGATCTCCTTCTTTCCACCTTTGGAAAGGATAGTTTCTCACACCTATTTGCAGTAGAAAGAACGCATCGCACATGCCCACACCCTCCTCCTCCAGGAGCCCTGCCTTGCACTTTCATTGCTAAATTCCTTAAGGGGAATTTCTTTGCAAATACATGTATTTTTCTGAAAAAATAGCAGTATTTTTTCATCCCAATGACCTTAATCTGCCAATTCAGCATTTTGTCTGTGTATAAAGAAATGCTTCCGAAATACTGACTTCCTGTTTGCAGGACCCCTAGTAGAGACTGTTAAGGTCTTACCCATGACCCAACGCCTGGGTTGATTCAGTTGCTCAGTAGAGATCTGAGCATGTTTGACCCATCCAACAGCCAATCAGTAGAAATAACTGTTAGGAACATTCCAAGGATGTGTGGTGCATCCTGGGAAGAAGGACCGTTAGAACCTGAAATGTCAGCTCACTAATGGGAACAGCAAAGAGTATGAAATCAACTGATTTTTCAAAATGGAAGAGAATATGTAGAATAACTAAGTATGCATTACACAAACTAACATTTTAACAAATATTGATAATTTCCACTGAACTGTCCCTTTAACAACAGGGACAGAGATATAGCACTACTATGCTTAACCCAGGAACGCAGTTACGGTATATACTCGAGTATAAGCCGACCAGAGTATAAGCCGGTGTACCTCAAAAATTAGGAATACCTTATTGACTCGAGTATAAGACGAGGGTTGAAATTGACCACTACTGCCATACTGGTAGCCATGGGAATTACTGATAGCCATGGGAATTACTGATAGCCATGGGAATTACTGGTAGCATGAGAGTTACTGGTAGCCATAGAAATCACTGATAGCCATGGGAATTACTGGTAGCATGGGAGTTACTGGTAGCCATTGGAATTACTGGTAGCCATTGGAGTTACTGGTAGCCATGGGAGTTACTGGTAGCCATGGAAATGGTACTTACAGTTTGGTGTGCCTTCTGGACGCCTTACCGATGCAGCCGCAAGTCAGGAGGGAAAGCCGGCAGTTCCCAGTAGTGCTTTGCGGGTGCGCGGTGCTACTGGGAACTGCCGGTTTTCTTACCTGACTCGCGGCTGCGTCCGGAATTTAGGTAAGTCCCAGCTTGACCGAAGTATAAGCCGAGGTTCATTTTTCAGGTCATTTTTAAGACCTGGAAACCTCGTCTTATACTCGAGTATATACAGTATATACAATTCCAAAATACTTCCATAGCAGCCTACCCTGACTTCTCCACAGATGTTCAGAAACAAAGCGACAAATATAAGGACAAAATTGTTTTGTTGAGGACCTACAGCACATACAGTTTTCATCTGCCAGATTAGTGCCCTTGGCCTTCCTTGATTAAAGATAGTGCTGAAGCACTCGGGAAGACTGTTAGAAGCAGTTTTCTTCGTGCGGCCCTTCTCATCTGTAGAAGGAGCTCTACAGTAGGTGATGAACCCATAGCTACAGCCAGTAGTAACATACCTAAGCCTTATTGGTTAAAAGAAAGTTCACTTATGTAACCTCTGTGAATTACCTAATTAACATGCATTTCCAAACCTGGCAATGCTAAAACTGATTAAGTATTTTTTACTATTCTGCTATGCTGATGAATATTGCCCTTTAAACCTTTACCTACTTTATTTGCCAGTTTTGTGATGTGAACGGTTCCTCTTTAAATGCTCCTTCCTTCTGAATGCCTTAACATTTAAACAAAAATATTTTTATTTCTACCTTTTGTCCATTCTAAACCTGCAGCCTCATTAATTGTTCTTATTCCCTTACCCTCCGACTTTCTTTGGATAATGTCTTGATGTCCCGGGCATGCTTACGAGTTACGACAGCTACATGTGCAGGAAGCTGGTGTTTAGTTTAGTGAAATACTTTTCACTTATATATTATTCAAGAAATAGTGTAGAAAGAAAAGTAATAGTTTATCGGCAGTTGATGTATTATAAGTCAGATAAAATGTGATTTTTAACCTAATGATTTTCTTTAAAGGAGACTTGAACCTTTTAATGTTGAAAAGCTTTCCTCCCCAGAATACCCATACATTGTAAGGTGCTATTTCAGTACAAAATAAAAGATTTTTGTTCCGATATCTGTTCCAAAGAACCTGATTGAATCTGATTTTTTTTAAGAGTTTGGGTTGTCAGAAAAGATATAAAAATTGCGTTCATACAATTCATTTTTATTGTTTCTTCCCTGTCTGCTCATTTCCCTTATCCCTACATAAGCTCCTATTATGATGTTCCAGATTAAGGGTGTGTAATACAGTTCTTGGCCTCTATTTATTTTTTTTTTTTTTCTGCATTGTATTTTCCAGGTCTCGAGGGCGTGGACGTAAGCAGATGAAAGATTCAGATGAGGAAATCGTTAGGGAGTCTGTGGGTGAAGTACAGTCTGATGACATACGTGTGGAGAGCATGGTCATGAGTGACCAGGGTGAGAATGCTATGTTCAGTACATAATTCTGTTGTGTTTGTGTTTTTAAACAAATAGATTACATAAAATATTTTAAGTTAATTTATTACCCAGTTTTTCATTGTTCTCTTTCACATTCAATTGCAGCTGTATTGTTTATTTCTCTTTTTGTTATAGAAGACAACGAGCAATCCCCAGGTATAATTGAAGAAGACGAATTGGAGACTGATCTCCAGAAACAGCTGGAGAAAAGCCGGAGACTAAAACAGATCCAACAACAGAAGGACAGTAGTGAGAAGGTGAGTTTGGTCTGTAAATACCCACCAAGAATCTTTTAGTTGCATTCTCTAAAATGCCCTAATCCATCTGTGTTTGACCAGTAACTTGCACTATCTACAGATTGCCTCTTTGGTCAAGAAATTAAACACTCGCAGAAATCAAGAGGAAGAGGGTGACGATGATAAGAAAGGTTCAATTGTTTTTAATGCAACATCTGAATTCTGCAGAACCCTTGGGGAAATCCCAACATATGGGCTGGCAGGAAACCGCGAGGATCAAGAAGACATGATGGTTTGTAGTGTTAATTGGAAAGGGGAATGCCTTTTTTAAAGATCTTCTGGCTGATACTTTTTTGTAACCTGTTTTGCATCTCTTAATGTCATTTCTGACAGGATTTTGAAAAGGATGATGATGACTCAGAGAATGAAAGAGGAGAGTCTGACGGGGAGGAAAATATTGGCTGGAGCATGGTGAACCTTGATGAAGAGAAGGGAAATCAGGATGTAAGTTATATTGTCAAATATACTGTAAAATTTACAAGCTATGTGTTTTTACTATATTTATCTTTTACTGAATAACTGTTCTTCTAGTATTCTGCCTCTTCCACCACAATTTTGGACGAAGAGCCAATTGTAAACAGAGGTCTGGCTGCTGCACTGCATTTGTGCAAGAACAAAGGTAAATATTACATTAACAAGGTTTAGGAGTGATTTGGAGTAGGCAGATAACATGTAAATTGTGCAGTAGAAAAAAGTTTAAAGGGTATGTCCATCAAAAAAGTAAGTTGGTTTTTATCTGATTTACTGAAGAACAGGGGGTAAATGCACTCTCTTAACTCCCGTTCTTCAGTAAATCTTACAGGAGAGGAGGAGACACATTACTCACGGACCCGCTCCAACGCCGACTTCACTGACAGTCTCCAACACGTCCTCGCTTCTTCGCACTGTGTGCGCATGCGCACACAGTGCAAAGGGCTGGAGATGCGTCAGAGGCGTCTGGGAATTCGGCGCTGAAGCGGGTCCGCAGGTAAGTGTCTCCTCCTCTCCTGTAAGATTTACTTTAAAACGGTAAAAAGGTAAGAGAGAGTGCATTTACCTCCTGTTCTTCAGTAAATCAGATAGAAACAAACTTACTTTTTTGATGGACATACCCTTTAAGGTGTATATGTAACCTTTTTAGACACATGTAAGAGAAAGTAGCAGAGCTTTCCGGATAAAAATGATTTGAGTGAAGTACATGTGCCTTCACATACAGTCAGGTCCATAAATATTGGGACATCAACACAATTCTAACATTTTTTGGCTCTATACACAACCACAATGGATTTGAAATGAAACAAACTTGATATGCTCTGTTAGCTTTAATTTGAGGGTATTTACATCCAAATCAGGTGACTGGTGTAGGAATTACAACAGTAATCCCACTTGTTAACGGGCAAGTCCAGCCCCAAAATAAAAACTTACATACAGGTAAATCACCCCCCAAAACCCTAAACAGTAATAGTTTGAAATGTGAAATATATAAGGCTAACCTGAAATCCTGCACAATGTCCCGTTGCCCCTGTTTCTGCTTCCCGGTTCTTCCAGTTAGTAACTGTCAGTTCTGGATTTGACAGTTGACATCACAGCCAATGACTGAATGTTAATCCCCTGTCTCCCTCTTCTGAGCATGCCCAGGTTCAGTACAGGTTTCTAAATTGCTCAGTTTCCATGAGGCATCCAGAAGCATAGCAGGCATACAGTAATGAATTCATAGGACAAAGTATGATATATCAACATATTTTAAAGAGACAATTCTTTCTAAAGGATTTTCTTATGAGGGTGGAGTTGTCCTTTAAGGGAGCAAAAGTAATGGGACCGAATAATAATCATAAATCAAAAGTCTGGAATGCATAGAAATCACCAGACGCTGGGTTTTATCCCTGGTGATGCTCTGCCAGGCCTCTACTTTAACTATCTTCAGTTTCTGCTTGTTCTTGGGGCATTTTCCCTTCAGTTTTTTCTTCAGCAAGTGAAATGCATGCTCAATTGGATTCAGGTCAGGTGATTGACTTGGCCATTGCATAACATTTCACTTTTTTCCCTTCAAAAACTTTGGTTGCTTTTGCAGTATGCTTTGGGTCATTGTCAACCTGCACTGTGAAGCGCCTTCCAATGAGTTGTGAAGCATTTGGCTGAAAATGAGCAGATAATATTGCCCGAAACACTTCATCCTGCTGCTTTTGTCAGCAGTCACATCCTCAATTAATACAAGAGAACCAGTTCCATTGGCAGCCATACATACCCACACCATGACACTACCACCACCATGCTTCACTGATGAGGCGGTATGCTTAGGATCATTAGCAGTTCCTTTCCTTCTCCATACTCTTCTCTTCCCATCACTCTGGTACAATTTGATCTTGGTCTCCTCTGTCCATAGGATGTTGTTCCAGAACTGTAAAGGTTTTTTTAGATGTCGTTTGGCAAACTCTAATCTGGCCTTCCTGTTTTTGAGGCTCACCAATGCTTTACATTTTGCGGTGAATCTTTTGTATTCACTTTGGTGAAGTCTTCTCTTGATTGTTGAATTTGACACACATACACCTACTTCCTGGAGAGTGTTCTTGATCTGGCCAACTGTTGTGAAGGGTTTTTTCTTCACCAGGGAAACAATTCTTCGGTCATTCACCACAGTTGTTTTCTGTGGTCTTCCAGGTCTTTTGGTGTTGCTGAGTACACAAGTGCATTCCTTCTTTTTAAAGGGACACTATACTGAAAAAATGACTTTGCCTTGTCTTAAAGGAACTGTAAACTCAATATTTGAAGTCTTTGCCCTGAGTTTGTATTATTCACAGGGAGGTTCTCACCTCCCTGTGAATAATATTTTGCTCAGGGGACCGGGAACTTACCTTCGCTCCACCCAGCTCTCAGCCGCTTCTGCACAGAACAGCTGTTCTGTCCCAATCGTGCGCCCTATCTCTTGTATTGTGGCGTGCATGCGCTTAAGAGTGCGCATGGTCGGAACAGCGGTTGTTAGAGCAGGAGCGGCTGCGAGCAGAGCGAAGGTAAGTTCCAGTGTCCCCTGAGCAAAATTATTATTCGCAGGGAGGTGAGAATAAGCGTTATCACCTCCCTGTGAATAATACAAACGGAGGGCAAAGACTTCAAATGTTTGGTATATGGGTTTACAGTTCCTTTAATCTATAATTAAATACATGTAAGTAGCACTGTAATTGAATACATGTAAGTAGTAGTAGTGTTGCTGCATGCCTTCAATCCACCACACATTTCGTTTAGGAGCAGTATTCCCCCCTCCCTCTTTTAACCACTCCCACTTCCATCCGACCTGACTTTTTTCCCCACAAACCAACTGTCAAGCCTGCACACAGTGTACAGCATTCCAACTGTCAAATCTGTCACTATTCAAGCTACAGTAAAACTACTCACAGAAGAATAGTTTTTGAGATCAAGGAACTTGATTGACAGCTGAAATATAAGAAGTTTTAGATCTAAAGAAATAGGGGGCACATCAACAAAAAAATGATACAGTGGTGGTTGGGAAGAATTATAATTTTTCAGTTATGGTCAATTTAAAATCACCTATTTTTCGTTATAGATGACCTTTAAGAATGTTCCAAACAGTTTTGGCTACACCTAATTTTTTTGCTAACTCTCTGATGGGTTTTTTGGTTTTTTTTTTTTTTTTTCCCCCCCCCCTAATGGGGGTTTTCTTCACTGTTTGTGACAGCTCTTTGGATCTCACCTTGAGAGTTGACAGCAACTGATTCCAAATGCAAATAGCTTGAAATCAACTCTGGACCTTTTATCTGCTCAATGTAATTGTGATAAGGGAATAACACACACCTGGTCATGGAACAGCTGAGAAGCCTATTGTCCTATCACAAATGGGAGGCACTTATGCAAACTGTTGTAATTCTTACACCGTTCACCTGATTGTAAATACCCTAAAATTAAAGCTGACAGTCTGCAGTTAAAGCACATTGTGTTTGTTTCAATTCCATTGTGGTTGTGTACAGTATATAGAGCCAAAAATGTTAGAATTGTGTCGATGTTCCAATATTTATGGACCTGACTGTATTCCATAAATGCATTATTGCAGGGTTATTAAACTGCATAAATAAACTGCAATATGTAACAGTTTGTTTTTTTAACAGGCTTGTTGGAGACAACTGTACAGAAAGTGGCTCGTGTAAAAGCTCCCACGAAGACTCTACCATCTGGTGTATACTGTATAGAGGATAAAATGTAAGAAATGTTGCGAATTACCAGTGTATATATACAGGGTACCTTTAACTAAATGTGTTATTGGAGCCTACCGTATATACTCGAGTATAAGCCGAGGTTTTCAGGTCTTAAAAATGACCTGAAAAATGAACCTCGGCTTATACTCGGGTCAAGCTGGGACTTACCTTAATTCCGGACGCAGCCGCGAGTCAGGTAAGAAAACCGGCAGTTCCCAGTAGTACTTTGCGCACGTCGGCGCGATGACGTCATCGCGCACCCGCAAAGCACTACTGGGAACTGCCGGCTTACCATCCTGACTTGCGGCTGCGTCTGTAAGGCTCTGCGAAGGCGTCTGTAAGGCTCTGGGAAGATGTCCGGAAGGCTCTGCACACCAAACTGTAAGTACATTTCCCATGGCTACCAGTAATCCCCATGGCTACCAGTTATCCCCATGGCTACCAGTTATCCCCATGGCTACCAGTAATCCCCATGGCTACCAGTAATCCCCATGGCTACCAGTAATCCCCATGGCTACCAGTAATCCCCATGGCTACCAGTATGCAATAAAATGCACATGGCTACAGAAGGCAGTATTGGTCAATTTCAACCCTCGGCTTATACTCGAGTCAATGTGGTTTTCCTAATTTTTGAGGTAAAAATAGGTACCTCGGCTTATACTCGGGTCGGCTTATACTCGAGTATATACGGTATTTATAAATTTGTAGTAATGGAAAATACATATTGTTTGGCCTCTTACCAAGTAGGTATTTTATGATATGGGCTTAAAATGGGCTTACTGATTGGTAATTTATGAAAGTGACAAAAAATAGATGCACTTGTGTGTTAAAGAAAAACGAATACATTTTGAAAATATAAAACATTTATATTGTTTGTATATAAGGAAGGAGTAGGGTGAGAATATTCTTACTTCTGGTTACCTGTATGCTTTAAGAGGGCCAAACATTCATTGCTGTAAGTTCCACACTAGGCTCCTAGTTTGTTCTCCTTATTGCTTGCAAAATATAGGGGGGAAAATCAGCTTCTGAAAAGTCTTATAACAGTGAGGCTAACTTTAGAAGGTGAGCACTTTGCTCTTATAGCATAATTGGAGTTAGGAATTATTTCTCCTGCCATAAGTATAAATCAGTGATTTTCAAACTTTTGTGTGGAAATTCAGAAGGCACACTTCTGACAATGTAAAGGCACACCATTTAAGAAACCCTGGTGTATAGAGTATATCTTTTTTCAACAATTTCAATTTCTAAATTAACTTTGGGCATGCACATGCCTGAAAAATCAAATCCCACCAGTCTGGCAGTATCTGAAACTATTTGCAGATTAACAGTAATTTTGTAGGTATACGCATGCCCAATAATTATCAAACAGGTTAGTAAAAAAATGGGATTCGGGCAGCACTACCAGCTATAAGAGAATCTATAATAGCAGGCAGTCCAATAGTAAAAACCCACTTTTATTAAGCCATTAATACTCCTCTGAGCATCTGTGAGATTGCAAGAGCTTTTAGTGGGAAGTTGGAGAAAAACATTGTGCTGCGTAACAGGCTAGTCCTATATCTTCAATTAATTGGAACTCAAGACAGTAGTTTTTTTTTCCCCCCAAAACCTGTGAGGAAAGGTCCACCAAATCCTCAATTTTTTATCAAGCACGTACAATCGGTCACACGAGATCTCGGTAGAATTCAGTACTTCTAACTTTTATTGGGATTAAGGCACTTATCCCCTATAAAAGTTTTAAGCATTTAATTTTATTGGGATATTGTGTGACTGGTTGTTCTTGCTAGTCCTATATCCGTCCCGCTTTCTAACTTTTGGCAGTTGGGTAACAATTTTCCTATATATAATTTTTCATTTGAGGGTGACCATGCTCTTTTACAATATGACCACCAGAGAGATTGTATTTCTTTCCTTCTCTTTTAATCCAAAGGGCAATAGATGATAAATACAGCAGAAGAGAAGAGTATAGGGGTTTTACACAAGACTTCAAGGAGAAAGATGGGTATAAACCAGATGTTAAGATTGAATACGTGGATGAGACTGGACGTAAACTCTGTCCCAAGGAGGCAAGTACCATAAGTCTCTATTTGGTTTTTTTATCCTTTTTTTTTTTCCCCTTCCTGTTAATTGTTTTTACGATTTTGTTGTCCACAGGCTTTCCGCCAGCTGTCTCATCGTTTTCACGGCAAGGGATCTGGTAAGATGAAGACAGAGAGGCGCATGAAGAAGTTGGACGAAGAAGCGGTAAATAAGCTTTAATTTAATTTTACATTTTCATGGACACCAATTCATGTAAAAGTACAAGCAATTTTGTTTAAACAACCATTAAATAATGGGCCCTCATTTTACAGCAGAGATGTCCAACATACATTAGTTTGCAAAAGTATTCGCCCCCTTGAAGTTTTCCTCATTTTGTCACATTACTGCCACAAACATGAATCAATTTTATTCGAATTCCATGTGAAAGACCAATACAAAGTGGTGTACACGTGAGAAGTGGAAAGAAAATCATACATGATTCCAAACATTTTTAACAAATCATTAACTGCAAAGTAGGGTGTGCGTAATTATTCAGCCCCCTTTGGTCTGAGTGCAGTCAGTTGCCCATAGACATTGCCTGATAAGTGCTAATGACTAAATAGAGTGCACCTGTCTATAATCTAATGTCAGTACAGCTGCTCTGTGACGGCCTCAGAGGTTGTCTTAAGAGAATCTTGGGAGCAACACCACCATGAAGTCCAAAGAACTGCTGCCATATCACACAGACAAAATGTAAATATCTTCAAAAAATAAACAATGAAAATACATTGCAGAAATTCTCAGGAGAGCAATTCCTATCAATTTACCTAAAGTCATTTTTGGACCACAGTTCCCCTTTAATCTGGTTAATAAGTATTTTAAAACATCATCCTTTTATTTTACTGTTGTGTATCTTTGTCTGTTTGTAAACGTGTATCTTTGTCTGTGGTGTTTACATTTTTGTAAACACCACTGAAGTTTTTGTTTCATTTTATTAAATTATATTTTTAAAAACATGGTAACATAGTTGCTATGTTTTTAAAAAACAATTTTTAAAAAGTGTTGAGCGGACTCCCTAAATGCTGTAAGTAGAACTATAAAGCAAAAATACTGTCCTCTAAAGAGACGCTATATATTATATTTTATTTAGTATTTGCCGTTTTGTCTGTTATTATTCCTGCCTAAGTGTGTCAGTGAGTGATACAGATATTTAGTGTTTATTGCTTTTAAAGGGCAAGTCCAGCCTTAAAAAAAACTTCCAGAACCACAATCCCTCTCCTCTTCTGCTCCTGTTGTGAGCTGATAACAAGAGCGTTCAGGAACAGAGCACACTCAGTTGGTCAACTGGTCATTACCAGAAAGTAGAGTGTAGACCACGGTTGTGTACTAAGTTCTAATTCCTCAGCATGGGAGCGTCGGGTAAAGGTAAGAACATACCTTACATGGGACTGGAGTTATTCTTTAAGGCTGGTATCGGTTGCCTTAGCAGTTGGTTGAGAGTTGCAGTTACTTACTTAAACCCAACACTAATACCCCCCCTTTAACTGAGGTTTGGCCTTGGTGAGCTGGGAAGCTCTGTTTTAGTCTGTGGTTGAGAGTTGTAGGAGCATCATATGCATGGCCTACAAATGTAAAAGGTTTGGTTTCTGATGCTTTTTCTAAAGTGTTTTTGTCTGTAACCCAGTATTCCAGGATTAATCTTTAAGGACAACTCAACCCTCATAATAACAACAATCTTTTAGAATGAATGGCCTCTTTAAAATATGTTGATATATCCTACTTTGTCCTCTGAATTCATTATTGAGGCCTCAAAGAAACTGAGCGATTTAGTGACCTGGTACTGAGCCTGAGCATGCTCAGAAGCGGCAGCTAGGGGATTATTTTTCAATCATCATGGCTGTGATGTCAACTGTCAAATTCATAACTGACAGTTGCTAACTGGAAGAACCAGGAAGCAGAAATGGGGGCAATTGAAATATGTAAGTCTAACCTGAAACCCTGAACAATATCCTGATTTCAAACCATTACAGCTTAGGGTTTTGAGGGGTTATTAACCTGTATGTAAGTTTTCATTTGAGGGTTGGACTGCACTTTTAATTTCAGTCCACTGCTGCATAAAGCAGTTTACTTGGTTGTCAAAGATCTTATCATGCACATATTTGCATAAACCTAAAGTACTTCAATTATGTAATACAAAGATGCATTTCCATCTTTTTCTTACTCTAGCTACTAAAGAAAATGAGTTCCAGTGACACACCACTGGGTACTGTTGCTCTTCTGCAGGAAAAACAAAAGGCTCAGAAAACTCCGTATATTGTACTTAGTGGAAGTGGGAAGAGTATGACAGCGTAAGTACCAGATAATAATACTCATGAGAACAAATCCTGTTGATGAATTGTTGAATGTCCTTCTTCCTGCCAGCAGTTAAATAGCATTTGAAAATATCTGCCTACAGCTATCAGCATGGGTTGATCTGTAGTTTTTTATTACGACTTTAAGAATCTTTAGCAAAGTGGGAGCTGCCGCAGTGAGTAGCAGTGAAGTTTATTATAATGGGTAGTGTGGCTCACCTACATGTTAAGTACCTCTACCATGCACAACTTAGAGGGCACTGTAAGTAGAAAAATGGAAAATCCTATTTCTACCTTCCTGGGTGATCGCTCACATGAAAGATGCACTGTCAAAATGTGCAGACATGACTCTTCCCTAACATTAAAAATAGCGGATATAGCCATACTTTTGATTGTAGAGAAGCGAACAATGAGCTGTCACACTGCTCAAAAATAATTTTTACAGTTCAGCCACGTGTAAGAACCATTTATTTTCCTTGCTATGGTAATGTTAATACTCAGACGTTAGGCTTTGTGAACAGTTAATGTAAAATTACAAAATGTTGGCACCCAGTACTCCTGAAATATCAGTAAGTAAAAAGTGGTTAACTAAAGCTAGGTACACGCAGTACAGATTTCTGAAAGTTGACAGACAGGATCTATGGGGAGTCTAGTGCGGCCGATGGAAATTTTCGGTCTTTCCTGAACGAGTGTTTGGCCAACCCGATCGGTTGGTGGCTGAGCTCTCGTTCGGGAAACGAAGGTACACTACCAGTAATCCCCATGGCTACCAGTAATCCCCATGGCTACCAGTATGCAATAAAATGCACATGGCTACAGAAGGCAGTATTGGTCAATTTCAACCCTCGGCTTATACTCGAGTCAATGTGGTTTTCCTAATTTTTGAGGTAAAAATAGGTACCTCGGCTTATACTCGGGTCGGCTTATACTCGAGTATATACGGTATTTATAAATTTGTAGTAATGGAAAATACATATTGTTTGGCCTCTTACCAAGTAGGTATTTTATGATATGGGCTTAAAATGGGCTTACTGATTGGTAATTTATGAAAGTGACAAAAAATAGATGCACTTGTGTGTTAAAGAAAAATGAATACATTTTGAAAATATAAAACATTTATATTGTTTGTATATAAGGAAAGAGTAGGGTGAGAATATTCTTACTTCTGGTTACCTGTATGCTTTAAGAGGGCCAAACATTCATTGCTGTCAGTTCCACACTAGGCTCCTAGTTTGTTCTCCTTATTGCTTGCAAAATATAGGGGGGAAAATCAGCTTCTGAAAAGTCTTATAACAGTGAGGCTAACTTTAGAAGGTGAGCACTTTGCTCTTATAGCATAATTGGAGTTAGGAATTATTTCTCCTGCCATAAGTATAAATCAGTGATTTTCAAACTTTTGTGTGGAAATTCAGAAGGCACACTTCTGACAATGTAAAGGCACACCATTTAAGAAACCCTGGTGTATAGAGTATATATTTTTTCAACAATTTCAATTTCTAAATTAACTTTGGGCATACACATGCCTGAAAAATCAAATCCCACCAGTCTGGCAGTATCTGAAACTATTTGCAGATTAACAGTAATTTTGTAGGTATACGCATGCCCAATAATTATCAAACAGGTTAGTAAAAAAATGGGATTCGGGCAGCACTACCAGCTATAAGAGAATCTATAATAGCAGGCAGTCCAATAGTAAAAACCCACTTTTATTAAGCCATTAATACTCCTCTGAGCATCTGTGAGATTGCAAGAGCTTTTAGTGGGAAGTTGGAGAAAAACATTGTGCTGCGTAAATAATTTACAAATATGCCCCTGTAGGGACTTACCTGACCTGGTCCCTCACCGTGTAGGCGCCGACACCTGCTCCTGTTTCGAGCAAACACAGGAGCAGAGGGCTTCTGCACTGACAGATGATCTACTTCCTGATCACCCCTGTCAGGTGATTAGGTGACGTTTCTTTTTCTTTTCATTTTGCCACCTCCACTCAACCCATTAATGTACACAAAAAAAGAAAGCACCTTCACACACAATGGCAGATGTGTCCCACAATCTTCTTAAAGGGGAACTGTGGTCCAAAGATGACTTTAGGTAAATTAATACGAATTAATCTCCTGAGAAGTTTTGCAATGTATTTTCATTGTTTATTTTGCATATTTTTGAAGCTATTTACATTTTTGTGTGTGATATGGCAGCAGCATCACCAGGTCCTTTGCGCTTCCTGCTCTGAAACCATGTCAGTCAATCTGGGCCCCCCTTGGCCCATTCTCTGCAGCCCCATGTGGCCCCGCCCACCCGTGGACGCCTAAGCCCCGTCCACTCGGTGCATAAGCCCCGCCCATTCGTGGATGGCATGCCCCCCCCTACGGAAAACTCTGTGGAAACGGCCTTTTCAGGCAGAGTGAGAACTCTGCCTGAAAAGGCTGTTTTCACATAATAGGAAAGAAAGGCTGTAGATTCCCTTACCTTACTCTGTCAGGACTTCACACAGCAAAGAGGAGGAGGGACTTCCTGTCTCCCTCACACACTGAGGGAGTCTGAGGTTGTGCTCGCCGGCGGCCTCCCACCCATTAACTTTCTGGTCAGTCATTATTTTATATCTTGGGCTGTGGAGCACGTTGAAAGGTGGTTGATGGCTCATTTTAAAGGTAGGAAACTGGCTTTTAACTTGTTTGGAGACCACTGTTTCCCTTTAAGCATCCATCCAAATGCAGGTAAGTCAATAAGTAAGAAATGGAGGAAGGGACCAAGGCGAACACAGTACTTGCTGCAAATTAGGCTGGTTTTATTTTTCTCACAACATGTTTCGCGTACAAGGACCCTTTATTAAGGAAACCGAACATTCCCAGAAACAAACTTTTATTTTAAAACTGTGGAGAGGGGTGCCTAACACTGCGCTGCTTGCCAGCAAGGCTTCAGGAAGCTCTTCTGTCCCCTGCAAGGGTAACATGCCATTGTGCCCATTAACCCATGCTTCTAGACTTGCTGGCTTTAGGGGACGGAGCTTATACTTCCCAGCTACACATGGCGGCGCCTATCTTGGATACAGCTACAGCAGTAGGAATCCAATAGGGCCTATAATCCAACATTAAAATTGCACTACATGCAATGCCAATTTGCCAGCCAGTTACCCTGATCTATGTGGTTCTTGCAGCAAGGCCCATGACCCATCTCATAAGCAAGGTCCCAGGAGCCTGAGTTGGCAAAATCCCTCAGAACCTCCATAGATTCCCATATGAATTAAAATACAGGGTCTGTGGTGCAGGCAGCTCCTGCGGTTCTCCCCCAGGAGACCAAACCTGCTTGGGCTAGATAATTAGCCGAAAATGTCTCTTCTCTCTGCTTCCCTTGGCCAAATGGCCCAACATACAACCCAGCAGATCCCAGATATCACGGCGAGAACTGATTACACAGTTCTAGAGCCCATACCTTCTACCTTCAGAAGCCGCTAACCTATTAGAGGAATTGTTTGCTAGTCTGAGGAAGGTGTATGTGATACACTGAAATGTCAAGTGTTAAGAAATAAAACACTGTTATAGTTCAAGTCTGGTGTGCATCCAGGATCGTTTCTGCTTCTGAATAGACCCAGAGGCAGTAGTGGATGATTTCCATCTGTCCATAGATACCAACGCCCTCATCAAGGTGACCATAAAGACCCTAAATATTTTTGATACAGAGGCCCAACAGGAACCTACTGCATTTCTTTTCTCTAGATGAAAGAGAAACATTACTTGTTTCCCGTCACATGGCCAGCTAGAGAAGAAGACGAATGGTCGGTCCCAGGCAAACCACTAAAGCTCAGCCAACAGTTTCAAAACTCCTTCCCCATTTCAAAATCAGATGTGGACCTCTGTGCAAGTCCTCCCATAGTCGACCCTCCAGTGGCCAGACTATCTCGGACAACTGCTATTCCCCTATCAGAGGCGGCAACCTTTAGGGATGCTCTGGACCGCCGCACTGAGGTCTTGCTAAAAACCGCCTTTACAGCATTAAGACAAGTGTTCGCCTCAGCATGGGTGGCAAAAGCCTCAGAGACCTGGATTCAGGATATTATCCTTGAATACCAGCAAGATCCGGCAAAATTTCTTTGATCCCCAACATTAGGCATCTGGCGGATGCAGTATCATATATAAGCAATGCCACACTAGAAGCAGTATGCCTAATAGCCTGCACCTCAGCAATAGTCACTGCTGCTAGAAGGGTCTTATGGCTCAAAGCCTGGGCCACTAACGTGTCTTCAGAAAAGCCCCTCATCAGTTAACCATTTTCATGACGTCTCCTGTTTGGTCCTGAACAAAATTATTGCCCAGACTACGGGAGGGTAAAAGCACTATACTGCCACAGAGCAGGGTAATGAGATCCCCTACTTTTCGTAGGTCTCAGTCCTTTCATCCCTTTCGGTCTCCCAGGCCTCGTCCTCTGACTCAGCACCTCCCAAAAACCCCTTAAAACCTAGGGGCTCATGGTCCTCTGGTAGAGGAACCATCAGAGGTTTGAGAGCAAGATCAAAACAATTCTTTCTCCCAACCCAGTTGGGAGGACGCCTACGCTTCTTCCATGCTCACTAGAGACACCCAACATGGATGTTACGCATGTTAGAACATGGGTACAGGATAGAATTTGCCAGCAGGCCGCCTCCACGTTTTCTGTCCTCCAGAATTCCAAGGCGTCCCGTAAAATGGAAAGCACTAGATCAAGCGATCCTTTCCCTTCTTGCAGCGGAAGTGATTTCTCCAGTCCCTCCTTCTTAGAGATACCATGGTTTCTATTCAAACCTTTTTTCTGGTACCCAAGAAGGAGGGACTGTTCAGACTAGTGCTGGACTTAAAAGCACTTAACTGCTATGTCCACAAATACCATTTAAGATGAAGTCCTTAAGGACAGTCATCTTTACTTTAAAAAAAGGAGACTTTATAGCATTGTTGGATATCAAGGATGCATACCTCCACATTCCCATCTGGCCAGGCCACTTCAAATTTCTCAGATTCACAGTGGGTTAAGCCCACTTCCAATTCATCACCCTTCCATTCGGGCTAGCGACCGCACCTTGGATGTTCACCAAGATCATGGCCTGCCAAGCAGCATCCATTCGTCTTCAGAACATATTCTTGCTCCCATACCTGGACGACATCCTGGTCAAGGCACAATCCCAGTTTCTGGCTCGATACCGCGACTTTAGCGATCAGTACAGTAAATTTACGATTGTTAAACCGATTATAAATTTATGATACCGATCGTAAATCTGCAATAACGAAATAGATTTACGCTCCCCATAAAATACCATTGCGTTAGTTTACTACCGCATGGTAATAATTAAAGTTTGGTCGTAAATGTAAGATTACGACCATACATTTACAACCGCGATCGTAAATTAGCTAAGCCAAGGTATCGCTAAAAAGCAATACCACGGCTTTATAAATATGGCCCAGAGAAACACAAAAATTTTCCTACTAGACGACAAGGCATCCAGCCTTCGGATAATGGCATGCCAAATCATGTCCAAAGAACAGGTCACCATCAGACAGGCCATGAAACTCATTGGATAAATGGTGTCCTCAGACGAAGCGATCCCATCTGGAATATTCCAAGACTTCTGCAAAGACACATCCTAAAACATTGGGACAAGTCCTCCCTCTCTCTGGACCAAACTCTGCCCATCCCTCTCCACATCAGACAGTTCTTGCACTGGTGGACAAGACAACATCTGCTGAAGGGCAAAGAGCTGTGCCTCCTGACTTGGACGGTAGTCACGACAGACGCCAGCCTACTGGGCTGGGGAGTCCCAAACTTGAGACAGTAGTCCCAACATGAGAGCCCGTCAACATTCATGAAGTCCGTGACATTCTCAATGCCCTGAATTTTTGGACCACCTTCCTGACAGGGAAGTGCGTCCGGATACAATTGGACAATTCCATCGTAAGTGGCATACCTAAACCATGGCCGAAACTCAGAAGATCCTAATCTGGGCAAAGGCTCCCATTCCAGCCCTCAGCAATCTATATCCCGGGGATCCAGAACATACAGGTTCATTTTTCACCATGATTCACATTTTACTGAAGAAAATCAAGATGGAAAGAGTCCCCACCATATTAGTTGCTCCCTTTTTGACTCCACAAAGCATGGTTCTCAGACCTCTTAGCCATGACATGGCTTCCAGAGCGACCCAACCTTCTGTCACAGGATTCTCTCCTCCATCAAGACTACCAAAGCCTTCACCTGATGGTGTGAAAACTGAATCAGAGATCCTAAGATCACGGGGAATCCCATCACTAGAAAGCCCGCCTCAGCAGATTTACTTTAGGGTCTGGCAACGCTATGCATCTTGGTGTAGGGAGCTCTGCCTCCCAAGGAAGTTATTTGTGCTCTCTGGACTTTTCCAAACGATTTTTTTGCACGACCAAGCAATTCTGCGGCCACATGCTGGGTTCTTACCAAAGGTGGCATCTTTCCTCGTGTTTAAGTTGCCAGAACTAAGGCTTTCAGATCTTCTCAAACTTTGTTCTCCCAGCAGGACCGCATCGCAGGTCCAGAGCTTTGCCCCAGACTGGCAAGATGGATAAGGTCGGTCATAACTCGCTGTTACTGTCTTGCTGGGGCTGCTCCTCCCAGGTGGGTTGCAGCCCACTCAACCAGAGCCATGGGAGCTTCATGGGCTGCTCGCAAATAAACCTCTGTGGACCAGATATGTCGAGCAGTAACTTGGTTGTCCATTACGCCATTCATAAAATTGTATAGACTGTCTTTTGCCTCTGCATAAGTGTCATTGGGACGTTCTATATTGCAGGCTATGGAGGGATAGTTTTTTCCCCCATTTTATACTTATGTAAAATGCTTTTTTCTGAAGCCGAAGGGGGACCCAGGCACTTCCTCCCAGTAACTGTTGCCTAGGTGGCCAGTTTTGTTCTGTAGTTTGGCTTGTTGCCACAATTTTTCAGAAATTATTGGTGTTAACTGTTATTCCTTCACTCCCTCTTTAGGACAAACTGGAGGTTTCCGGCGTCCAGATACTTATAGCCAGGGGGTGGGGCCAGAGCCTCATTTCTCGCATACAGTATGCACAAATAAAGAAGGTTTTACTCTTATTTGTAAGTATTTGCAACTTAAGATGTTTGAAAACTACATCTCCCAGCAATAAAGCATGCTGAGAGTTGTAGTTTCCAAACATCTTTAGTGGCAAATATTACCCCCTCGGTTTATACTCGAGTCAATGTGTTTTTCCTTCTTTTTTACCTAAAACTAGTTACCTCGGTTTATACTCGAGTATATACAGTATATATAATTTATATATAATGTACCCCCCTACTGTAAATTATAAGGATATTATCCAATATGCTAGTAATTCACAGCAGGGGGTATAATATCAAATATAATCCAACCACCAAAACATTATATTAGATACGTAAAATAATGTCTTATACTCTAAATGAAAAATAGCTCCCCGCATTGTTTTTTCTATGGTTTTCAAAAATACAATAAACCCCTAGCTTTAATATATATTTAGCTTCAGATATCTTCCTCCATGCCTCTACACCTTTGCAGTCTTCTATCCCTTCAGAGAAGTGTTAAAATCAATTGGGCGCCAGGCAGGGCTGACATCTGAGACCCCCATGTTCATTTATTGTATAGCTGTAGTACCAAGACGGGCCCTAAACAGCTGCATAGGTTGCCTTAATGGATAATACTCTAGTCACTTCAACAACTTATAAATCGGCATTCTACTACATGCTGAGTTGTTAATGTGTGGTGGGCATGGATAGTAATAAATAGTTAATAAACTGGATTTGCAGATGACTGACTTGGGGCCATATTTGAAAACCCGCATTACTGAGTGTTTTCTTAACTGATCATACATTTACAACACGTTTATAAATCTACAGCCGTTCATAAAATACCCAAAGGTATTCTATGGGCAACTGTGAATCTACGATCGCTGTTGTAGCGACACCTTGCCTTTATAAATATGGCCCTTGGTACTCCTCTATCAGAAAACCACAGAACGTAATACTGGCCTGGTGGATCAAACATGTGTGAATGCACCTTAAAATTATTGTACATTAATACAAAGCACACCGGTGTACTCTGGCACACAGATTGAGAAACCATCTCCAATTTTTCACAAGTTCCATGATTTAAATTTCCTTATAAAACAATCATGTATTTAAAGTCAAAGTTACAAGAAATTTGAAATCACCTGATGTCTATTAGAGGTTACAGACTTAAAGGGCAAGTCCAGCCCCAAAATGAAAACTTACATACAGGTAAATCACCCCCCAAAACCCTAAATGGTAATAGTGTAAAATCTGAAATATATAAGTCTAACCTGAAATCCTACACAGGGTCCTGTTTCTGCTTCCTAGTTATTCCAGTTAATAACTATCAGTTTTGGATTTGACAGTTGACATTACAGCCAATGACTGAATGTTAATCCCCTGTCTGCCTCTTCTGAGCATGCCCAGGCTCAGTACAGGTTTCTAAATTGCTCAGTTTCTATGAGGCATCCAGAAGCATAGCAGGCATACAGTAATCAACTATCAACATATTTTAAAGTGGTCATTCTTTCTAAAAGATGTTCTTATGAGGGTGGAGTTGTACTTTAATACATAAAGGAGCTCTTTTAACCACGTAGTTTTTTCAACTCAACAGAATAATAGCACAATGGTGAAGGCATGGGTGCCAGTTCCACTACAGATTTTACCCAAAATATCAAGATATAGCAGGTTTAAACCTTTCGGAGGGCAACAATCATTAAGGCTGAGGTCACCCAAGTGTGCGAGTTACCCACTAGTGTGGCCACCACAATTGGCCCCACACTAGAGTGCACCTTTAAAAGCATGATCGGAACGCACTTAAAAGCGCACTAGTATGGCCTAGCCCTTACTGTGGGGCAGATTTTAACATACATGCTCCTTTAACTTAGTCAATTATAATAAACTGCTGAACATTTTTAATGTGGTCTTTTGCATCCCACAATCCACTGAACACATGGGGCAATTGGAGAATGTCAAATATAAGCATACATTTTGCAAGCAGTAAAGTTCGTGAAAAAAATTATTTAAATCCTTGAAACCAAAAAACATTTGTTTTTTAAAGAAATATAGTAATTTAAAGGTTTCTTCATTTATTTCCTTCATCTTCACTTTCTGTCTCTTCTTCACTGTCTTCATATTGAATACGGTTAGTATTGACAAACAGGTCACAGTCATCTGAGTCATTGTCTTCCACCTCTTGATTTACTCCAGCTATTGCTAGTGTCTTTTCCTGTTGGTATCCATTGCTATCAGTAAAAAAATGGTTTGTGATTATTCTACGAATCATATTGCAGCATCATTCAATATTTAAACATACATTGCATATATAACTTTGTGGCTTAAGCATGCCCACTGGAATCTTATTGCTCGACAAAGGAAAGATTTATACACACTTATAACAGTGATGATGTGGCAGTTAGCCAATTGGCCATACATCATCAGCTCTTTCTGGTTTCCAAAGACTCAGCCAGACAACATTAGAGAAACCTTTTATTAGAAGGAACTGCTGACATGATTGTAGCTCATTCTCAATTCCACACAAAGTGGGTAAAGATGGGTATCAAACCTGTCACGGTTTTGAGTCTTGCGAGAAATTAAATAGCAACAGGAAGTCAAAGCACACACCCAGTCCTTCCCCTAATGTTCCAATTCTGGTTACAAATAATCCTCCTGTATATATAGAAAGATCTTGTGAGTGTGATGAAAAGTATGTTCTGTGGGGAAATTTGATTCCTTATCAGCCAACAACCTTTGCTACAATACACAATAATCCAAAGCAAACACATAAGGGCAATTAAAAGCTAAAACATTAGCTGAACTGACTTACCACATTTTAGGTACCTAAATCATTAAATAGGTTTCATTTAAAATGTCAGTGTATACATTACTCTACATATCTGTTATCTTTAGACAATTTACCAACTTGTTTTTACAGTGTTTTAACAATTTCTACACCTGCATGTGAGACTTTCAAAGACCCTTACTATTATTTTTACACCAATATGGTAGTATGCTTATAAATGCCTTTTCTTTTGTTTTTAACGTAGCTAGATTTACAATTTGTACTTACCTAAACCATGACAACTGTGGATCATGCCCCTCCTTTTCTACCAATTATCTTCTGCAGCTGAACCCCTGTCTTGGTGTCACCTTGTCACCTTTTTTGGGGGGTCAGCTGGCTATACAGGAAGGATTGTCCATCCTGCAGAATATATAGATAATGAAGGGCAACCCATTATTAGATATGTAGAACTCTTTAAAATTCCATTACTTTATTAATTCTTAATTAAAACATGATTACACCTCCAGCCAGATTATCATGGCTCACTTCTGGGAAGTACACAAAGAAGTGTGCAATGTTTCGGGCAGCACAGTGACTAGAATGGATGCTTTGCAGCACTGAAGTCCTGAGTTTGAATCCACCATTCAACACATCTGCAAGGAATTTGTATGTTCTCCCCATGCTTGCGTGTGTTTCTATTCAGGCACTCCAGTTTCCCCCACAATCAAATACATAATGATATGTTGTATGTGTCAACTAAAATGTGCTTAGATTGTAAGCTCTTCAGGCCAGGGCCTGATGTGTATTTATCCGTGTAATTGTAAAGATGTTGGCGCTATATAAATCCACAATAATAATGTTTTGGATCATCTAATCCTTTGTTAAGCTTGACAAAAAAGACCAGGTGATCCTAATTTTGCACACTGCTCCATGTACTACGCAGAAGTCAGCCATGAAAATCTGTCAGGAGACAATCATGTTTTAAATAAATACTTCATAAAGGAATGGAATTTTAAAGAGTGCTGCCCCATCCATGAAATATTCTGTGTATGGGAGGCAAATACACAGGCTTGCACCTGAAACAAGTAATATACAAGCAATTATTAGATCATAGTTTAGGCAAGTACAAGGTTTCCTTTTTTTCATAATTTGCAAAAGCTTGCTAAAAGATTTATAGGGCTATGCACAGAGAGCCATTATCGCTATCTATTGCCTTCACTAGGCAATGCACTGAGCCGATAGCAGCTCTCATTGCATAGCGAATGGGGTTTTTCCATTCCAAAACTGTAACGCCAGCTATTTGCTGGTGTTAAAGTTTTTTGTCTTAAAGAGCCGTTATCAGGTCAGTCCATAGCTTTCAGCGGTTGTATAGTATAGTATAGTATAGTATTTGAGGTTGAATAAAGACATACGTCCATCCAGTCCAACCCATCTAGCAATATCCTCATTTCCTGCCTAACTGTTGAGCAGCAGTTTTTGCGTACCGCCGCAAGTTATGTCTAAAAGACAAGTTAACCCTTGGTACATGGATTAACATGACTAAGATGGAAAAAGACTATAACGGCTCTCCGTACATAGCCCTGTCTGCATTAATTTTTAGAATTAACTAGGAATATAAAGTAGAGGTGATATGCATATCATTTAGAAAATACATTTTCTTACCTTTCACTCTTCTTGCCAAAATGATCCGTTTTTTCTTTATCAAAACCCTCAGGCCTGAAATAAAACAATTAGCAAAAAAAAAAACCTTTTAGACATGCAGTATATTACTCTTGCTAGAGAGAATTCTAACATATTTTTGGTTAGAGACTTAAAGGGCATCTATAGTGGGGAAAAAAATTCTCTCTTTCCATGAGTTCTATAATTCTCCAGAACCCCCAGAGTGTCTTCACTTTTTTCAGATTCCCTCTCTGTCCTGAGATACACCAGTTAAAAGAATACGAGATTGCATTCCTCTACTCCTACTTGGACTGTCCATCAAATCCCTGTGACGTGATCCCCCCTCCCTACTCTATAATAAACAGAGATAACAGCATTAGCAGGGGGAGAAAGGTAGCTTTGATGGTAGATATAAGGCTGCACTTGACCCCCCCTTCTTAATAGCTTTCACTGATTGATGATGGGTCACAAAGTGAGAGATCGTAAACTGTACTGTTCTCCTTCTTCTGTGTCTCCAGGACAGCTTGCTTTCTATTGGCCACTGTGCGTGGGTGTGTTTTTCAGGATGTTGAACTTTTAACTCCTACTGCACATGATAAGCTTTTCGGTTAGCCGGAGTTGAGACATGGAGGAGATAACAGAGGGGAGGGGGAAGGGAGAGTGCTGCACACAGAACTGACACCATGGTTAAACAAAGTCACTGACAGAGATAGGATTAAGGCAGCACAGATTACATGAATTTAACTTTGCAAAGTTTTTTTTACTATAGATGCCCTTTAAACTAAAATTACGCCAGATTAAATGTAAAATAATATCTAGGAACACACACATGAAATTTGAAAAGGGAATGTCCACCCCCAAAACTAAAATTTACTCCACTGTTGGCCCCCAGCAGTGTTAAAAAAAATCCTTACCTTTCTCCTCTGCTCCTTATGGTTGTCCTGCAGGGCCTTTTGAAAGTCCAGGAAACTGAAGAGTCTGTGTGTAATCTGTATCTGCCTCTTCCTTGTCCTCTGCCCTGCATCAGGCTTTTAAAATGAAGAAAATCTCACACCCCCAACTCTTAACACTATACTCAAACCTTTAAAAATAGCACAGAAATGCACTTACCCACCTTTATTCCCTCTGCAGACCGGCAGCCGCATCCCTGATTGGCTGACTTTCAGCCAATCACAGATGCAGCTGCCGGTGCCTCCCCTCCCTCTTCCATTCCCAGAAGTAGCTGAATAGGCATTGGCCGAGGGAATGAAAGTTGTTAAGTACATTTCTGGGCAGATTTATTTTAAAAGGTTTCAATATAGTGTTTAGGGTTGGAGGAGGAACGTCCCCATAGTGTGTGAAATTTCAGATTTGGGGGTGCAGATACCCTTTATAGGGCAAGGTCATCCAGAAAAAAAAACAAGTTAAATTTTTACATACATTACACCCCAAAACCTGACTTTCAGTTTAATCTTACCTTCCTCTGATGCTACTACACTGAGAAATAGGTACTTAAAAACAGCCAATCCCCTTCCAGAGGTCCTGCCTCCTCCTCCTCTGGTGCGAGCTGGTTACAAGCATGCTCATTGGCCGTGATGTCACCCTTGCAGCCATGACTGGCAGTCTTCACTTGGAAGAGAAGGAGGACGTGGCAAGGAATCGGTGGTTTTTAAGTACCTATATCTCAGCGTGGAAGAGTCAGGGAAAGGTAAGATTTTTTTAAAAAATTGGGTTTTGGGGGATATGTATGTAAAATGTAAAGTTTTTTTTGGGTGTACATACCCTTTTAAAGGGCATGTTCACTCTTAAAATTTTGATATTTTTTTTTGATATGTTGTAGGGCTTCCTCCCCCAACCCAAACCGCATTGTTATGTTCAGAAACTCCCGCGATCTTTACTTACCTTCCCTCTATCCTTGCATGAAATTGCAAGCAGGGGGCAGGACCGGCAGCCACGCCTGTGATTGGCTGAGAGGCAACCAATCACGGTCGCGGCTGCCGGTAGTTCAGAACGGCGGAGGATAGAGGGAAGGTAAGTAAAGATCGGGGGAATTTCTGGAGATAATAATAATCCAGTTGGGGCTGGGGGAGGAAGCCCTACAATATATCCAAAGGGTTTTGTGCTAGGGGAGGGAGACCAAAACGGGAGGCTGCACTGAGCATGTGCAAATTCTCCCGGAGGAGAGACAGGAGGCAGAGTCCTATATGGACTCTGCTAGGCTCCTGTTGGACAGTTTTTTGGACTTTGGGGGAACATTGCAGGAGAACCATTTGGAGCTGGGATGTAAGGTAAGGATTTTTATGCACTACAGAGTGGGTCCGGTAGTAGGTGAAATTATAGTTTTGGGGTGGACATGCCCTTTAAGACCTATATTTGCAGTTAATTACAAGACCAAAATATTACTATGCTATATATAACGGATATTTGCGCCCCTTCGGTGTGATAGAAGGATATTAACTCACAGAGGAGTTACCTGACCATATAAAAGCACAAGCCTAGGAAGAGGGCTCTTATACAGGTCAGGGAACTCCATGGTGACTCAATCTCAATATCCTTATATTATATTGTTATAAGGGCACATTAATGCTTATAAGGCTAAGTAGACACGAGCAGACATTTTGGCCTGACCAACTGATATTTTCGAAGTGTAGGATCAGTCGTGGCGAACTGGCGGCAATGGTTACTTTAGCCACGACAGACAATATTATGACCCAGCTGACTGCTTGATATTGGTGAACAGTTGAGGGCCAGAAAAATCTGTCACTGCTTACCAGCTTCAATACACAATTTATTCATTTCAATTGTTTTGCGGACTGTGTATTCAGTAAAAATTGCTGGCTGTTTTTTTTAGTGAAGTGTATGTAAGCTATAGTACTACACCTGTCCTTGAAGTAGCAGGAAAAATAACCATCTGTGAGTGGAAAGTAATAAAATACACTGAACCATTTTCTCTGGTACAGAAAATTCACGTTACCGGACATCTCTCAGAGTTGTAAGAAGAAACCGTACGATTGCCTGTACAATGAGTTAGAGCAAGGAATGGTTTCTTCTCAGTGAAGGGCTTTTTGCTTCTTTTGGCCCCTCTCTCCCTAAGCTTTCTAGCTGTACTGTACGCCCAAGTCCTACCCCATAGAGCCATGAATCTGTATCTTGCACTGACGAGATCTAACAAGATCGAAAGTCTGCAGGTCAGATGATTGGCTCTATATATTAAGCTTTATTGCATGTTATTAGCCAGCGGTTCTGGACACATGCATTAGCTAAGGGACAATAAAGTTTGCATATCTCCGCCCCTTACTCTGGGAAACATGGGAGTAAAATTACTTCTTGTTTCTTAGGATTTGTGGGCAATGCTATTCATATAGCATGAGACTGCAAGACGCCTTCTGTTATAAAAAGGCGTTTCTCTGCTTTTATGCTCAGTGAAGGGCCTTTTGCTTCTTTTGGCCCCTCTCTCCCTAAGCTTTCTAGCTGCCTTTTCTACTGTACACTCAAGTCCTACCCCATAGAGCCATGAATCTGTATCTTGCACTGATGAGATCTAACAAGATTGAAACAGGTTGTGTCTGCAGGTCAGATGATTGGCTCTATATTAAGCTTTATGCATTGTTATTAGCCACGCGTCTGAAAACATGGATTAGCTAAGGGGACATAGTTTTGCATATCTCCGCCCCTTACTCTGGGAAACATGGGAGTAAGAAATTACTTCTTGTTTCTTAGGCTTTGTGGGCAATGCTATTCATATAGCATGAGACTGCAAGATTCCTTCTGTTATAAGAAGGTGTTTCTCTGCTTTTATGCTCAGTGAAGGGCTTTTTGTTTCTTTTGGCCCCTCTCTCCCTAAGCTTTCTAGCTGCCTTTTCTATTGTTTCTTCTCACTAAGACACTTCTGTGACAGGTCCTGTAACGGATGATAAGGAGATAACTTTGGGAACAGCAGTGGAATATATATTACAAACATCACTTAGCCAAGTTTTGTAAGGATATAATCCACTGTAGATCTCATTATAATGTGGAACTTTTATGTATTATCAATATAGCAATACTGCAAAAATATGGTAGCACATATGCACATAAGCTTATGATTAAGGACCCAGCAGGTCCAAAACACGTTAAGCGGGTTCAAGAATAAAAGTCTTTTTATCAGAACATTGCTTCGTGCTGTTTGTCCCAGAAGTGCGATGGACATCTTACCTATTTACCAAACATATATACCCTCTAAACCCCACCTACTGGCCATATAGCAATGTGACTGACAGGCCAGGATACCAGAGTGAGGCTCTCTTGATCAAGTCAAGCATAAAAAAAGAGAATGGAGTAGAACACTATGTAATTTCAATAATTTATTGTGAATAACATACAAAGGTATAACCAATGTGAAGTGAACACCAACCATATATACCCGTGGAGTAGAGGGCAAAAGGATTGCACCTATCCATTGTTTGACAGACAGTCAACAGCAGTGTGCTGGAGTGTTCCTGAACTATATTGCTATTCCACATTACTTGAACCTACACTGAGCAAAGTAAACAATAGAACAAACAAGGAATATTTAAGCAGGTTATTTAGTATGATGCACTGACTGACTCAGCCCTGATTTTAGCCAATTGGAGAGCTTTAAAATATTAAAGCATTGACCAGAATGTTGAGTCTGAATGCCAAAATAACTGTGTGTAGAAAAACGTCTACCTTTGGAAAGCCCCTTGTCTAATGAGCTGCTGGAAGGAAAGAAAATCATGGCCTATGGAATCACTGAAGGGATTGCTGTGCTATCTGCTGATACTTTGTACTGGTGATGACAGTTTCATAAAAGGAGAGGAATTTCCCTAATAGTTAAAGAAACGAGAACAATCTTTACATGTCTTCAGAATAGCTGCCCTTTAAGCTTTATTTACCCATGGGGAATGGCAACAACCTAAACATAGCATGTATGCAATTTGAATGTATTTGGATGCACACTAGTATTCTTTATTGTTTGTATGTATTATATTTTACACTGGTTGCCCTCTAGTGTGGATGTAAACTCGTTTTTATATATATTGGGTACGATATAAGGATGTTCAAAACAGACAAAGTAATAAAGTAGAAATAACAGTTTTTTCTTAATTTGTTCAGGCATAATTAAAGGGGAACTAAAGTCACCAGATAATACTATCCCAATAGACAAAGCACATTCCCATGGTATAAATCTGTGTTTCACCGCTTCCTTTGTATGCCAGGGGTCAGCTCTAATAATTCATCTATCTGTGGGACAAGGGGTGCTCTAATCGTCTATCATGCCCCATAGATATGCCCCAAGATGACAGACAATTTTAAAGCAGAGAACCCCACCTCTCACAGGCACAGAATGGGGCTTTAGGGAAGCCTTCTTAGTTACAGAACCCACTTCTTAAAGGATAACTATCATGTGTATAAAGTTTATTTAAAAAACAGTTAAAATGAAAGGTACTTGGGACAGGGACATAGGACTGGTAATTCCTGCTTTTCAATTGTTTCTGTGAGGAGCACCAGCTCAAAGAAAACTGATTTTGCCAGTCTTCCTCCTGGCTTCAGCACTATCTTTAACACAGGATTAGTCCAGGACTAACCTGGCAAATAAAAACTGATAGTGCTGTAGTTCCTTAACAAAACAATATTGTGAGGTAGGAACAATCAATCCGACATCCCTGCCCCATGTACTTTCCATTTTTAAAAATTAAATTTTTGGGTATAGATATCCTTAAAATGTAATTAAATGCAACTGGAGTAGTATCTTAAGGTTCGTACATACGTGCAATCGCGGGTCCTGACCCGCAACGCCCGATTTGTAGGAACCTTTACCTTTGCATGGGTTCTTCTTTAAATCAAGGTCTGTCTACAACACTAGTATAATTTACTTGTATAAATTAAAAGTAAATACCAGTATTTTAAAATTAATTTTAAAGGAGAACTGTGCACTCCATGCAAGTGCACTAAAAACTTTAAAATTAATCCAGGATCATACTTATAGCTGCAATCTATCCAAACTTACAGCAGTATAAGTAATGGTGGTTCCTGCTGGGACAGAGCAGCAGTAGCTGCATCATAAACCCCATCCCCAAATGGCTATATTGCTTTTAAAGCTAGTTGCAAGCCAGAAAATATATTCTCTCTCTCCGTAAGATGTCCATAGGCAGGCTTGATTGCAAAACTGTAACTAGCTTCAGAAAATATATATTTTTTAGGGGTAGGGCTTATGACAGTTTATAACACATGCCTGTGTTCTAAAAGTGAAACTTTGCAAGTTATGGATTCACAACAATAACAATAGAGGGCACATGTTTGGAGACAACAGTTCCCCTTTAAAGATGTTGCATAATCAGACTTTTTAGTCACTCACCAGAGGCCCTCTTTTTGTAAATATCTTTGGTGATCCTTGTACAGTATAAAAGATATTTCTGCTTTAACCTTTTCTCCTTCAGCTATGGGATCAACAATAAGAAAATCACCTATAAAAGGAAATGACAATGTAAAATTATTTAGATTGGAAATGCAGCAGCAGGTTATTAGGAAAATGTTCATTAAAGTAGAGCTCTATTTAAAAACATCATACGGTAGCCTCCTTGTTTTTGGACTTTTTTTAAATCATAGTCACCATTCTCTAAGCTTCATTACTTTTATATCCATAATACTCAATAAAATTTGCAACACATTACCAGTGTTCTTAATCTGTAGCAACCAATCAGAGGTCATCAAATGTTTTCTTACTGTAGTACCAGATTAAAAAAAAAAAAAAAAAAGGTAACATCTGAGTCAAATTAACAGCCCAGGCAAATTTTTGCACTTCTTGGTGCATCTTGTTAAATAACCTAGCGTATAAATTAATATATATCACTTTGAAACTCATTTTGACTAGAGAGGTATGTATGTATAGTTTATTTATACAGCACCACTTGGGCGCAAATACAAGGGGGACAAATACACAAACAGTTCAGTACATAAATTATACATTATATAAATAAGTACCAGAGCCTTGCCACAAGAGGAAAAGAGGTCCCTGCCCCGTAATGCTTACAATCTACTTCCAAAAATCCGGCTAGATTTTGAATTTTTGAACTTCTGAAATTTAAAAATTCGAAATCAGACCCATTAATGTTAATGGAGACAAATAGTTTGAAGCGTTCGGATAAAATAAGGTTAAAATAGCAATGGTAACTTACTGTACATAATTTCTTCGAAAGAGAGTATGTGTGTGCATGAGAGTTTGTGCAATAGGGTAAGTACATGTAAACGTGGGTGTCAGAACTTGTATACTCTGTATTAATATTTGTGTGAGAATATGTAACAGATATAAAGGTATTGAGAGTTCCGTGATATCCCCATATACAGGGGAGCTTTTAACATTTGCAGTTTAGTTTTACCATTATTTATGTACATTTTGTATACTTGCATTTTAGTTACCTTATTTGTACGTGTATTGTTTGGTTATTATTATATGGGGTGGGATTTGGTGGAGTTATATAAGAGTGGTGGCTGGTCATATGTTGCTGGCTCCTAACTTTTTGGAGCTGGCTCCTAGAAATTTTGCCCAGTGCTGGTTGTGGTGTTAGGCAGGCTTGTCCCCTCTGGACATACCCAAACACCACATTGGCTTTTCTTCCTCAGAATATGCATTGTGCAAGGGAAAGTGGGTAAAAGGTTAATACTTCACAACAACAGGATCACTGAGTTAGAGTAGGCTTACTACAGTGGGCCACCATTTTTGGAGCCAGGCAGACTTGGCCCCTCTGGACATACCCCACACCACATTAGCTTCTCTCCCTTGGAGTATTTTTCATGCAAAGGAAAGTGGGCGGAAAGGTAACACTTCACAATCACAAGGCACCTGTCGAGTTGACATTTATACCCCAGGGGGCTGGCACTGATTAAAATAGCAGCCATTTGTGAATTTGGGACACGTGGATGTATCTCTCCCCAAATTCGATATATTTCAAAAAATAAAACATCCAAAAGTTTTAAAAAAATCCAAAATGTATGAAAAGTCAAGAATTCATTCAAACTTGTAAAATCCAATTCAACCTCAGGTTCTAGTTTGAGCTCTAGTCCATCTCTAGCTTTGACCAAACAACAAGGTGCTACTTTTACAATAATCAGGGCATCATTAATTTTATACATGGATTTTCTGTAAGGAAAAAAAAAAAAAAATTTCTGTACCTAGAAATGTGAGAAGCACCAAGGTACACTTCAAATGCTCCAGAATTTCATACATATTTTCACACTACAAAATTGTGTCAGAATATTATCAGAAATTTAGATGTCGTAATTTAAACATAAGCACGCTAAACTGTTATATGGTCTACTGCAATTAACATATTTACCTCTCTTAATCCAAATGTTCTTTCTAAATTTTGTTGGCATGCTGGCCAAAAATCGCTCCCCATCAGATGTTTCAACCTCATGAAGATTGTTACCTGGGCTTCCTAAAACCTACAGCAAAACAGAACAATGCATAAAAAACAAACAAAATCATAAGGCACATAATTATCTGCAATGCCCCATCTTCAAACTGAAAATTTCAGTTAAAGGGTATGCCCATATACCCTTTAAAGAGTCTTTAAATTAGTTTCTAAAGATAAATGAGTGGTAAGAGAACAGTCTTTACCTGACGTTCTTACTTTTCGATTTAAGTTCATCATCAGCATATACGTTTGCCATGTTCTGAGACTGGCTCCCCCAGTTGACTACCGTTAAGTATCTCCACTATTTACTATATGTGAACATGCAAATTTTTTAGGGATTGGAGTGGGTGGCTGGGGAAACCAGTTACAACAAATGTTGGTGTTGCTGCTGCACTTAATGGTAAAATAAGAACGGGAGTTAAGTCAGTGGACATACCCCTTAAAGTCAGTAAATTGAATGGTATTTTTAAAATTTAATATTTGAAGATTACAAATAATAAAAAAAGCAAGCTAAAACAAACAAAATGTGTACCCCTTAAAGGGGAACTGTGGTCCAAAAATGACTTTAGGTAAATTGAGGTAAATTGACAGGAATTGCTCCCCTGGGAATTTTTGCAATTTATTTCCATTGTTTATTTTGCATAGTTTTGAAGATATTTACATTTTTGTGTGTGGTATGGCAGCAGCACAGCAGCATCACCAGGTCCCCTGCACTTCCTGATTCCTGCTCTGAAACGGTCAGTCAATCTGTTATGACTTGAGTATAAACCGAAGGTTTACTTTCCCCATAGACGTCCCTATAGATTGTCCCAGACAATCCCATAGAAAGCCTCATACAATGCCCCATAGAAAGTCCAATTCACAGCCCCATACACAGATGTGTCTCGCATACCTTTCTGTGCAGCCTGTTTGTTTAATACTGTTACTTCTATAGTTTTTTTTCCCTTTCCCTTGCAGTCTGGGCTGATCTGACTGAGCAGGACAATTGCCTAACCCACCAAAATCAAGAGGTGAGTTCAATCAACAGCTTTTGTTTTCCCAGGGCTATGTCATTTTGTCCAGCTGTCCTCTGTCAACAATAAACAGGCCTTCCTGTATAAATACAGAGAGGGGGAGAGACAGTGGAATACAGGAGGCCACTCAGTGACATCAATGAGTGATTGCAATAATGATTCTCACCACTGCACCACCCCATTCTAAATCCAGAGCCTTGTGTATGATCACTATTACCTAAGCTTCCCATTACCTTCATCCCTATAATGAGCTCCGCGTATTTAGGGCTAGGCCACACTAACGCATTTTTCACACGAATGCTCGCGCAATTTCTGTTAGAATGGGAATGCAAAAATCCATGCGATTTACGATGTGCATGCAATTGCGAATAAATTTTGCAATCACCATTATTTTGAGCAATTTCCATAGTTTCCATAGCGAAATCATACGCAAACACGAGACAACGCGCTGGAATCACACATGGGATCATGCGCTCGCGTTGCAGTGTGGCCTCAGCCTTAGATATTACCAGATCCAACCAAGCATTCTTTCTGTTAGGTGCTTCTATAATTTGTAAAATAAAATAATCATATAGCAAATTTAGGAACTTAAAACTTTTGAGGTGTACCCCTACTTTAAACAATGACAGGGTAATTGAAATCCCTGACCATAATGTTATCAAAGATAAATCTATTTAAATTCAAGCCTTTCATTTATTTTTAATCTCCTCCTCCTTTCCAAGCTACTGACTCATGCACGCTTCTTTCAATCTGTCTCCATAGTCTTGCCACTCCATTTCCCTTTTAGTTGCCCTTCTCTGAACTTTACCAGTGCATTAGTCATTGCTGGAAGGCACTCAGTGTTCTCCCCAGAATTTTTTCCCTGCAGGGTGGCATGAAAAAGTAGCCGGGTGGGGTAGGACGGGGAAATTTGGTGGTAAGGGAAAATGTTCACTGCATCATGCTCATTATATAGGTCAGGGATGTCTAACTTTTGTCCCACTAGATGTTTGAAAACTATAACTCCCAGCATTCCATGGTTGTAGAATGCCGGGAGTTAGCAGCACAAGCACATGGGATACCCTTTTGTGGCCTTTATATCTCAGAGGAGCCTTTAAAATTTGTGGATATCCAGATTGGGCCTTTGTCAAAAGAAGTAGAAGGAAAGAAAAGAACACGTATACCAACAATAGAGGTGGGGGGTTTCGACACCAACAGTCTGCCATGTACAATGCTGTTTTGACACCTTACCCTGGGTGTTCCTATAACACCTCTTAGCCACTATGCAATCCCGTCCTTAACACTTGGCTGTGATATGCTAATAGGAATTTTCAAGGGTACATAATTGCCACAGATTCTTGTACAAGTCATTCTGAATTGAGAAAGCCAGTCGGATGACTAGCGAAACGTCTTCAAGAACTACATTTCAAGTCCAGTTGATCTAATTGAATACAACAGACATACCATGACCTGGATGAATGAGAACCTTCACAAGCATAGCCATTTTAAGTATAAAACAGCACAAGAATATTTATAAACAATGAATGTCATCCACTGTTGTGCTACAAATAGATGTCTGGAGCTAAGCATACATATGTGCAACTTCGATCATGAAGTATTATCCGGCCAGGGAAAGTCAGCAGGTAAAATCCGAAGAGAAAGTAGTTGTTACAGTAGATTCAACAATCTAAAGGTGCATACACACGTGCGATCGTGGTGCCAACACCAGAATATGTTTTTATGGATGTTTCAGCCCACAATCGAGCCATGTATGGCTGCTTTGCTGGCGGAAGTGGCTGTTTGAACAGGGCTCGTAGGTGATGTGTCCAACAAACCAGCCTTACAAGGCACGATTGTTAGGCAAAATGACCGTGCATACACATTGTGCGTTGTGGATCCGCCCCCGCAAACGCACCTGTGTATGAACCTTTAATGTTGGCTACAATAAGCAGTTTGTACTGCATGTCACATATTAGTAACAGTCAACATTTACTGATTACATTTAAATGAGAATTAGAAGGCTCCTTTACCTTCACTATACTCTGGTGCTCTGTTGGCTGCACATAATCCCCTAAAACTTCTTTAACAACATGTTTCCGCTTAGTGGCTTTTGACATTATTCCAGTTTTGTCTCCATAAACACAATAAACCCAGGGAACGAAGACGACAGGTTGTACCAAATTTTCTGTAGTGTTTTAGATCACAGTGGTATGTATAAGTCCACCATTGGTATTATAATAGTTGCATAAATTTCACTCTGGAAATAAAAAAGGCAGATGTCAAACAAACCATTCAACAATACACTTAAGACGACACAGCGCATGATAACGTGCAATGGCAATGTAGTACGCTTCTCGTGCATTATCATAAGTTTGTGCTGCAATTCGCATGAAAAATAGTGATCGTAGGTGCTTTGAAAACAGATCTCCGCACACAAAGTGTGGCCATCTAGGTTTTCACGTTCAGAGTACAAAAACAAAGCGTGTGAGAAACGCACCAGTGTGGCCAAGCACTGGTAAGGCCACACTACAACACCCGAAACTGGGAACTGGGTGCATGTTTCCGGTGCATCCAATGTTGCGCTTTGGGAATGCATGTGATTGCACAAAAAGTGGTGATCGCATGTGCTCTGAAAAGCGAATCGCAGCACACCTAGCGCTGCCTGACCAATATTAATGTGCGCTTTGTAACGCGCTGTTGGATCACGTGTTAAAAAGAGGTAGTGTGGCCTAGCACTTAAGTAGTAAAACCTCAAACTTAATGATTTTGTTAATAACATTTCTTTGAATCTACTTTTTAAGTGAATAAATATCTTAATGATCTAATGAAGGTGACAGAAAAAGCCGCGCAAAAACAAATGATCACAGTTCGCCCAAATATGCTCAATCCAAATAGATTTTTCCATGTAGCACCACCTGTGTATTTTTGCGGGAAACACGCATCTGGACGTTACTCGTAACAATATTTGTGTTCTATCTGTATCGCTTACAGCAAGCTCTTCCGATTTTTTCCTTTTCTGCCACTCGATTTAATTCAACGTGGTAAACATTCACCAAAACACCGCCTTGCTTGTCTTGAGAACCAGTATGAGACAAAATGCTACCGGCGCGTTTGAATTACGTCATGATCGGGGGAAAGTGCAGAGGTTTGGGCTTACCAAGATGGCGAAATGAACACTTCCGGTTTATAGTAGCTTAACTTCTTAGAGGGGCGTGTCTTACTAAAGCGCTTCCGGCTGGAGAAGGTAGACGTTCGGGCTGTGAAGACTGTTGGCGGGAGCGTGGATAAAAACGTGAGAAGTTGGCTATAAATTAATTTCTTTAGAACATTAACACATAATGCAGGAAGTTGTGTTGATAAGGAAAATTAACTGTGACATGCTGCTGTAAAATCCATACCTGCAATTTGTTTAGCTGAATGGCCCTATTATGGTCTATGGGGGTGGTCCCTCCTTTTTTTGCACATTTTTTTTTTAACTAGATAGTCCATTTCCTTAAATTAATCTGTACCCACCTTAAGCCACATCAAATACAATGCATTTATCTAATGGCAGGTAAAGCCCAATTAATGTGTGGCTTTTCTATCTACACATTTGGAATACTTGCTGTGGGAACTTTAGCACATGAGAATCATATGCTTTGCAGCACAGGTGTGTAGCTGTGTAAACTGTAAAGAGGGCCCACAGGTTGAAATTAATTTAGAAACCTGATCCGTTTTGTATGTAGTGTTACCTGTGAGATCTCTGTGATTGACAACTTGTTTTGCTTGGTTATTGGGACAAGTCAAGACACACACTTGGGGACTGACTGGCCAGTGGGATAAATGAAATCACGCCAGGCATCATCCTGCTTTCTTGTGTGACTGGTGACATATCTCTGTAACAACTAACTTGTCCTGCTTGATTATTGGGACAAGTGGAAAAGCTAGGTATCCGGCTGATTTGTAATCCATTGTGCATATAGTGATACTGGTGACATCTCTCGAGCTTGGCTTGTTTGATTATTGGGACAAGACAATCACATCGATACTGAATGGCCAATGCTAAAAATGAAAAAATATGGGACATCCTCCTGCTTAATTTTGAAAATGTTATCTGTATATTGTTGCACAGGGGCAAACTGTTTTTGACATTTTTCCAACTTGTTAATCGATCATAGCTAGCTTTTTAAGTGCTTAGAAGGTGCAGGGTATGTGAAGCATGAACTGGTGTACGTTAAACAAATGGGTTTCAGAATACAGTACTGTGATCACATGAATGAAAAGCCTTCCAACCATATCAAGGTAACCCCAGTCTGGAAGGTCCTAACTTATAACCTTTTTTACTTTATGGCTTCAGAGGCTCCAGAAAAAGAGCCAAAACGTTGCTTTATGTTTTGCACAGTTCAGAAATAAAGATCCAGGAGTGCTCTTTTACATCATATACCCTATTTATATATATATATACATTTTCTCTCTCTCTCTCTCTCTCTTTCTTTCTCTCTCTCTCTCAAAATAGGATTGCGGAAGCACTCATTAGGCTAAATTACAACTACCGTATATACTCGAGTATAAACCGCCCCGAGTATAAACAGAGGTACCTCGTTTTACCTAAAAAAGGAGGGGAAAGAGATTGACTCGAGTATAAACCGAGGGTGTAACCCCTACTAGTATTTGCCACTTAAGGTGTTTGGAAACTACAACTCCCAGCATGCTTTAATTGCTGGGAGTTGTAGTTTTCAAACATCTGCAGAAACCAATACTTGCAAATAGGGGTAAATCCTCCTTAATTTGTGAATACAGTATGCACAAATAAGGAAGGTTTTACTCTTATTTGTAAATATTGTGTGCCCTGGTATCCCTGTTGTATTCTCCTACCTTGTGTGGCGGCCGCTCGCTCCTCGCTACACATCCTCTGCACTTCAGGATGATGTCACTACTCGGCGCCGCAAACTGAGATGCGCCAGGCAGTGACATCATCCGGAAGCGCACTGAGGATGTGGAACACGCGGCCGCCGGACAAGGTAGGAGAAAGATTGACTCGAGTATAAACCGAGGTAAGATTTTCAGGCTTTTTTTAAAGCCTGAAATCCTCGGTTTATACTCGAGTATATATGGTACATTTTGCTACATTACAGTGCTACTGATCTGGTCAAACATTAATACAAACATGATTTAAATCAATCCTTACTGACTAGTGGTTTGAATCATGATTTAAATCAAATCCACCCTGTTTCTACATGAAGACTAATTCGTGCTGGTATAACTTTAATATGGAAGTAGATAGTATAGTATAGTATTTGAGGTTGAATAAAGACATACGTCCATCCAGTCCAACCCATCTAGCAATATCCTCATTTCCTGCCTAACTGTTGATCCAGAGGAAGGCAAAAAAACCCCACCAAATTTATGAAGGGGGAAAAAATTCCTTCCTGACTCCAAGTGGCAATCGGAAATTTCCCTGGATCAACTCTACTTTATGTATCAATACCAGTAACTTGCAACATTCCTTGTTTGCAGAAACTCATCCAGCTTTTTTTTGAAACTGACCAATGAACCTGCCATTACAACGTCCACTGGAAGACAGTTCCATAGCTTTACCGTTCTCACAGTGAAAAACCCTTTCCGAGCTTGAAGCCTAAACCTTTTTTCTTCAAGTCTTAAGGGATGTCCTCGTGTCCTTTGACATGTTCTATTGGTGAACAATGCCCCAGATAGTTTATTGTATGGCCCGTTAATGTATTTATACACAGTAATCATATCCCCACGCAAGCGCCTTTTCTCCAGCGTACATAATTGTAACTTTTCCAGTCTCTCTTCATATTCAAGCTCCCCCAATCCCCTTATTAATTTAGTTGCCCTTCTCTGAACCCTTGCCATTTCAAAGATGTCCTTTTTGTACACAGGATTCCAAAATTGCACTGCATATTCCAAATGAGGCCTTACCAATGCTTTGTAAAGAGGGAGAATTACATTTTCCTCCCTTGAATCCATACCTCTCTAGATGAAGATTTTTAGAATAATAACAATTTAAATAGATTTACTCAACTGAAACAATAACATTACAGCATGTTATTTGCTTAAACAAACATCCAGATCTATTCCACTCCATACAATCAGAAAAATATTGTTTCTCTTCTATTCACTGAACTTCTTGAAACTTAGCACTGAAGGGTTTGATAAGGTAATTCATAGGTTTGTAGAACAATAGGATTAAAGGGTATCTCCACTGCTAAAAGTCACCTGGGTTGTAAGGATAGATATGTGGATGGTGGAAATGTACCTGCAGTATCCTGTGTCTTTGAGCAGTAGTTTAGAAGAAATCCAATGAGTTTGTCCCAGAACGCTGTGGATGGTGCTGGTCCGCCCACTTTCATTGACTGCCTGCATGTAAAATGTCCGACGCGTGTTTTCCTTTAGTGCATGCGCAGAATGTGAGAGGATCCGTCGGGACTGCTGTCTGGTCGACTGCACGCACGCACACACACACACACACACGACCATCACAGCAGCTTGCTGACCTCACTAATTAATGGAGGAGTAATCAGGTACTTCCTTTTTCTCTCTCCCACTCCCTCCCATACCAGATTGCCTCATATTCCCAGCATCCCCTATGAAATCAATCTTAGAGTTAGACACAAACAAATCTTTATTAAAAACAACACAAGTTCCCCTGTATTTGTTACAGTAGTGTGGGAAGGGGGTTTAACTTTTCCTCCCCTGTCTCTCTCTGCATAATCAGCTGGAAAAATGAACTTAGAGAGTAAGGGAGGAAAGGATTTCTTACTGCAGCCAAGTGGGTGTGTCTGCTACCATGATGATGCACATTGAGTGACAGCACTCCCAGCACAGGGGAAGACACACCCCCAGGAACCTGCACAACTTTCCCATGCTGCTACAATCAAACGAAAGGGAATTCTGGGGGAAAAAAGGTAGGGGGAGGGTTGGGGGATGGTGTACTTAAAAATAAACCAAAAAAAAAAACTTTTTCCTCAGTGGAGATACCCTTTAAGGTCTTTTTCTCAACTGAGTTCATGTTAAAACACTTTTGCTGTAAAGAAGCATGTGATCTCTGCTGAGTCAAATTCAGTTATGAGAACTGCAAAAGTAAACCAAGCATCTATGATAATATCTTGTAGGAAGAGCATGACATTGTGAATGGATCAATGGAATTTATTTACCAAAAAAATAAACATATACAGCCTTATTCTACATAATTGAAAAACTAATCTTTATTTCATGATTGAATAACCTTTGGATGGTAATATATTTTCTTTAAAGGGAATGTCCAGCCTAAAAACTAGTAGGTTTTAAAATGCTTATTACCCCCCAAAACCTCACGTTCGCAAGGTTCCTAGTGTTCAAACTGGTCCCTCGCCACTTCTACCCCGCGGCTGGTGCTGACAGCCGCTCCACTTCCTGGTTGCGGTTGTCAGTTAGGACGCGACGTGACGCCACGCCCAATCGCCTGATAGCTGTGACCAGGAAGTGAAGCGTCTGTCAGTTCAGAAGTCCCCTGCTCCTGTTTTTGCTCGCAACGAGCTTGAAACAGGAGCAGAGGGCGTGGAATAGACGGCAAGGGACCAGGTCAGGTAAGTAAGTTCTGGGGGATCTTTGAACTTAAATGAGGTTTTGAGGGGTAATAAGCATTTTAAAAGTTACTTGTTTTTAGGCTCGATTTGCCCTTTAAAAAGCATTTTATATTTTTAAAAAATCCAATTTTAATCAAACAAAAAGATTTAAATAAATAAAAATCCAGTGTAGATAAAAATCATTGATTTTTATCTACCCTGCTTGCAGCAATACCATGATACAATAGAGAGGACACTGCCCAAAGAGCTTTTAGTCTAGAGGAAATGGGGGTGAGACACAAGGTGACTGGAATCGGTGGGCTGTAAATTGAATGGCAGAGGAGCGAGAAAGGTGGGTTGGATCATATTGGGTAGTAAAAGGGGTAATGTGCTTCACCATCAGTAATCAAAGAAGCGGACCCGGATAACAGTATTTAACTGCAAACAGCAAAGTGTTTATTACGACATGCCATGTTTCGGACTACGCAGAGTCCTTTCTCAAGCAATACTATGCTTGAGAAAGGACTCTGCGTAGTCCGAAACATGGCATGTTGCAATAAACACTTTGCTATTTGCAGTTAAATACTGTTATCCGGGTCCCCTTCTTCGATTACTGATGGTGATTAATTAACTGTTTGGTTGGAGCAGTGAAAAGGTGCAGGCCTAAGAAATACTCCTGGATTACTGTGTGCAAACACAAGCTGATATTCCAGGTTATGTACTTGCCTGGAATATTAGCTTGAAGGTATTAAGGGATGGTGAATGAAATATGTGTTTTTATGTTAGATTATTGAGGCACAGCTATTATAATAACATGAGACTGTGAGGTACCTTCTGTTAGAAGAAGGCTATTTCATTTTATACTCTTTGGGGAGCGTTTAGCTCCTTTAACCCACACCTCACCTTATCATATAAAGCTAATAATAGGTTTATTCCAGTTAACCCCTCTGGATTCTTGCTGCCAGGTAGTTTGAATAGAAAAAGGGGGGGGGGGGAAGTTTGGTAAGGTTCGTGACTCCTATTGCCTAAAGTGACTTATATAATCCTTCCCTATTACAATAGTGAAATAGTTATGGATTTATGGGATAGGCAGATGGATCACTTGTAAGCCCTTGGGTAAGAATTGCTACAGCACAACCATGGGCCTTTAATGTGTCTGTAAGTAAGAAAAATGGCTTCATTCCAGGATGTATGAAAATACATTTTCCAGCATTCTGTGCAACCAGGGAATGCTGGGAGTTGTAGTTTTCAAACATGTGAAAGGTCGCACGTTCAACATCCCTGCTCTATACCATTAAGATGTATTGCATCTGGACACGTGTATTAGCTACAGTTTATAAATGGGATACTTTGCATGTCGCTGCCCATTTCTCTAGGAAAGCCAGGAGAGAGACATTTGTGTTTATGTGTTAGATTATTAGGGCAATGCTGTTATAATAACGTGAGGCCCCTTCTGTTATAAGGAGGCTCTATTTCATTTTATACTGTATGTGGGGAGCTTTTACTCCTTTAACCTCACCTTAACCTATAAAGCTAATCAGTATCCTTTGCTTCCAAGTCCTAACCCCATAGCAACTGTAAATCTGGTACTTGCTGTGGTGAATACTAATAAGTATGAATATAGCATGTTAATCTGGATCATGTTTAGGGTCACAGACCACCCAGTGGTGCTGTTTTGTTTGAACCACACATTGTGGCAGTATTGCCTGGGTCTAATCTTAGATCTGCAGGTTTATTCTATTTGTTTCCCCTGTATGCGGATGACTGAGTAACAGTTAAAAATATCCCTGTATAAAGATTTTATAGCCACTGTTTCTACACATAGCAAAACATACACGCTCATTATTTCCTCTGTGCACCAATGTACACACTTTTGCTAGTATATATATAGAATGTACCATCCAAATATTACATTTGTTCTTTTTTTTTTTAGTTGACTTGAAGATGTCCTCTACATCACAAAAACACAGGGATTTTGTGGCGGAGCCTATGGGCGAGAAGCCAGTGCAGTGTCTGGCAGGCATTGGAGACGTACTGGGAGAAAGGCTCAAAGCCAAAGGTTTTGACAAGGTAAATAAATAAAAATGTTAATTGACATTTGTCAATTATGTACATCATGGCATTAAATTTTACATTATACTGGTGAAAATATTTCCACTACCAACATTCTAAGGCACACCACGAGCTCCCTGAAGGCACACCAGTATGTTCTGGCTTAACCTTATAAAAAAACAATCAAGAACCACAACTTTAAACTGTCCACGGCCGTATTTGGTTAGACTTTTTTAGCTTTTGTAATCAATTACTTTTCCAGTAGCACAAAAATCTTACTGTTTCTAAAAGCTCTGTTACTCTCTTCACACACTTCCCTTCCCTCCCCAAACTAAAACTGTATCTTCAAGAATATTACACCAAATTAAAATGTATAACCACTTCTGAAGGTTAACATTGAATATCTACCAAATTAACTAAAATGTCCCTACAACTAAGATTTTTAGAAACCACATACCCGCAGGATATTATCAGTGAGGTAAATTTTGATCAAAATGCAGATACATGGGCGCAGCGCTTCATCCAATTGTTATTTCCTCACATTTTCCTTTTTTTCTTTAACTGTAAAATCAGAGACAAAATCAAATGCGAATTTCGGCTAAAAATTTTGGAGGAAAGTTCAAACGCAACTCAAATATGAAAGCCTAACCCTTCCAGAATAAAACGGTATGCCACATTCATGGGTGTACCCAGAGACATGGCTACCAACTAACCCTGAGTGTGACCAATGCCAAGCATAAGTAACAGCAAAAAAAATTAGCCAACTCTGAGCTCCATTCACAAAAAGCATAGTAAGGCTGTCATCACTGACCGCTTTACTATAGCTTGTACTGCACTGCGATCTGAATGGAGATACCTCCACTAGATCACCAGGGGCAGTAGAGCACATATGTAAGGGAAGACCCCGGTGAATGGGAAAGCCCTGTGACGTCACCGGGGTCTCCCTTACCGTCGATGAAGGAAACCAGCATGGGGCCGGCAATAGAGGGGGGGGGGGGCACCAAGTTTACCCTCTGCTTTCTCCTGATCTTCCCATCGTATTTTTATGAAACTGAGCAGGGATCGAGGGGGCTAAGGGGGCACTTGAGTGCTGCCCCCCGATCGCACCTAGCAGTGCAGATATTTGTTTGTGCATTATTGCAAGCAGGCACACAGTGCCTGCTGCTATAGCTCCGTAGTATCTGCGATCGATACCGATTGCAGATACTACGGAGCGATACCGATTGCAGATACTACTGCACTGGACCACCAGGGAGGAAGTGGGGGATTTAAAGGGCCAGTGTTACTAATGGTAAATTTTAAGTCACTTTTCAAAAAAGAACGGGCATAGAGCGCCGTAAAATTTACCATTGGTGGTACTGAAAGGGTTAAAATTGTGATGTACAATAGTTTTTTTATATTAAAGGATTTTTTTCACTTTAATAGAGTGTGAATGTACAGGACAGTTAACTGCTATATAAAAATCGGATCTCAGGGAGGCAGGACATCTATAAAATAAATGAAATGTCACATAGATAAAGGGAGTGAAAACATGAATTTCCACCTGTCAGTCTGAACTTTGTAAACATAATTAGAACATAATTATTCATTACAGCCTGAAGCAGTAGGTATGCTTAGACATAATAAAAAACAATGGCATAAAATTCACTTAAGGTAAATATTCTCCTAAGAACAATACTGATCTTACTGCTTAAATGGCATCTCCAGCCTAATATAAACTCTTCATAGAAATGTTCACCCTCCCCCCCCCCACACACACCCTAAAACCCAGGTCTCACATTATCCATAGAGGCCAACGATGCCTGACTTACCTAACCCAGTCCCTCAACACTCTTCCTCTGCTCTGCGTCTAACAGCCGCTCTTCTTCCTGGTTACGGCTGTCAGTTAAGTTGCAACGTCACACTCAATTACCTGACAGCCATGACCAGGAAGTAGAGCACGGCACAGGGTGTCACTGCTCTTGTTTTTGCTCAAAACAGGAGCGAGAGGCAGTACCTAGGCGTGAATTCAGTGGCAACGAAAATAGGTCCACAAACCAAGGTAGTCGTACTCCAAAGTGAAAGTGTTTTATTGCAACCCGCACATATTACATCACAGCGTTTCTGTAGTAATCTCTTCCCCCTTGTTCAAGTTAATAAACTAGACTTTCCACTCACATAATAAAAGCCACGTTTCCAAATTCCCAACCATGTTAATTTAGTGAACATACCCTTTAAAAAATAAAATAAAAAAGCACAGTTTAAAGGCTTTCAGGGAATACATTCATTCTTCTGGCAGTATTATTTTTAAAGCAACATCTTTAGCAGTTAGAACATTCATGTAAGTGTGGGGAAAAAAACCCTCTTTCCACTTAATTGCAAAATAGTGAAAACCCTAAAAGCAGAAATTTGAAAATCCAAAAAATTGGAAAAACATCAATCGAATTTCAGTAAGTGAGAGAAAATAGTTTTACACCCTGCCCCCCTTATATGTCTTGGGAAACTCACAATAATGTACTGGAACCTTCCAATGACCTATTTCCAGGCTACAAATATGGCCATTAGTGCATTTTTGCCACCATAGACTTGTCACTTTTTAAAGGCCTGAAAATTAAGTTGCCTTTAAAATTCTTATTACCCCCAAACCTCACTTTCGCACGGCTCATATATTTCAAAGATCCCCCAGACCTTACTTACCTGACCAGGTCCCTCGCTGCTTCTACTCCACGGCTTGTGCGGACAGCCGCTCCACTTCCGTGTTGCGGCTGTCAGTTAAGACGTGACGTCACGCCCAAGTGTCTGACAGCCACGACCAGGAAGTGAAGCGGCTGTCAGCACAGAAGTCCTCTGCTCCTGTTTTTGCTCACAACGAGCTTCAAACAGGAACAGGGGGGGTCGCCTAGACGGCGAGGCACCGGGTCAGGTAAGTAATTGCTGGGGGATCTTTAAATATATGAACCTTGCAAAAGTGAGGTTTGGGGGGTAATAAGCATTTTAAAGGCAACTTATTTTAGGCTGGACTTGCTCTTTAACATCAAAGCCACTTTTTGCTGCTTTATAAATATGATAGAGCATTTTTCACTGCTATGTGAGGCAAAATGAAGTTACACATTTTGGTCGCCGGTCGAAAATGCCACAAACTGCAGCGATAATGGCTGTATAAACTTTACAATACTTTATAAATTTGCTTCCTAATGTTGGGAAAGATAGGAAATTCCTGCACAGACACCACAAATACAAGGTTTGAAGATCAGAAAATAGCTGTAAAAAGATAATGCAAATAAATAGCAAATTTAACAGCGACACTGTAATCGGTTTATGGTTGACCTAAAGAATGGGGAATTTAATTGATCCTTTAATTGATATTATAAGATGTTCGAACATTTCCTTTAAAGTACAACTATTGTTTCAGATCCAACCCACCTTAGTCTTGGATCTATCCAGTGGGAAAATGTGCTTCTTGCAGAACATGTCTCCTTATTGGTTGGGCCCTGGGCCGCAAGGGGGGGCAACCATAGAGTTGTCCTGTAACTATTCATCTTGATTTTACTAATGCATGTATGCTTTGTCTGACCTCTTTCCTTTTTATGTCTTTTATAGGCTTACGTGGTCTTGGGTCAGTTTCTTATTTTAAAGAAGGATGAAGAGCTTTTTAAGGAATGGCTAAAGGATACTTGTTCAGCTAATGCCAAGCAATCTAGAGATTGTTTTAGCTGCTTAAAAGAATGGTGTGATGCCTTTTTGTAAAGTAGCTTTTCTAAACCTTGGTATAAAGAGATCACTTTAAGGGTGATATTTATAAATGATCGATATAGTTAGTTTACGGATGCCACGTCAAATTACAGATGAGGTCCAAAAATACTGCTTCTAGTGGCACTTTTAGACTGTTATAAAGGAAAATACCTATATCGATCCTTTATAAATAATGCCCAGTCACAATTTGAAGCCGCATTAGTCCTAATATTGCTGACCGAGTCCCATCAAATTTACTTTGCAGTCTCAGTTTTAAATTTTGATAAGTTCATTTAAAATAAATGGCTAGATAAAATAAGCCATACATTCCATTCACAAAATGAAAACCCAACCCTACTTCCCTTTACAGAGTATGAATATTTCATGAAAACTGCATTTCGATTTTATTTATTTTATAATCAATGGATTTTTATAGTCCTGTGCAATTACAGCAAAATCCCCTTTGTAGCATTTAGCCTGACAAAGTTTCACTCTAATAATTGTAAAATTGTAGTCTAGACATCTGTATAATGTGAATTTGTTAACATCTTTCTATATGTTTAATTTGCCACAGTAGACCAGATTAATGTTGAATGCAATGCATTCTAACACATTTGGAAGGTTCCATTAACAGCTCTTATAGTGGCACATTAAATACATACGGTATACGGTGGTGTGCAGCTATCATTTGCTCCAGTCCTGCTAATTGCATCCATTATAGTGCCATATGTCAGCAACTATAGACTCATTTAATTGGATTTTTTTTTTTTTTTACAAAATATTTCTTTTTGGGATTAATATATTTAAAGGTAATGTAAAATGTTTTGAAGTTTTAAAAAATGTAAACCTGACATTTTGGGGTCAAAACTGTGGTTATCAAATTGGTCAGGATTGCATGCTGAACATCTATAAATACATGTGTTATCTTTATCTAAATCCTACATTGCAGAAGCAAAATTGCACATCATTCTCTTTAGGACATACACTTTAAAAAATTAGATCATTCTTGTTAATATTTCTATAACATCCACATTAGAGTGTAAATGAATTGAGCCCTTTTACTGGAGATAAGAAAGCAGACCAATATTTTTTAGACGCCTGCATAGTTTGCTAGTTATTCTTGTCAGTCAGTCTCTCCCTTTCCCCTGCAACTATCAGTGGAAAAGCATTGTAAAGCCTGATGATCTTTTAACAGTTTCTACATTTTTAAAACACTTGTTTTATATTTCTCTTTTGACACAGACATTGTGTTTGTGGCATAGGCCGTGTACATGTACACAATGTTTGGACGCAACCAAAGTTTGGGACATAATTTTCACTGGTACCAAATTTTTGACGCAATATCAGCCGCAGTAGTAATTTTTGCCCAATTTTCATGGTTTTAAGTCAGGGAAAGCCAAAGGATTGGTTTCTCTGAAATATCAGCAGTACTGCTGTAATTCCTATCAGACAGACTATCGGCTTATCTGTCTGAAGGGAATATTGCCCTGTTCGTACACCACTTTATACCTTGTTTCCTAGTTCTTAAGTGATACTGAAAAAATAAAGTAATTTTATCTTGCATTGATATTATTTGTTGTATTAAAATAAACTCTGGTGGTTTTAATAGGTGAAAATATATTATGAGCATTTTCCCAGCTCTATTATTTTATTACTCATAGTGATTTACTTAATGGACTCTTAGTTTTGACTAAGTTGTGACTAGCCATTTCTGTTAATGCATTTATTAAAATAATTTTTCCCAACTTCAGAAAATGTTTCCTTTTTATTTGCCTACAAGGGTTACTGTATTCCAATTCTAGTATTTATAATGTAAATCTATTGTATAATTAGCATTTATAGATTTAGTAGGTTTAAATACCTTTATTACTGTCCAAGCAGCACGTTTGTGGTTCTGTATAACAGTTCAAAGGTATGGATTGGTTTGTGTCTTGTAATTTTGAGATGTAAGGAACTATGGTTTCCAAACAAGACTGTGTTAAAGTAAACTGCATTTGCCCTATCTCTAATTTCCTCAACACTTCACTGATTTCAGCTTTTTTTTTTTTTTTTTAAATAAAATGGTCAGCAAACGTGTCATTTGCACTTGCAGTTATTTGCATAGTCCTTTGCTTTATTCTGTTGTGTAGTACACTGGAAATCTGATTACGATTAGACCCAAAGTGGCTCATATATTGATATTGAGATTCAATTAAAAATGGTGCTAATTTTGCCCCAATCAGATCTTATTTAACATTTGAAAGCTAACATTTGATTGGTGGGGAAAAATTAGCACCATTTTTAACGATAACTTTTATTGAATCTCACTGATTGTTTCCTAGTTATTATGTGAGACTACACAAAAGAAACAGCCGAGCCCCCTCCCATTTCGAATCACTGATGCCCAATTCAATTTATGTTTAATAGTGCGTGTCAGAATATTTTCAGGATTTTCCTTCATTCGGTTTAGACAAATTTTACAGTAGGAAACCCCTGGTAAAGTTATTATACATTGATTTGTTTCAACACAAACTGTACTTTAAAGGGCATGCCCACCACCCCTTACAATATCCACAATCCAACACTGTGGGTCCTTTCTGCTGTTACTAAGTGAGCCTCCACTGCTGCTGCACAAGAACGTAAAGGGCACGTTGCAGCAGCTGTGGATCGTTGATTTTCAGCCTGTGCACCTATTTAGACAGCGTTGAGTACTGCGCATATGGGGTTTTGGGGGGTCCTTCGAATCCTATTACATTTTTACAGAAGGGGAGGACATGCCCTTTAACATATAACAAACTGTTGCAACTTTCCAGTAATTTCACTGCTTTTTGGGGGTAAAAAATGCAAAAAACTAATTTATTTAGTTTTTTTGCTAAATTTCATTAGTATAGTATTTGAGCTTGAATAGACATACATCCATCTAGTCCAAGTGGCATTTTAAGAATCCCTGTATCAATACCAGTAACGTGCAAGATTCTTTATTTTTAGAAACTTGTCAACCTTTTTCTTTTTAAACTACCTATCCAATGAACCTGCTATCACCATGTCCAATGAAAAACTGTTCCATAGTTTTACTGTTCTAACAGTGTAAAACCCCTCCCAAAATTTGAGTAAACTTCTTTTCTTAGTCTTTGAAGGGCATATCCACCCCCAAAACTAAAATTTGCCCCAATGTATAGTGTAAAAAATCATTCCCTTTCTTCTCTGCTCCTTATGGTTGTCCTGCATTGGATTATCAAGCTTGGCTCCCTCCAATAACAGGCAGCTGGGTCTGTGACGAACAGGTATTCAATGTAAAACACCATAGACAATATCTGAAATTGCACCCCAATTTTCAATTATTTCACCCTAATGGCATGATCAAGCAGCATGGTAGCTTCCACATTGTTTCACTGTTCTGGTAATCGCAGAGTTAATTCATGTTTTCCCCAAAGCCAGGGCCATTTGGTGTTAAATTAGCTGACTAGCAAGGGGTCTAACTTCAATGGGGGAAGGTGTGAATTCCCCATAATAAACAAACAATGTCATAGACTGGTAGGCAACGAGAACAGCAGGGAATCTGTTAGTTGGGATTTGAACAGAAACCAACTGGCAGATCAAAGGTCATTCATATTCCTTAATAATTCCGGATGTAGAATTATTTCAGGTTTTCATAAATAACCCCAGTTTATCCAGTAATTAATTCTACATTTATAGAGACCTGACACAATATCATAGCCCAAGCCAAACTTGGGATATTATCCTTCTTAGGCCTAGGATACCCCAGATATGTCGTATTTGGTCTTGTTCTGTTGGGAAAAATTAGTTATGGACCATCAGGATATTATGTTGAATGTGACATGTATGGTTCATGGATTATGGCCGGGGGTTGGAATTCGATATTTACAATTCCCTCCAAAACTAGGGACCAACCTTTAGGGGCAGAACCAAGTCCGCCCCTCTAGGGACCAGACCACTCCCATTTTCTGAAGAAAGGATAAAAATGGAACTGGGTCTCATCCCAAGAGTCTGTCATAACATCTACAAGAACATCTGGAATAACATCTAGCCAACTGGACAGACCATATTGGCTTACAGCAGGACTTATCATTTGGACCATTATTTTCCCATAAATTGGATTATCAAGTTCTGGACTCTTCTCATGGACTATTCAGATGCCAATTATCTCTAAGTATTTCTTCTTTTACCCAATTCTACCCTCACTTGTGTTACCGCTTTATGTTCAGTGATTTATTTTATTTTTCTTTATATTTTTATGCACTATTTTTAACAACTTTTAATAAATGATAAAAATCATTTATAGGCTATTGTCCTATTCTGAGTATATCCCAAAACAAACCTGTGTCTTCGAAGTATGCTACTATAGAGAAGTATTGTGTAGGTATATAGAGATACTGTATAACTGTGTATAGAATATTAGGTGTGAATAACCAATTTCCTTACAGGTTGTTAGAAGTAGGGGAGCGGATATCCCATATAGGTAACAGGTCATTCCGCTGTTTAATCGGGTTGTGGTGGCAGTGAGTATATTGATATTTAGTAATATTAATTGTGTAATATATAGTTTGTTCACCAAACCCACCGGGTCTGATCTGTTCCGTCCGCCTGTCGGTTGCTTGGAGTGTGTTTTCCGGTAACGGATAGGTGGTTGGGGCGTTTTGGGACCGGGGGTTTGTGACAGGGTCTATGATTAGCTTCCATTCCCGGAAGTAGCAGCAAAGGCCAAGGGAACAAAGGTGGGTAAGTTTAATTCTAGGCACATTTTTTAAGGTATAACCCTAGTGTTTAGGGTTGGGGGTGTTCCCCTACACTACAGCAAGTTGAGTTTGTGAGTGGAGATACCCTTTTAAGGGCTAGGCTACACTTGTTTTTAAGCGTGATCTGATTGAGCTTTAAAAAGCACACAATTGTGTGTGGCCACACTAGTGCGCTGCGCAACATGTCTGTGCTTGGCAGCTTGCATAAGCGTGGCAGTTGCAGCACACGTTAACGTGCAATTGCGTGTCCATTTCCGGCATGCTCTGAAACGCTACAGTGTGGCCTCAGCCTAAGGGATGTCTGTGTGTCCTGATAGTGTTCTATTGGTGATTAATGCCACAGACCCTTTATTTTTTATGCACATAATTGTGCATAATTGTAGCTTATCCAATCTGTCTTCATATTTAAGATACCTTAGTCCCCTTATTAATTTAGTTCCCCTTCTCCGAACCTTTTCCATTTCCAAGATGTCCTTTTTGTACACAGGATTCCAGAACTGTACTACATATTCCAAATGAGGCCTTATAAGTGCTTTGTAAAGAGGGAGAATATTTTTTCCCCTTTGAATCCATACCCTTTTTTATACAAGACAATATCTTGCTATCTCGAGCTTGCTACATTTAAAGGACAATTATACTCACCTTCCCTCTGCTCCACATCTTCGCGCAGTAACTTTTACCCAGGGTGAGGACCTGAACCACTAGGTCCTCACCCCGGGATTCACGAAACCTACAGCAGCTTGTTGCAGCAACGCTGCTTTGGTAGGCTCCGCCCAGACTCCCCAATCGCGACGAGGCCAATAGGAAGGCACGCTCTGAACAAGCGTGCCTTCCTATTGGCCTCGTCGCCGACGGGGAGGAGGGAGCGGAGCCTACCAAGAGTAGTTCAAGAGTGTTCAAGAGTGCTCTGAAGCAGGTTTTCATCCAGGATGTGTCTGTATATTGCTGCAGTCCTTTTTCCCTTTATCCAGATTAGTCTCCCAGTTCCTGCCAATAAAAGAAACATTCCCACAGCATGATGCTGCCACCACCATGCTTCACTGTAGAGATGCTATTTAGGTTAGTGGAAAGCTGTGGCTTCAAAACTAAAGTTTCCAAAATTGTTTTTGTTCCATCCCCCCCAGAGCCTAACTTTACTGTTTGAATCTTTATGGCATCTGGAGCTCCACAAACGAGATCTCCTGCTCTCTCCAGCTTCCTGGTCCCAAAAGCTAAGTTTCCCAGCTGTCCCACATGTGGTGTGACATCAGTGTCACAACAAGTTTTTTTTTGAATATTGGATCTACATCAGCTTTTTTTTCAACCCAGATTCACACTTAGGACATGAGGCAATCTGGATAAAACTGAACTTAAGACCCAAGGATGTATTTTATCCAGTCCATGAGGTTTTGGACATTAACCTTATTTAGGTGTTCCTGAACCATATCCTTAGGTAACTAATGTGCACTCTCATCCTTTATCCCATTTTTGCTACTATATGCCATCTGTACTTGGATCTTCTATAGTGCATACAGAGGGGGGGAATTCTAGACGTTTGCTTTATCGGCATTGTATTTTTTTTTTGCATTTTTATGTGTAGAAAACGTTAAGTTTACACACAAAATCTTACGGTTACTAAAAACCTGATTCTTTTGAGTACAATACCAGATATGCACCTCTTTCCCATGTAAAGGAGTGCCACCTGAACCTTACTCCACCCCACTAAAAATAGCACTTTCTTGGGTTTTACACCAGATTACAATTATAAGAACTTCTGACTGTTAAAGTGAATAAATTAAGTAAAATATCTCCGTGAGATATTGTTTGAAGCCACAAGCCCCCAGGTGAAACAAAGACAAGAAGTTAAAATGTTGGCATATCTGAACTTTGCAAGTTTTTCCTACTATTTATAGAAATATGAGAAATGTTCACTAATGTATAGGCACTATAAATGTATTGGAACTAGTTTGGGTATTGATATATCTGTTTTTATGCTCAACACCATAATGAAGCACAAGTGCCGTGGGGTGGTCAAGACTATCCTCCCCTCTCAATTTTCAGGAAATGTGAAAAATTAAGAGAACACCACTGGACATCTATTTGATGGGAGATTATGGAGAACCCACTCCATTTACTTCCCTTTAACACTTTAAGTGCCACAGATCATACGGTGTACGATCTCCACTTAAGACCAAAGTGCCTCAAATCATACACCATACGTTGTGCAGCACTTTGCTGTTTTTGTAAAAACTAAAACTATTAGTAACGAGCAGCATTTTGGTATTAGTATTGGGGTATTTTTGAGTTAGAGGGGTGTTTGGATTGAATAATCGGTATAGTTGCCGTTATTGGGCCACTTCTCATTGGCTTACTTTGTGATTATGGCTTCCGCGTCCGTGAGTGTAACCATTCATATGGCATACCGTTTGAATCAGGGCATTTGGTAGATTAGTATAGTACTTGAGGTTGACTACGTCCATCCAGTCCAACCCATCTAGCAATATCCTCATTTCCTGCCTAACTTGATCCAGAGGAAGGTAAAAAAAAAACCACCAAATTTATGAAGGGGAAAAAAATTCCTTCCTGACTCCAAGTGAAATTTTCCTGGATCAACTTTACTTTATATATCAACACCAGTAACTTGCAACATTCTTTGTTTGCAGAAACTCATCCAGCCTTTTTTTTTTAAAACTGACCAATGAACCTGCAATAACAACGTCCACTAGTAGACAGTTCCATGGCTTTACTGTTCACGGTATTTACCGTATAAGCAGCACAAGGATTATTAAATCCAAAATGCATAGCCTTACATTTATCAACATTGAATCTCATTTGCCACTTAGAAGCCCAATGTGACAATCTAGATCCCCCTGCAATGATTGCACGTCCTCTGAAGTTTTTAATGGTCGATAAACTTTTGTGTTGTCAGCAAACACAGAAACCTTGCTGACAATACCCACTTCCAAATCATTAATAAACAGATTAAATAGTAGCGGCCCCAACACAGAACCCTGTGGCACTTTAGTCCATAATGATGAAGCCCCATTAACAACTACTCTCTGCATCCTATTCATTAACCAATTTTCTATCCATGTACAAATGTGCCTCCCCAGACCAACAGACCTTAGCTTATACATAGTCGCCTATGGGGGACTGTATCAAAAGCCTTTGCAAAATCCAAGTATACTACATCTACTACTGAGGATGCATTTTATCTGATCCATGAGATTTATTAATATTAAAGGGGAAGTTCAGTGCAAATAAATATGCTTTTAAGAAAAAAAAGAGCAATATTTTTTCATCCCAATGACCGTAACCTGCCAATCCAGAATTTTGTCTGTGTATATATAAATGCTTCCAAAATACTGACTTTCTGTTTGCAGGACCCCTAATAGAGACCATTAAGGTCTTGCCCTTGAACCAGCGCCTGGGTTGATTCAGTTGCTCAGTACAGATGTGAGCATGTTTGACCCATCCAACAGCCAATCAGTAGAAATTACTGTTAGGGACATTCCAAGGATGTGGTGCATTCTGGGAAGAAGAAGGACTGAAATGTCAGGTCACTAATGTCAACAGCAAGGAACAGCAAAGGGTATGAAATCAAATGATTTTTCAAAATGGAGAGAAAATGTAGAATAACTAAGAAGGCCTTACACAAACTAACAATTTAACAAATATTGATAATTTCCACTGAACTATCCCTTTAACCTTATTTAGTTGTTTCTGTACCATATCCTTGGTTAACAAAAATGCACTTGCATCTTTTATACCATTATTGCTACAATACTCTATGATGTCTGTACTTAGATCTTCTATAGTGTATACAGAGGGAAAAAAAATATTTAAGACATTGGCTTTATAGCCATCCTCCGTAACTAACCTATCCCCATTAATTAATGGTGCCACATTTTCAGTCGAGGTGGAGGAATGTCACATGTCAGCCTCCCACCCATTAACTTTCTTGTCAGTAATTTCTGTCCTTTCATTTAAACTCAACTTGTTTGGAGACCACAGTTCCCCTTTAAAAGTCTTTGTTAACCCAGCGCACTTTTCCTTTAGATAACATACTCCAAACAACACTATTTCATGGTCACTATTCCCTAAGCCTCCAGTTACCTTTATATCTAGAATACACTCTACGATGTTAGATATTACCAGATCCAAGAGAGCTCCTTTTCTAGTAGGAACTTTAACCACCTGTGAGAGAATATTATCCTGCAGCAAATTCAGGAACTCATTGCCCTTTTCTGTCATGGCAGTTCCACTACACTAATTAATGTCAGGGTAATTAAAGTCCCCCATAATGAGCACACTCCCCAAACTTGCAGCCCTTGCCAACTGCATATGAATCTGACTCACTTACTCCCTGCTAGCATTTCACAGCTTATAGCAGACATAGCATGACATTGCCCTCTTTCCTGTTGCCTAATTCCACTCATATTGCCTCCGCTTTAACATCCATATCGCCAGTTATTGGTTTATCTTTTAAATATGGCTTCAATTCTTTTTTTTAACATAAACACATACTCCTCCCTCTTTCCTTTTTTTCTATATCCTGCCTAAACAAGGCGTATACTTCTAAATTTACAGCCTAGTCGTGAGAACTGTTCAACCACGTTTCTGCTATACCCATTACATCATACCTTTCATTCAACGCCATTATCTCCAATTCACCCATTTTCTCAGCCAGACTTCTCGCATTTGCAAACACACATTTTAGATTATGATCCTGTAATTTATTCATACACTTTAATACACATGCCTCCCTATCCCCTATGCTAGCCCCACCCCCCTTTCCACCCACTACTAGGCCAATCTACACCCTGCTTTCCTCCTGGACTATCAATCCCCGTGAGACTGATAATACCATCCCCCCCAAACCTAGTTTAAAATCTCCTCCAACCCTACCCTGGAGGTCTTTGTTTACCTTGGCCCCTAGCTCTTGGAAATCATGTTTAAGGAACTCTCCTCCTCCTCTAACTTTGTCATTGGCACCAATGTGAACCAAGACCACTGGGTCACACCCGGCCCCACCCAATAATCTGTCTACACGATCCACTACATGCCGAACCCTAGCACTAGGCAAGCAACACACAGTTCGGCATGTAGGGTCTTGGCGGCAGATTACCCTATCTACCTTCCTTATAATGGAGTTCCCTACCACTGCCACCTGCCTAGCATTCCTGATCCTAAGTAAATCCTCCCTAGTATTAGAGATCGCAGTCCCCTGGGTGCTCAAGAGACTAGTACGCTCCATACATGTTAATTCCGATCGTTCTTCCTCCACTTCATCACCTAAGGCGGCAAATCTGTTGGGATGGGCAAGCTGGGAAGAAGCAATCCTACCCTTCCGTCCCCTACTTCCCCTAGTAACCCTAACAAAACTACCTCCCCCCCTCAACCATCCCTATCCCACCCACCTCTATACTGGCCCAAGCCAGTGCCTGCTGTCCCCCCAGATTTGGCAATCCCTGCAATGCTGCAAGCTGCCCCCTTAGACTCTCCATCTTAGCTTCCAAACGGGCAACCCACTCACAACTGACACAGAACGTCTGCTCCAGGTTCCTATACATGTGGCAGGATGCACATTGCATGGTACCAAGAAAACTGTCCCTTCTAATAAATAACAACAGCACAGTGACACACCAATTGCCCTTCTTTTTTCAATGTCCTTTTTCTATGTCCTTAAGAGCAAGGTCCTTTACAACAAGGGAGTTTGTACACTTCCACTCAAGTTCGTTTCCACTCACAGGAAACTTCTTTTTGTTAGGTCCAAACCACAGATCCAACCAATGTGAATCCTATTTAACGAATTGGCCCCAGCCCCCACACCAATTAGTGCAAGAGCCAGGAAGATGAACATGACAGTGGTTGTACAAGTATGAGAATGTGTAACGTGTTTATAAATAGTGTAGCAATGATTTGAAAGAACTTTCATAGGAGGAAAATGTGCAACTACTAACCCTGTAAACGATATATCAATTATTTTGCATGTCTAAAGGATTGGATGCAAGGTATTACAGGTGGTACAGGGAGAGGGGAATTGGTCAACTGGGTACACTGGTGTTTTTACAAGTGGTACAGTGTGCTGGTATTATTACAGTGGGGTGCAGGGTGGAAAGCATTGAGGGACTGGGTGCGCTGATATTATAAAAGGGGATGCGGGGTGGAGAGAATTGGGGGACTGGATGGGCTGATACTATTAAAGGGGATGCAGGGTGGAGAGAATTAGGCAACTGGGTTCACTGGTATTTAACAGGGGTTGCGGGGTGGGAGAATAGGGATACTAGGTGCACTGTGTTATTACAGGGGGTGCAGGAGGAGGAGATTGGGCTACTGGGTGCACTGGTATTAATACAGGTGAAACGGTGGGGAGAATTGAGCAGCTGGGTGTGCTGGTATTATTAAATGTGTTATATTGTGTGGAGAATTAGGCAACTGGGTACGGTGGTATATGGGCAAATGGGTACGCTGGTATTACAGGTGGTACAGCGAGAGGAGTATTAGGTTATTGGGTGTGCTGGTATTTTTACATGTACATATAATAGAAAGATTGTTCTATAATATTAGAAACACTCCTCAATGCACATTCCTGGGCCCTATACAATATATTATCTGCACACTGGCATACATTATAAATAAAGGGGTTTTAGTATACATTACTGTGATCACATGAATGAAAAGCCTTCCAACCACGTCAAGGTCCTAACCTTTTTACTTTAATTATGATAAGCAAAGTTTTGCATTTCTCATGCTTGTGCACTGCATCAATATAGCAGGCTTTCTCAATTCCCCCAAGCCCATTGGCTTTTTAAAATGAGGTAAGAGGCCGTCCATCCAGTGCTTTATATTAAAGGCATAGGACCTACAATTAAAGGGCCATTTTGGGGGTGCTATTACCACATGGAAGCTTGACCATACTTCCTAATAAATACATACCGTAGAAGGACTGTGGAAGCATTTCATAGGCTTAATTACAATTAAACTTTACTGAAGTACAGTAAAATTTAATCTACTGGCCACCCAGTAGAGCAATCTCCTCATCACCAACTGTAATAATAACAGAGCACCCAGTAGCCCAATTCTCCCACCCTGCAACCCATTTTAACACCAGTACAACCAGCAGCCCAATTCTCCCTACCCTGCACCCCCTGTAAAAATACCAGCACACCCAATAGCCCAATGCTTCTCTCCCTGCTCCCCCTGTAACACCAATACTCATAGTAGCCTAATTTTTCTTCCTCTGCACTGTCCTATTCACCCACCCTGCACCCCCTGTAATATAAGCACACTCAGTGGCCCAATCTCTTTACCCTGCACCTCCTGTAAAAATACCAGTGCAACGAGTAGCCCAATTCTTCCTACCCTGCACCCCGTTATATCACCAGTCCACCCAGTAGCCCAATAGTCCCACCCTGAAACCTCTGTAATAATACTAGTTCACCCAGTACTACTTACCCTGCACCCCCTGTAAACATTCCAGTGCACTCAGTAGCCCAGTTCTCCCTACCCTGCATGAAAAAACGGACTGGATTTCTGCATGCAGTGCGTTTTTTTAAACGGACTGGAACTGAACTGAACCCAGCAGGTGTGAACGATATAAACTCCATGGGGTTTTACTGTCTGTCCATTTTTTTAAACGCACCTGCGTTTGAAAAATGGATACAGACTTATGTAGTGTGTACGAGCCCTTAATCCTACACACCTTTAAAAATAACAGTGCACATAGTAACCCAATCTACAATCTGCAATAGCCTAATTCTCCCTACCCTGCACCCTCTGTAAAAATACCAGTGCACTCAGTTGCCCAATTCTCCCTACCCTACACCCTCTGTAAAAATACCAGTGCACCTAGTTGCCCAATTCTCCCTACCCTGCACCCTCTGTAAAAATACCAGTGCACCTAGTTGCCCAATTCTCCCTACCCTGCACCCTCTGTAAAAATACCAGTGCACCTAGTTGCCCAATTTCCAGTCCACTCAATAGCCAAATTCTCCCTACCCCGCACCGTTATAACACCAGTGCTCCCAATTCTCCACAACCTACACCCCCTGTAAAAATAGCAGTACACCAGTCATCCAATTCTCATCCCCCTGTAATAATACCTGCGCACCTAGTAGCCCAATTCACACTCTTCATCCCTTCTAATAACACCAGTGTACCCAGTCACCCATCCATTTTCCCCAGTACAGTACATCTAGTCACCCATTTAACTCTAATGCACTCTAATGTCCCCTTGTATCAGTACGCCTATGTCCCTAGCCAGAAATGTCCCCAATCACCTTGATTCAGATTCTTTACCAGCTTACTGTTCAAAGTATTATAAATGCTATTTCCCCACCCAGTCATGTGGTTTGTCACATGTCTAGAATGCTCCACCCCTCCTTTAAACAACTACTTCAAAGACTTCCTGGTCACATGTCTGTGATGTCACCGATCTTTAAGAAGGATAGATAAAAGGGCTTCCGGGTTGGGTGGGGTTTTCTCTGTGCTCGTGGATTTCTACATTAGTTGAGGTGAGTGTATGAAAAGATCTGAGCTTGGGTGACCCAGTAGGAAATATATATATATATATATATATATATATATATACACACAAATACAAGGAAATGCAGCTCTAAACTTTGCAACGGAGGACTGGCAATTTAAAAGTTACCAGAAAGACTCCAGTACTCCACTACACATCTAGTCATAAAGGAATTAGGTATAAGAGTTACCGTAAACATACATGCAAACAATGAAGGGTAATCACCTGCACTAAAGTTAAGATGGATACCTTTAGTTACATTGTATAAACCTGTTTTTATTTTTATATATATAAGACCTATGAGTGCTCCTCCATTGGAACCCTATATATATATAATTATACGACCTGATAGCACTCCACACACTGGATCACTCTGCCTGGGTGTCTCTCCATATGTAATAAATCCTCCACTGATTGAAAGCACTCCACAGGACTTGTTTAGCAAAAGAATATCAAAAGTTTATTCTATATATCAACGCGTTTCAGCCTCCATACAGGCCGTCATCAGGATATATATATATATATATATATATATATATATATATATATATATATAACCTCTATATACAATCTAAAATCAATCTAAGCAGACTTCTGAAAACACACATGCTGCTGAGTATCTCGTACCAAAATAGAAACATGGTAGTAGAGTGCTGCCAATTACTATTGTTTGTGTGTATATATATATATATATATATATATATATATATATACATATACCATCATGTATGTATACCATTCCCATATATATTACGTTTTCAGAAATGTAACCGTTGAATTTATGTATACATAATACACCTTATTAATAAAATCCATCTGCTTTGCCCCCAGTTAGGCAGCTTTTAAACCTAAAAAAAATTAACTTTATACTACCTGTATATTTTTTCCGGTTTGAATTTGACTAGCGTAAAAAAGGAGGATAATGGCTTTTCATTGCAATTTGATACTGAGAAACACATTTTCCTAAATCAATACCAATGTTTGGCAAATGATTGGGGGTTTTTTGTGTGTAGAATGATGTCTACCCATTGTTTAAATTTTTTGTTAAAAAATAATTTTATGTTTTTAGACCCAGTGCTATAAAATGACTTTCTTGTCATCTGTCATGACAGAATAATGTTTAAGCCTCGTAGTAAGGCAGGGAAGGGGACCTGTATTGTCAATAGAACTTCTAACAGAACTTTAGGAGACAAGCTAATGGACCCTAGCCATTTTTAGACAAACGTGATGACCTTTCCCAAACCAGACCCTAGGCCTGCTAAACATCAGTGAGGATGGTCTAGAGTTCACACATATCACACAACATCAGTAGCTCCTTGTACGTTATTAAACAAGGGTATAGCATGAGTTGTAGGACTGATAAGAATATTCATATCAGATTGCTGGCATGTAACAGACATCCCACCCTGCCCTTTCAGGCTTCCCGGGCAGGGTGGGAAAGGGGGTGTGATGTCATGAGGGGGTGGGGTGTGATGTGACTGAGGCGGGGTCATTATTCTAGGGGTGGTGGGAGGCGGGGTTAGGGCTGAGCTAGGTCGTTTCTGGGGCGTGGTCACCAAAAAGGGGCATGAATGGGGAGGAGACTCAAGTCCGGGAGTCTGGGTTGGTCATGCGGGAGAATGAGGGAGACTCTCAGACAATACAGGAGAGGTGGGATCGGGAAATTCTATGTAGAGACCTTTAAAGGGCAATTATAGTGAGAAAATTGTTTTTTTTTAATTTCTTCTAATGTATCCTATAAGTCATCCCATCCACCAGGGTACCTTTAGTTTCTTTAAATTCTACATAGTCCCCAAGATATAAGCCTTTGAATATGCTGTGATTTGTAGGAGCTGCTACACCTCATCTGTCAATCAAAGGCACACACCCACACAATCCAAAGCTCCCCTGCAGTACTGTCACACACTCTCTCACCCACACTATATGTACCATGTGCAACATATAGTCAAATGCTGTAGTGCTAAACACAATCAATAAACCATTAACCCAGCAATATGAGCATAACACACTATAAAACAGCCCCTCCCCCCCAATATCTTATATACATACATACAAAACCAGTGACTCAAATGGAACACTAATACAGTATATATAGTACAGTAATACAGACTATATACCAAACAAGACACACAGTGCAATCTATGAAATATATAGACTAAAGCAAATGAAATGTATCAGGACAACAAGCAGTGTCACTGTGTTTGTGAAGGTCTCACTACAAGCTGCTGTTACACTGATTCTTGTCTTCAGTGATTATGATCTCAGCTAAGCAGGGGGAGAGATATGAACTTTAGGTAAAAAGTAAATAACAATTAGCAAAGTTAGAGAACAGGCAGAGTTCAGTAACTTACTTGTAAAGAATCTCAGCACCACTTGTCCTCCTCTCTCCCCCTCTGCCCCTCCCTTCAGCATATTGCTACTTTATTCCACATTTTGACTGCTTGCAGTCTAGCTCTGGAAGGGAGGGGTCAACAGGATGTCAGCACTTCATTTAAAGTCCTTTCAACTGACAATGCTCGGACTCTGTATACAGCCCGTCACTGCTTGAGGGGGACTAGACAGAGAGGGGAGGGGGACTACACAGCTTGGTACAAACTTCTGCCAGTGTGAAGAAACGAAGCCACACAGAAACATGAAAGTAAGGCAGCTTATACTAAGTGATCTATACATTGTATATAGACAAAGTTTTTTTTTCACTATAGTTGCCCTTTAAAGATAGAAAACTTTCTATGATCTGGTGTCATACTGGTGCCTTTTTATTTTATATAACTGTTTTGTACATTTATTGTATGTCTTTAATTGTACCATCATTTTCTATTATGTTTGTTTATTTGTTTGTATGTTTACATACACTGTCCACCTTTTGGAATATTAAATCTAAAATGTAATAAGTGTTGCCTTTGCTCTAAAAGACCCCAAGTAGACTCTGATGTGTTTGGATGTACTATTAGGTCTATTGGTTTCTTTGCTTGTATAAAGACTAATTAACTGTGACTGCTGGCAGGGAAGTATTAATGTGTGAGGATGCTTAACCCTTTGGTTGCTGGAGTGAGTGGTGTAGTGTTAAATGGCAAGTCCAGTCCCAAAACGAAAACTTACATACAGGTAAATCACCCCCCAAAACCCTAAACAGTAATAGTTTGAAATCTGAAATATATGTCTAACCTGAAATCCTGCACAATATCCTGTTTCCCCTGTTTCTGCTTCCAGGTTCTTCCAGTTAGCAACTGTCAGTTATGGATTTGACAGTTGACATCTCAGCCAATGACTGAATGTTAATCCCCTGTCTGCCTCTTCTGAGCATGCCCAGGCTCAGTACAGGTTTCTAAATTGCTCCGTTTCCATGAGGCTTCCAGAAGCATAGCAGGCATACAGTAATGAATTCATAGGACAAACTATGATTTATCAACATATTTGAAAGAGGGCATTCTTTCTAAAAGGGCTGGAGTTGTCCTTTAACCATTTAGCTGCCAGGACAGGGGTGTGCATAGCTAGTGAGTGTCAACAGTGATTGTGTGGTGTCCCCAAGGCCTTAAACAAGGGGTGGTGAATTAACAATTGATTGTGCTCAGTGAACTGGATTTCCTGACAGGATCAATAAGTTTGATATCTGCGTAAAATGATTGATTTTCGTACATGCCCTATATATACGAGTATAAGCCAAGGGTTGACTTCTCCCATAGACGGCCCCATAGACAGTTCCACAGACGGTCCTATAGAAAGCCTCATATACCGATGTGCCCTGCATACCTTTCTGTGCAGCCTGAATACTTAAATATCATATTTTCCCCTTTCCCTTGCAGTCTGAGCTAATCTGTGAGTGAGCAGGACAACAAGTGCCTAACCCAACAAAATCAAGAGCATTCTGTGTGTTAGAGTACAGCTCTTGTTTTCCCAGGGTTATGGGCTTTTGTCCAGCCGCTCCTTCAAGCATCCGGATCAGCCCAGACCTGAGTATAAGCCAAGTGGAGACTTTCAGGATATTTTAAAGGTATACGGTAAGCATTTTTGTATGTACAAATCCAGGAATGGTAGCAAGTTTTAGCCTGATATACAGTCCCAAAGTTATTCATTGGTTCCTTTGAGTTTGTTTGCTGGCAGAGTGAGTTTCTACCCATAAATATGACATCACAACAAATGACTAACAGCTACTTTTCATGAGCATCTGGAAGGGGAGCATAAACCAGTCATGGAGGGGCTGCCAGAGGTCGAGAGGAATATCTTTCTTTCTTTGGACAACATGAGGATTGGGGATGAGGGGAAACATAAATGTTAATATTTTGGGGGCTCTGCACATAAATGGGTATAAAAAAAATAAAATAGATTAGAGGACAATTCTACCAGTTCTATAGCTGGAGTTCTCACCCCTGGGTTCTTTACCTAACAGCTGTTGTACTTGCTTAAAGGGCATGTCCACCCCCAAAAATAAAATTTAACTCACTACTGGCCCACTGTGTAGTTTTAAAAAACTACTACTGGTTTGTTGGAGGGCCGGTCAGTGAAGTCACTTTTGGCTCTTTGGTTTTGAACCTCATTTAAGTCATTTCTCCAGAGCGATTAAGCTCTTGAGCGATTTTCTGTTTTAAAGGGATTTTTCTGTTTTTGAGGGAGTTCAGAGCGTTAAACTAAAGCGTTTAAAACAAGAAAGCGTTTAAGAACAACACTGCTATTTCTCTGCTGTGTATTGCAATTTCTCTGCTGTGTATTGCTGTTCCTGTGTCTCTGGTGTGTATTGCTGTGTCTCTGCTGTGTATTGCTCTTTAGTATGGACAGTTTTGTTGGGGCCGTGCAATGTGCATCCTGCCACATGTATGGGATCTTGGAGCAGCCGCCCCAAGGGACCTATGTATGTGTCAGATGTGAGTGGGTTGCCCATTTGGAATCTGAGGTCCAGAATCTAAGGGGTAAACTTGCAGCATTGCAGAGCTTGGCAAATCTGGGGGAAATGCAGGTACTGGCAGGGGCCAGTAAACTGGAGGGTGGACATGGGGCAGATAAGGTGGAGAAGGAAGATAGATTTGTAAGAGTCACCAGGGGAAGTAGGGGACGGAAGGATAGGGACGCTTCTTCCCAGCTGGTCGATCCCAACAGATTTGCCATTTTAGGCGAAGATGTGGAGGACGATGGCTCGGAAGCAGCATGTATGGAGCGGGCCTTTCCCTTGAGCACCCAGGGGACGGCCATCTCCAATACAAGGGAGGGAGAACTGGGGGCTAGGAAGGATAGGCAGGTGGTAGTGGTAGGGGACTCCATTATTAGAAGGGTAGATAGGGTAATCTGTCGCCAAGACCCTTCATGTCGAACATTGTGTTGTCTGCCTGGTGCTAGGGTTCGACGTGGTGGATCGTGTAGACAGATTATTGGGTGGGGCTGGGAGTGACCCGGCGGTCTTGGTTCACATTGGTGCCAATGACAAAGTTAGAGGTGGAGGTGAGGTCCTTAAAAATGATTTCTAAGAATTAGGGGCCAAGTTAAAAGCAAGGACCTCCAGGGTAGTGATTTCAGAAATACTACCGCAGCCACGTGCTACGCTAGGGAGACAACGGGAGCTCAGGAGTATAAATGCGTGGCTAAGAGGGTGGTGTATGGAGATGGGGTTTGGGTTTTTAGAGAACTGGGCTGATTTTTCTGTTGGCTACAGGCTCTTTAGTAGAGACGGATTGCACCTCAATGGTGATGGTGCAGCTGTTTTGGGGGAGAAGATGGCTAGGGGGTTGGAGGAGATTTTAAACTAGGTATGGGGGGGAGGAAATGTTTAACTACACAGAGGTAGATAGAGAAGTTAGGGATCTGGGGGCTAGTAACACAACGGAGGGAGGAGAAGGGGGAGGGGGGAGCATAGAGGATAAGGAGGCATGTAGGACCATGTATGGAAGTAAATCAATTGATAATCTAAAACGTATGTTTACAAATGCAAGGAGTCTGGCTGGAAAAAACGGCGAACTTGAAATAATAGCATTAAAGGAAAGGTATGATGTAATTGGTATAGCAGAATCATGGCTTAATGATTCACACGACTGGAAGTAAATATTGAAGGATACTCCTTATTTAGACATGACCGAATTAATAAGAAAGGAGGAGGAGGAGTATGTATGTATGTTAAACAGGAATTGAAGCCAAATTTAAAAGATGGAATAGATGGGGGAGCAAACGATACGGCAGAAACATTATGGGTGGAACTGTGTACAGGAAGCAAGAAGGTAGGTAAATTAATTGTTGGAGTATGTTATAAGCCGCCAAATGCCGAGGAAGAGGTGAAAATGAATCTCCATATGCAGTTGGCGAAGGCTGCTGGTATGGGGCATGTTCTGGTCATGGGGGATTTTAACTACCCCGACATAGATTGGAGTATGGGAACTGCCAGCACCTCTAAAGGTATAAAGTTCTTAAATTTCCTATATGAGCATTTTCTTTCACAGATGGTAGAAGTTCCTACTAGACAGAATGCGTTGTTGGATCTGGTGATATCTAATAACCCTGAGCTCATTATGGAGATGGAAGGTAATGGGAAGCTTAGGGAATAGTGACCATGATATAGTGTCATTTAATATAGGTTGCAAAAAACTAAAGTGCACTGGCTTAACAAAAACTTTTAACTTTAGGAAAGCTAATTTTATGCTTTTAAAGGAATCGCTCCCGCTCATAGACTGGGGGGAACTGTTTCTAGGTAAAGAAACTGAGCAGATGTGGACCACTTTTAAAGGGATATTAAACTATTACATTTCCAAATCGGTACCTTTAGGTAACAAGTGTAAAAAAATTAGGTCCAGTCCTGCATGGCTTAATGCTCAGGTAAAAAGGGAAATGGAAAAAAAGAAAAGGGCTTTTAAAATTTTGAAAACAGAAGGCACAGAACAGGCTTACAGGGAGTACAAAAGCTGTAATAAAGAGTGCAAGAAAGCAATTAAACTAGCTAAAATAGAAAATGAAATACGGATTGCCGAACAAAGCAAGTCCAACCCCAAAATGTTTTTTAAGTATATAAATGGTAAAAAGATGAGGACTGAGAATGTGGGACCATTAAATAATGGAGCTGAGGTGGTTGTAGAGGATGCCGAAAAGGCTAATCTGCTAAACCGTTTTTTTACATCGGTTTTTTACTGTTGAGAATCCTTGTCCTTACAGTAGGGATTGTAGCAATATGCAGGGAAGAAATGAAGAGTTTTCACATTGGATAACAGAGGATATGGTACGGAAACAATTAGACAAAGTTAATATCAATAAAGCGCCAGGACCAGATGGATTGCATCCTAGGATTTTAAAAGAGCTTAGTTCAGTTCTAGCTAGACCACTGTTTCTCATATTTTCAGATTCGCTTTTGTCTAGGGATGTGCCGCTGGATTGGAAAAAAGCCAATGTAATACCAATATTCAAAAAAGGTAGTCGTTCACAGCCTGGTAACTATAGACCTGTAAGCCTAACATCAGTGGTAGGGAAGGTGATGGAAACTTTGTTAAGGGATCATATCCTTGACTTTGTCTCCAGAGATCATCTTATTAGTAGTAGTCAGCATGGATTTATGAGCAATAGATCATGCCAGACAAATTTAATTGGTTTTTATGAAGAAGAAAAATTCCTTCCTGACTCCAAACGGCAATCGGAAAGTATCCCTGGATCAACCCAGATCTATTGCATTAATACCAGTTTCTCAATATTTTTTAGTTTTAGAAACTATTACAATGAAAGAGTCATTATCCCATATACCATACAAAAGAAAGGGAGCATTATCCCTTATATATTACAATGAAAGGGGCGTATTATCCCTTATATATTACAATGAAAGTTGAGCATTATCCCTTATATATTACAATGAAGTGGAGCATTATCCCATATATATATATAACAATGAAAAGGGGCACATTATCCCTTATATATTACACTGAAAGGGGCGTATTATCCCTTATATATACAATTAATGGGTGCATTATCCCTTATATCATTTACACGACCGGGGCGGCTTATCCCCTTATATATTCAATGAAAGGGGGAGAATTATCCCTTATATATTACACTGAAAGGGGAGCATATCCCTTATATATAACAAGAAAAGTGGCATTATCCCTTATATTTACAATGACAGGGGACATATCCCCTATATATAACCATGAAAGGGGAGCATTATCCCTTATATCTTACACTAAAGTGGTCACATTATCCCATATATAATAACAATGAAAAGGGGCTCATTACCCCTCCCTTAATATTACACTGGAAAACAAAAAAAAAAACACAAAAAACAAAAAAAGGGGCGTATTATCCCTTTAGATAACATAAGGGGACATTATCCTTAATATTACACTGAAAGGGGCGTATTAATCCTTATATATAACCTGAAAGGGCGCCATCATCCCGTTGTATGTTTGTAGGGTCCGACTGGGACCATTTTCATGAGACTTGGTATACTTCTCGTTTAAGGACCTGGAAAAAAAGCATAGGCTACTTAACAACTTTTAAAAATGACTCTGTACCCCCTTTTTACAATATTTTTTAAATTAATTAATCTGTATGCTGCCATCTGGTGGTGAATAGAATGACAAATAGAGAAAACGTGATGCACTGTTAAAGTTACCAATGTGAAGGATGGATAAATGGGGATATAAGTGAATCAATTACAAAAGAAAGAAAAAAGTATCCCCCTATTTGTTTATTCCCATCCTGAAGCACAATCCAGAGACCGCAGAAAAGGGTTTTAATTAAAATTAAGATCTTTATTAGATACATCCATTAAAAGCGATAGCACACAGATATCACACAATTAAAAAAATATAGGTGGTAAGTGCATAACCAATGGTGTCTGCAAAAATAAGCCGATACACACACAAGAAGGAAGGGGGGAAGGGTAATTACCACAATCTATCCACGTAAAAATGGGTGGAGAAACCTCTCCACCTCTGTTCCTTGAGCCTGTCACAAAACATATCTCAGGGTATATGATACAATACCAAATAAGTCCTTATTGAGGATAAGTGACTGGTGAGTATTCTAGGCTTTAGATATTAGGCAAGTATTAATGCAGCCTCTAAGAGAATATAATGAGATGAGATGTCACTTATGAGATCCCCAAATAAGGTAGTATACATCCTAAAATGGCTTTATGATTTTTTGAAGCAATGCCAGTATAACATATGATTGCATCTATGTCATGGCTTGATCTTGTTCAATATATCAGGAGTCCCATTATAGAAAAGCATTAATATTGAATCTTTGTCATTAAGACCATGTGGGGGATAGAGTATTTGAGTAGGAAAATCAATGAAACTTCCCTCCTTAGATCTTATTTTCGCTGTCAACCACCTCTATATGTCCCTAGGGCACTTTGTTTCCAAGATGAAACCATCTTCAAGCCTTCTGTTGAGGCAATTATGATGAATGAGAAATGGTTTGCACATATTTGAGTTTTGTCTAAAATGTTGTTTCTCAAGGGTGGCTTTCTTGTGGTTTGATACATGTTCTATAATCCTGTCCTTTTTGCCTTTCTCGATGTCATGCCTACATATTGTTTATGACACGACATATGCAGATATAGATTACTGGATTCGGTGGAACAGTTTGTGTGTTTTAAAAGTATGTTTTTTTTACTTACCGACGTATCATATATTGATGTGTCTGTTGTGGCATATTTACAAAGAACCAACAGTGTCCACTTCTGTAAAAGCCCCCCATTCCTTCTTGTGTGTGTACTTGCGTATTTTTGCAGCACCCATTGGTTATGCACTTTACCACCTATATTTTTTTAAATTGGTGTGATATCTGTGTGCTATCAGATTTAATGTATATCTAATAAATATTTTTAATTAAACCCTTTTCTGGTCTCTGATTGTGCTTCAGGATATATAAAGTAACCCAATAGGGGGATACTTTTTTTCTTCTTTTGTAGGTGAATAAAATGAATCAACTTTAAGGCACACTAAACTGGTATTTTTAACTACAGTACATTGCCTCCTGTTTCTATTATTCACAGGGAGGTGAGAACGGCCTACTTCTCACCTCCCTGTGAATATAGAACACCCGGGGGACTTGTAACTTACCTCACCCGCTCCCTTGCAGTTCCTTCTGCATGAAGCCACGCTGCCCACCACGAGGTGCGATGTTGCACCCCATTGTTTAAAGGAACATTGATGCAAATAACGCGTTATTGAGTGTGATACGCGTTATCCGGGTATGTGGGGTGGTATGGTTTAAGGTAAGTCCCTGCTTTACAGTAGGTTGTGTTGTACAGTTAAAGAGGTCAATTGGGTTGCACGCAATTAGGGGAAGTTGGGTGGTGCGCATTACAGGGGAGTTGGGTGTGGTAAGGGTTTAAGGGGAATTGGGTTTGGTATAGGGTTTAAGGGGAAGTTGGTGTGGTGCGCGTTACAGAGGAAGTTGTGTGGTAAGGGTTAAAGGGGAATTAGTTGGTAAGGTTACGGGGAATTTGGTGTGGGTAGGGGTTTAAGAGGAAGTATGGTGTGTACGCGTTTACAGGGCAGTTGGTGTGGTAAGCATTAAATGGGAAGTTGGGGGTGGTGCACGTTACAGGGAAGTTTGTGTGATACACTTACAGGGGAAGTTGGTGTGGTAAGGGGCTTCAGGGAAGTTGGTGTGGTAACGGTTTAGGGTAATTTGGTGTTGTGCGTGTTAGCAGGGGAAGTTCGGTGAAGTACACTTACAGGGAAGTTGGTGTGGCACGCCTTAGGGGATGTGGGGTGGGTAATTGTTATCATTAGTTACATAGTAATTAAGGTTGAATAAGACATACGTCCATCAAGTCCAACCTATTCACTTTTTTTTTTTTTTTTTTAACCCTACCTAACAGTTGATCCAGAGGAAGGCAAAAACCCCAGCTAAAAAGGGGGAAAAAATTCCTTCCTGACTCCAAACGGCAATCGGAAAGTATCCCTGGATCAACAGATTATATGCATTAATACCAGAATTCTCAATATTTTTTAGTTTAGAAACTTATCCAGGCTTTTTTTAAAGTATTTCAATGAATAATATTTTCTCTCTTGAATCTTTCCCTTTTTATACAAGACAAGCTCTAGCTGTTGCTACCTGGCATGTTTGCTACAGCTAAGTCTGTTATCTACCAGAACCCCAAATCTTTTCATTCAGATGACTTAACACAGAGTATTATGGTTGAGTGGCACAGGGATTATTAAATCCCAAACATCACTTACATTTATCTACATTGAATCTCATCGCCATTCTGCTGCCCATTTTGATAATCTATCTAGGTCTGCTTGCAGCACTTGCACATCATTGGGTTTCCAAAGCTGCATAATTTAGTGTCATCAGCAAACAAGAGACCTTGCTCTCAATGCCCCCTTCTAAGTCATTTATAAACAGATTAAACAGAAGCGGCCCCAGTACAGAACCCTGAGGCACTCCGCTAGAACTTTAGCCCACATAGATGTAGCTCCATTAACCACCACTCTCTGTTTGCGGTCCAATAACCAGTTCTCTATCCATGAACAAATGTTTTCTTCAAGGCCAACAGTCCTCAGTTTATACATTAGTCGCCTATGTGGCACAGTATCAAAAAGCTTTTGCAAAATCCAAATATACCACATCCACTGCTGTGGCCCGAGTCCAACTTCTTACTCACTTCTTCATAAAACCAATTAAATTGTCTGGCATGATCTATTGCTCATAAATCCATGCGACTACTACTAATAAGATGATCTCTGGAGACAAAGTCAAGGATATGATCCCTAACAAAGTTTCCATCACCTTCCCTACCACTGATGTTAGGCTTACAGGTCTATAGTTACCAGGCTGTGAAAGACTACCTTTTTTGAATATTGGTATACATTGGCTTTTTTCCAACCAGCGGCACATCCCTAGACAAAAGCGAATCTGAAAATATGAGAAACAGTGGTCTAGCTAGAATGAACTAAGCCTTTTAAAATCCTAGGATGCAATCCATCTGGTCCTGGCGCTTTATTGATATTAACTTTGTCTAATTGTTTCCGTACCACAGAAAAAAACGATGTAAAAAAAACGGTTTAGCAGATTAGCCTTTTCGGCATCCTCTACAACCACCTCAGCTCCATTATTTAATGGTCCCACATTCTAGTCTCATCTTTTACCATTTATTACTTAAAAAACATTTGGGGTTGGACTTGCTTTGTTCGGCAATCCGTATTTCATTTCTATTTTAGCTAGTTTAATTGCTTTGCCACTCTTTATTACAGCTTTTGTACTCCCTGTAAGCCTGTTCTGTGCCTTCTGTTTTCAAAATTTTAAAGCCCTTTTCTTTTTTTCCATTTCCCTTTACCTGAGCATTAAGCCATGCAGGACGTGACCAATTTTTTTACACTTGTTACCTAAAGTACCGATTTGGAATGTAATAGTTTAATATCCCTTTAAAAGTGGTCCACATCTGCTCAGTTCTTTACCTAGAAACAGTTCCCCCCAGTCTATGAGCGGGAGCGATTCCTTAAAAACATAAAATTAGCTTTCCTAAAGTTAAAAGTTTTGTTAAGCCAGTGCACTTTAGTTTTTGCAACCTATATTAATGACACTATCATGGTCAATTCCCTAAGCTTCCCATTACCCCATCTCCAAATGAGCTCAGGGTTATTAGATAACACCAGATCCAACAACGCATTCTTCTAGTAGGAACTTCTACCATCTGTGAAAGAAAATGCTCATATAGGAAATTTAAGAACTTTATACCTTTAGAGGTGCTGGCAGTTCCCATACTCCAATCTATGTCGGGGTGTAAAATCCCCCATGACCAGAACATGCCCCATACCAGCAGCCTTCGCCAACTGATATGGAGATTCATTTTCACCTCTTCCTCGGCATTGGCGGCTTATAACATACTCCAACAATTTTTACCTACTTCTTGCTTCCTGTACACAGTTCCACCCATAATTTTCTGCCGTATCGTCTCCCCACATCTGTTTAACATTCCTCACATCTCTTGTTTCTTAAGCGAGTATATCTATCCATTCTGTAAAGCTCACAATCTCCTTTTACTCTCATTCACAATATTCGTCCCGTTTCATAGTCAAGTCCTTCAATATGTCTTGCGAATGAATCATTAATAGCAATGATTCTTGCTATACCATTACATCATACCTTCCTTTAATGCTATTATTTCAAGTTCGCCGTTTTTCCAGCCAGACTCCTTGCATTTGTAAACATTTTTAGATTATCAATTGATTTACTTCCTAATGGTCACAGCCTCCTTATCCTCTATGCTCCCCCCTCCCCCTTCTCCTCCCTCCGTTGTGTTACTAGCCCCAGATCCCTAACTTCTCTATCTACCTCTGTGTAGTTAAACAATTTCCTCCCCCCCATACTAGTTAAAATCTCCTCAACCCCCTAGCCATCTTCTCCCCAAAACAGCTGCACCATCACCATTGAGGTGCAATCCGTCTCTTACTAAAGAGCCTGTAGCCAACAAATCAGCCCAGTTCTCTAAAAACCCAAACCCCATCTCCATACACCACCCTCTTAGCCACGCATTTATACTCGTAGCTCCCGTGTCTCCTAGCGTAGCACGTGCTGCGGTAGTATTTCTGAAATCACTACCTGAGGTCCTTGCTTTTAACTTGGCCCCTAATTCTTAGAAATCATTTTTAAGGACCCACCTCCACCTCTAACTTTGTCATTGGCACAAAGCATTATCCCTTATATATTACAATGAAAGGGGAGCATTATCCCATATATATAACAAAGAAAGGGGAGCATTATCCCTTATATATTACAATGAAAGGGGCGTATTATCCCTTATATATTACAATGAAAGTGGAGCATTATCCCATATATATAACAATGAAAGGGGCACATTATCCCTTATATATTACAATGAAAGGGGAGCATTATCCCTTATATATTACAATGAAATGGGCGCATTATCCCTTATATATATCACTGAAAGGGGCGCATTATCCCTTATATATTACAATGAAAGGGGAGAATTATCCCTTATATATTACACTGAAAGGGGCACATTATCCCTTATATTACAATGAAAGGGGAGCATAATCCCTTATATATTACAATGAAAGGGGCGCATTATCCCTTATATATTACACTGAAAGGGGCACATTATCCCTTATATATTACACCGAAAGGGGAGCATTATCCCTTATATATAACAATGAAAAGGGGGCATTATCCATAGTTACATAGTAATTAAGGTTGAATAAAGACATACGTCCATCAAGTCCAACCTATTCACTTTTTTTTATTTTTTTATTTAACCCTACCTAACAGTTGATCCAGAGGAAGGCAAAAAACCCCAGCTAAAAAGGGGGTAAGACTGTGGAGAAGAAGTTGGACTCGGGCACAGCAGTGATGTGGTATATTTGGATTTTGCAAAGCTTTTGATACTGTGCCACATAGGCGACTAATGTATAAACTGAGGACTGTTGGCCTTGAAGAAAACATTTGTTCATGGATAGAGAACTGGTTATTGGACCGCAAACAGAGAGTGGTGGTTAATGGAGCTACATCTATGTGGGCTAAAGTTCTAAGCGGAGTGCCTCAGGGTTCTGTACTGGGGCCGCTTCTGTTTAATCTGTTTATAAATGACTTAGAAGGGGGCATTGAGAGCAAGGTCTCTGTGTTTGCTGATGCCACTAAATTATGCAGAGCTTTGGAAACTTCCAATGATGTGCAAGTGCTGCAAGCAGACCTAGATAGATTATCAAAATGGGCAGCAGAATGGCAGATGAGATTCAATGTAGATAAATGTAAGGTGATGCATTGGGATTTATAATCCCTGTGCCACCTACACCATAAATAACTCTGTGTTAAGTGCATCTGAAATGGAAAAAGATTTGGGGTTCTGGTAGATAACAGACTTAGCTGTCACAATGCCAGGTAGCAACAGCTAGAGCTAGATTTGTCTTGTATAAAAAGGGAAAAGATTCAAGAGAGAAAATATTTTTCATTGAATAACTTTAAAAAAAGCCGGATAAGTTTCTAAAACTAAAAAATATTGAGAATTACTGGTATTAATGCATTAGATCTGGTTGATCCAGGGATACTTTCCGATTGCCGTTTGAGTCAGGAAGGAATTTTTCCCCCTTTTTAGCTGGGTTTTTTTGCCTTCCTCTGGATCAACTGTTAGGTAGGGTTAAAAAAAAAAAAAAAAAAAAAGTGAATAGGTTGGACTTGATGGACGTATGTCTTTATTCAACCTTAATTACTATGTAACTATGGTCATATTTAATTTACTGACCTGTGATTGGCTATGGCCTCTGACGCACACGGAACCGACCTCTAAAAGTGAAAGTCAATTGGAGTTCCCTGCAGAGACAGATCATGGGATAGACAACCTAAGCAGGTGTCGGGCTTGGATGCCAAGGTTGCCAATACATGTGAGCAGTGCAGCAGTCTAGCAGGTTATGGAAAACGGAGCAGCATGTCACACACCATCTCTTGGTGCTGGATGACCTAATTAGCTGTAATAATATATATTGTCCCGGCTGTCTGTGCTGCTTTGTTGGGGTTTATGTGTAAGTTGTGCTGGAAGGTTGGGAGGTCACAGCCATTGATCAGCTCTTTGTTTAACCCATTCGTTCCTGCCTGCTTCCTCCTACCTTCACATGTAATCACTACACCATTGTAATACAATGTAAAAATAGTGTTTGATAGTAGATGTTAGTGTAAGAACAATGTGTTATGTGATAGTGTGTTTATGTGTGAGATTGTGTGAGTGTGTGTACATGTGTGATAGTGTATGAATGAGTGTACATGTGTGATAGTTATGAGTGAGGGTGTGTGTGATAAAATGAGTGTGTGATAGTGTGTATGTGAGGTAGTTGATGAATGTGAGAGAGTGATAGTATGTCGGATTGTGTGTAATAGTGTGTGTGAGAGTGAGTGTGATTGTGTATGGTAATATACAGTGATAGTCTGTGTACTAGCTCCGTCCCCATTGTCCTCACTCCTGGGCCCTGGCTGAGAGAGATGATGCCCTGTCATCTGCCAGTTGCCTGCTGCTCAGTTGTACAGCCATTAGCAGATAAGACTCTTTGTTTAATGGGACTTTATTTGTTTGATTTTAGCCTAACAGGCTATTTGCACAGAATATTTGCAGTAAATTTGGTCAGGACAGTATCTGTCTATCAGTACCTGCACATTTTACGCTGTTTAGTGTGCAGGTATATGGTTATTTTTATTGTAATTATAGCAACGGTGGTCGTGTCAGGAGGGGAAGAAGGGAGTTGTGGTTGGGTGGTGTGGGGGCCCCATTCAAAATTTTGCTGAGGGGCCCATTGATTTCTAGTTACGCCCCTGAAACAAAGTATTCAATAGCGCATCCAAACACATGCAACTTTATCAGAGGCTACCTGAGTTCTTTAGAGCATCAAAGACAAAACTTATTAAATTTTAGATTTAACATTTCAAAAGGTAGACAGCAAATATATCAAATAATAGAAAAATGATGGTACAACATATAGACATACAATAAAGGTGCAAAACCGTAGGAGAAAATATCAGAACTTACAGAATTCTGGGTTCCAGAGGCAATAAGAATACTCAGAAGTTATGACACCAGATCATAGAAAGTTCCCCATCTTTAAAGTCCCACAGAGAAATTTCCCCTCCCATCTGCCTGAAGGTGGGATACAACTTGAGAAAGGACCTAGACTGTCCGAAACACGTCGTGGTGTGCACAATAAATGCACGTTTGTTTATAGCAATACTGTGGGGTTGTCTGAGTTTTTGGTTGCCTTTACTACACACTTTTATTTTGAATTTATGTCCAGAACAGACATCGGGGCAACCAAGTCTATAGGAGATGGTGTAAGCTGAATTGCATTTAGAAGGAGTACAACTTTGACATGCCCAAACCTTCCTTTAATCCTAATTTACACAGACCCCTATAACTTTAAATTTGTACATTGTAATATCCCACAATCTGATATTCTTATTCTACATAATATCAGTCCTACAACTTGTGCTATATCCTTGCTTAATAAAGTACTAGGAGTTACTGATGTTGTGTGGTTTGTTCCTGGAGACTGAACCACAAGGGTCACTGCATGAATATAATATGTTGTCAGAAGACTTTGGAACAAACAGAGATAAGACACTCTAGCCCACACAGTGGGGGCAGACACCTCAATGGTCCTCCCTCAGGAACAACAGCATCAAGTAAAAATGAAACCGAGGGTCGCACTCCAGGTGAATAACGTATATTCATTTGTAACGACAATCTTTGGCTTTGCGTTTAAAAATTAAATGTTCTCTTTGTTTTTTTGGGTGAATGGGCTGTAGGCCCACTGAGGGATTCCCCTGTAACTTGTGGGCCAGTCTGACACAGTTTACTATATACATTTATGTACTCCAGCCATTGCTTTCAATAAAACTTTTTTTAGGTTTGTCTCTTTTTACATGTTCACAACAGGAGATATCATGAAGAAGGGAACCTGGGATCCTGCTGTGGTATTTCCATTGTGTATGACATGTGTTCTTGTCTCTTCTGTAACATTAGAGGTGTTTTATCTAATTTTGACAAACTCTGGAATGAACAGATGGTCCTTCTGGTGCTGACAACTTATCTTGTATTTAATGTAATTGGAACATGATAAAATTTGTTCAGACCATTCAACTATAAAAGGAGTCTTCCTGGAGCATGGTATTATGGGGCAAGGATGGGCGTGAGTATAATTTATCGTGTTTTTCAGCATTCTCCATTTCTGTTACTGTGTGTGTGATTCTCATTGCCCTTTATTGCAACTTTAATACAGAAAAAACAAGTAAAAATATTATTGAATTAAAAAAAAAAAACTTCAATTTAGTTGTAAAGTAACAGCAATAGACTTTAAAAGGGATCTGTGGTCTTTATGCAAGTACCCTTAATACAAGGGCCAAAGACTCTCCTTGGGCCCTATTTATAAAAGATCGGTATCGTTATCGTAAAATAACGACCGGTTTATTACCGATAACGACCGTTATTTACCGATAACAACCGTTATTTACCGATATCGCTAAATAACGATCGTTATCGGTAAATAACGGTCGTTATTTACCGATTCCGGTCGTTATTTACCGATAACGACCGCTATTTACCGGTATCTGTAAATAGCGGTCGTTATCGGTAATACCAGTCGTTATTTACAGATAACACCGTTATTAGCGATATCGGTAAATACGGTCGTTTCTCGGTAAATAACGGTCGTTATCGGTAATAAACCGGTCGTTATTTTACATAACGATCGGTATTTTACGATAACGATACCGATCTTTTATAAATAGGGCCCCTTGTACCTTCATATAAAAGTGCAAAGTAGAATCTTTTTCATTTTAAAAGGGTATGTAAACTGAAAAAAAAATTACTTTGCCTCATTTTAAAGGGCATGTCCACCCTAAAAACAAGTCATGCCCCCAACCCCAACTGATATATTTGCACTATTACCTGTATTTGTAAGAATAAGGCTAGGCCACACTAGCGGTTTTTCGCACATTCACGTACGCGTGTTGCGTTCGCGCAGGCGATTTTCACTAACATGGAAATTGCGGGAAACTCGAATGTTCCGCGATTTCTGATCGGCATGCGATTGCGCGTCCGTTCACATTTTGTGGCGAGCTTTTTTCCGCCCAATCGTTTGCGTTTTCGCTTTAAAGATAGTGAAAGTGTGAGCGCAAACGCGAAAATAATGCGAGCTAAAGCACGGTAAGTGATAACGCACGCGAAAGCTAAGGATAAACTAACCGATATTTAAGGATACCTATTGCTTCCATTCTGCAATGCCAGGGGGGGGGGCAGACTCATATTTAATTTACTGACCTGTGATTGGCTATGGCCTCTGACGCACACGGAACCGACCTCTAAAAGTGAAAGTCAATTGGAGTTCCCTGCAGAGACAGATCATGGGATAGACAACCTAAGCAGGTGTCTGGGGCTTGGATGCCAAGGGTGCCAATACATGTGAGCAGTGCAGCAGTCTAGCAGGGTATGGAAAACGGAGCAGCATGTCACACACCATCTCTTGGTGCTGGATGACCTAATTAGCTGTAATAATATATATTGTCCCGGCTGTCTGTGCTGCTTTGTTGGGGTTTATGTGTAAGTTGTGCTGGAAGGTTGGGAGGTCACAGCCATTGATCAGCTCTTTGTTTAACCCATTCGTTCCTGCCTGCTTCCTCCTACCTTCACATGTAATCACTACACCATTGTAATACAATGTAATGTGGTTGTCTACTGTAACAGAAAAAAATAGTGTTTGATAGTAGATGTTAGTGTAAGAACAAGTGTGTATGTGATAGTGTGTGTATGTATGTGAGATTGTGTGAGTGTGTGTACATGTGTGATAGTGTATGAATGAGTGTACATGTGTGATAGTTATGAGTGAGGGTGTGTGTGATAAAATGAGTGTGTGATAGTGTGTATGTGAGGTAGTTGATGAATGTGAGAGAGTGATAGTATGTCGGATTGTGTGTAATAGTGTGTGTGAGAGTGAGTGTGATTGTGTATGGTAATATACAGTGATAGTCTGTGTACTAGCTCCGTCCCCATTGTCCTCACTCCTGGGCCCTGGCTGAGAGAGATGATACCCTGTCATCTGCCAGTTGCCTGCTGCTCAGTTGTACAGCCATTAGCAGATAAGACTCTTTGTTTAATGGGACTTTATTTGTTTGATTTTAGCCTAACAGGCTATTTGCACAGAATATTTGCAGTAAATTTGGTCAGGACAGTATCTGTCTATCAGATACCTGCACATTTTACGCTGTTTAGTGTGCAGGTATATGGTTATTTTTATTGTAATTATAGCAACGGTGGTCGTGTCAGGAGGGGAAGAAGGGAGTTGTGGTTGGGTGGTGTGGGGGCCCCATTCAAAATTTTGCTGAGGGGCCCATTGATTTCTAGTTACGCCCCTGAAACAAAGTATTCAATAGCGCATCCAAACACATGCAACTTTATCAGAGGCTACCTGAGTTCTTTAGAGCATCAAAGACAAAACTTATTAAATTTTAGATTTAACATTTCAAAAGGTAGACAGCAAATATAATTCAAAATAATAGAAAATGATGGTACACATATAGACATACAATAAAGGTGCAAAACCGTAGGAGAAAATATCAGAACTTACAGAATTCTGGGTTCCAGAGGCAATAAGAAATACTCAGAAGTATGACACCAGATCATAGAAAGTTCCCCATCTTTAAAGTCCCCACAGAGAAATTTCCCCTCCCATCTGCCTGAAGGTGGGAGTACAACTTGAGAAAGGACCTAGACTGTCCGAAACACGTCGTGGTGTGCACAATAAATGCACGTTTGTTTATAGCAATACCTGTGGGGTTGTCTGAGTTTTTGGTTGCTCTTTACTACACACTTTTATTTTGAATTTATGTCCAGGAACAGACATCGGGGCAACCAAAGTCTATAGGAGATGTGGTAAGCTGAATTGCATTTATAGGAGTACAACTTTGACATGCCCCAAACCTTCCTTTAATCCTCAATTTACACAGACCCCTATAACTTTAAATTTGTACATTGTAATATCCCAACAATCTGATATTCTTATTCTACATAATATCAGTCCTACAACTTGTGCTATATCCTTGCTTAATAAAGTACTAGGAGTTACTGATGTTGTGTGGTTTGTTCCTGGAGACTGAACACTACAAGGGTCACTGCATGAATATAATATGTTGTCAGAAGACTTTGGAACAAACAGAGATAAGAGCACTCTAGCCCAACAAGTGGGGGCAGACACCTCAATGGTCCTCCCTCAGGAACAACAGCATCAAGTAAAAATGAAACCGAGGGTCGCACTCCAGGTGAATAACGTAATTCATTTGTAACGACAATCTTTGGCTTTGCGTTTAAAAATTAAATGTTCTCTTTGTTTTTTTGGGTGAATGGGCTGTAGGCCCACTGAGGGATTCCCCTGTAACTCTGTGGGCCAGTCTGACACAGTTTACAATATACATTTATGTACTCCAGCCATTGCTTTCAATAAAACTTATTTTAGGTTTGTCTCTTTTTACATGTTCACAACAGGAGATATCATGAAGAAGGGAACCTGGGATCCTGCTGTGGTATTTCCAGTGTGTATGACATGTGTTCTTGTCTCTTCTGTAACATTAGAGGTGTTTTATCTAATTTTGACAAACTCTGGAAATGAACAGATGGTCCTTCTGGTGCTGACAACTTATCTTGTATTTAATGTAATTGGAAACATGATAAAATTTGTTCAGACCAATTCAACTATAAAAGGAGTCTTCCTGGAGCATGGTATTATGGGGCAAGGATGGGCGTGAGTATAATTTATCGTGTTTTCAGCATTCTCCATTTCTGTTACTGTGTGTGTGATATCTCATTGCCCTTATATGCAACTTTAATACAGAAAAAACAAGTAAAAATATTATTGAATTAAAAAAAAAAACTTCAATTTAGTTGATAAAGTAACAGCAATAGACTTTAAAAGGGATCTGTGGTCTTTATGCAAGTACCCTTAATACAAAGGGCCAAAGAGCTCTCCTTGTACCTTTCATATAAAAGTGCAAAGTAGAATCTTTTTGCATTTTAAAAGGGTATGTAAACTGAAAAAAAATTACTTTGCCTCATTTTAAAGGGCATGTCCACCCTAAAAACAAGTCAGTTACATGCCCCCAACCCCAACTGATATATTTTGCACTATTACCTGTATTTGTAAGAATAAGGGCTAGGCCACACTAGCGCGTTTTTCGCACATTCACGTACGCGTGTTGCGTTCGCGCAGGCGATTTTCACTAACATGGAAATTGCGGGAACTCGAATGTTCCTGCGATTTCCGATGCGCATGCGATTGCGCGTCCGTTCACATTTTGTGGCGAGCTTTTTTCCACCCAATCGTTTGCGTTTTCGCTTTAAAGATAGTGAAAGTGTGAGCGCAAACGCGAAAATAATGCGAGCTAAAGCACGGTAAGTGATGATAACGCACGCGAAAGCTAAGGATAAACTAACCGATATTTAAGGATACCTATTGCTTCCATTCTGGCAGTGTAAGCTGGCTCCTCCCGCTATGCAGCAGGCTGTGACTGCTGACATCACAGTCAATGATTGACTGCTGTTTCAACTGCTGCCTCCTCTGCACATGTTTTATTAAAAGAAATCAAACTTGGTTAGAAATGCATGTAATAAACTGAAAAATGTCAGTTCAGGTTGCAGGCAGATAACTGAAAAGTCACCCTTTTTAGTTTTAAGGCACATGCCCTTTAATCTGTAAATTAATACATAAAAGTAGCACATACTGTGTTTGTTGCTGCAGTAGAACTTGTAACTGACACCCTCTTTATCAAATACAACTCTGTGAGGGTAAGCATGTTCAGGGAAAGGGAATTTACCACAATGCATTTCACTCAATCAACAGTCAACCCTAACTGCACACAGCAGAAATATATGATAAGACACTTGATTGACAGCTAAAATGTTAAATGCTTCAGATTAAACATGTAAAGAAACTAGACAGATCAGCAAAATAAATGGAACATAAAAAACAAATTCCAGTCTAGAAACCCTTTAAAACGACAGCGCCTTTCACCAAATATGTTTTGTGAATTTAATCTTAATGCTCTCTCATTCATAGATACTGCTATTCATGCCAAACTCATGTCCCCCCAAGATGTCACCATTGCTTTGACTGCAATATTTGTGTCCTTCGAAGAGATCATCACTGTACTCTCCTTGGAAAATGTGTTGGGCATTCAAATTACCGGTATTTCTTTTGCACTCTACTTCATGGCTGGTTAGCGCTCCTTTTTGCCACGTTTCTTAACGCCGAGATTTTTATGGAACTGCTACATGAAGGTTTTGGTTTTCACAGCTTCTTTTTGCTTTTGATGCCTTGGATGATGCTAGTTACAGGTAAATTTGAAGAAAAGAGGTTTTGTTTAGCTTACAGTAGACAGGTCAGAGCAGAACAAATCCCTGACACCAAGCAGGTATTGTGCATAGAAATGTACTTCAGTTAATGAATATGGAATATCATATATTTTTTAAATTGGCTCCTGAACTACCTATTCACCTATGCAGTTCCTAAAACTCCTTCTTCCCGGTGCAGTGGTCAAATAGCAGCCATGATGGATGATGTCACGACCAATGAATGACTGCTGTTTACCAGGCCACCTCCTCTGTTCATAACAAGCTTGTACAGCTTTAGGAGAAGCATCAAACAGTGAAGAGGATGTGGACTGCAGGCTGAAAATTACCAGAATGTCCAACCTTTTTTTTATTTTTTTTTTACCCCCATAACAATATGTTCGTAATTACTGCTTATCCTCTGTCCTGGATTTAACTGTGTTCACCAGCCCCAAAAAATCCTAGAACGTAACTTCGTACTGTTAGAAATATGGAAATATTCAATAATCAATCGTATTATACTTTTATGATAAGGTTACTGTAACCTTTTAGACTTTTGTAGGGCTATGCATTTAGAGCCATAAGCGGTTGTATGGAGATCCATCTTAAAGTCATGTTAACCCATGTATAAAGGGTTAACGTGACTTTAAGACATAACTTATGGTGGTTGTCGTGGTACACAAACTGTGTAGCACAACCATGATAAAAAATCTTTAACGCCAACTAAACCCCATTCGCTATGCACTGAGATGCTGTCGGCTCAGTGAATTCCCTAGAGGAGGCAATAGAGAACGATACCGTCTCTCCATGCATAGCTCTATTGAACTCTGTTTAAAGCTCAATCTAAGGATTTTTCACAGATTTGCTTAGGCTGCTTTTGCTATTTTTATTATGTGTTTCCTAGCTATAAACTATTCCTACTTTATGGACACCCAAGAGACATGTCAACTAAACGACAATTATACTCTCCTTTTTCCCATTCCACTCCTGCAAAGTACCCAGGGAGACAACCTAAAATGCTAAGTCCTCACCTCTGGGTACTTTACAGAAGTCCTCTAATACTAACTTGAAGCCTTCCTCTGCGCTCTGGTCAGATCCTCCCTACTGGCACTGTCAGTGACAGTCCACGAGGCAGCCAATGAAAATACACGCCTCCTTGCAGTGTGTCTTCCCATTGGCTGCCTCGTGAACTGTCACTCACAGTGGCAGAGAGGAGGGTAGGACCAGAGTTCCGAGGGAGTCTTCAAGTAAGTATTGCAGGACTTCTGTAAAGTACCCAGAGGTGAGGACTTGGCATTTTAGGTCCTCACCCAGGGTACTGTTCAGAAATGGATTGGGAAAAAGGTCAGTATAATTGTCCTTTAATACTAGATTTTTTTTTTTACAAAAAATGTATTGCATATTCTGGTATTTTTAAAAATATTTTTTTATTTATTGAAAAATATACATTCAGCATATGTATATATTATTGGCATGTCATATGTAACAAATATTTTAAAAAATCTAACTATAGGGCATGCCCACAGCAATAATAGAAGATTGCACTCCAAAGGCAATCGGTGTTTTACATTTTAGTGGCGTTACCCCTTTCCTCGGGTATAATGACCCAAGGAAGGAGGTAATGCCCCTGAAATGTTCTGATTTTTATGTTTGTGGTTCACCATTGAACACTGGGTGAATCTCACCTGCATGTAAGTATTTAACAGTAGGTATTAGCTGGCGTTAAATACCTATATGCAAGGAACCGCACAGCCTCTGGTAAATTGCTTTGTGCCGGCTGCGCGATTGCTTTTTCCGGTACTCGCGCAGCCGCCACAAAGCTAGACTTAAAGGACATGTCCACCAAAAACTATAATCCCCCCCGTAATGGCCCCACCAGTGAGTGTAATAAAATCCTTACCTCACATCACCGCTCCATATGGTTCTGCTGTAGTTCCCCCCCCCCCCCAAAGTCCCAAAAACTGCCCACCAGGAGGATAGCAGAGTCCATATAGGACTCTGCCTCCTGTCTCCCCTCCGGGAGAAGTTTGGCATGCGCACTGCAGCCCTTCTCCCCCTCCCGTTTTGTGATCCCTCCCCCTACCATAGAAACCCTTGGCCATATATTAGGGTTCCTTTCCCCAGCCCCAACCGCTGAATAACATTTTTAAGAAAGTCCCCCAAACTCTTCTTACCTTCCCTCTCTCCCCCGGCGTTTTGGGCAGCCGCGTCCGTGATTGGCTGCCTCTCTGACAGTCATGGACGCGGCTGCCGGTCCCGCCCCCTGCTTGCAGTGTCTTGCAAGCAGAAGGCCAGGCAGTGCGTCGGAGGAGAGAGGGAAGGTAATTAAAGATCGGGACACTTTCTTAAAATTATTTTATAGCGGTTGGGGCTGGGGGAAGTTATACTTTTATATGTGAAATTTTTTTTTATAAGGGTGGACATGCCCTTTAACGTCTCGATCATAAAACGGTTAATGCAATGCATGCCCGCAGCACTCCTCTGTAAATTACCCTGTAATTGTTTTTGTAGTGCAACTCTTTTATTGCTGTCAAAATCCTGTACACCTGGGGCGGGTGCTTGAAATGTCTGCACCTGTTAAGGTGTGTTCTGCAGTGGAACATTACTCTTTTATTAGTAAAATGCATGTTCAATCATTTTATATACAGTATGTTAAGCACCCGCTAAACCCCATTTTTGTCATACTTGCCTATTCTTAAGACGCTCCAGAAAGGACTTACAGACCTCAATCACTCGCCAGCATTTCTCATTCAGTCCTGAGGCTTCTTGGTATTAGCTGTCAGTCAAGGCCATGTCTGTGACATCATCGCCAATGACTGGCAGACACTCTTTTTCTGTAAGTCCTTCTAGGAGCTTCTTAAGAATAGGTAAGTATAAAGAAAACTGGTTTAGGTGGTACATACATAGCAACATAGTAATAGAGGTATGAATAAAGATATATGCCCTAGTCATAACTTAATAGCCTACTCAATAACCCTACCTGATAGTTAATCCAGAGAAAGGCCAAAAAAAAAAAAAATCTGAAAAAGGAAAAATTCCTTCCTGACTCCAAATGGCAATCTGAATGTATCCCAGGTTTAACCAGAATTAAATGTATTAATACCAGTAATTTTAAATATTTTTTAGTTTAATAAAATTATCCGGACCCCTCTTAAAGCAATTTTTATGAAACCTGTCAGTTCTAGATGCTTAATGTATGCTCAGAAATTATTATGGATCAGTGCTTTTTTAAGCAAGCTACTGTTTATCCTTCATTTAAAATATTTTACCTGAGAAATGTAGGTTTCTTAAGGAGAATGTTATTTTTGCAATGCTCCCTATCTTATAAAAAAATTTTTTTAAAAAAATGTTTATCTATATTCAGTATATTGCCTAAATGTAAACCTGGTGACCTCTACTGTTACAGGGCTAAAACGAGTCAGTTAGCATTGTGAGTTAGGTACATATTTTTTCCCTGCTACCTCTTATTACAATAATTTTATTTTCTTTGATTATCTGGATTTAAATCTCTTTTTTTTCTGTGCAGGTCAAGTGACAGTCGCAGCCTTCATCTTTGCTTTTGTCGCTGACACCTGTGTTATAGGATTTTTATTTTGCTTTGCCTTTTTCACAATGCACTCTGTTCTTCTTTATCATGGCTCTACCACTAAAGAGTGGTTTGCTGGTCACACAAAAGAGGATTATGATCTAGGTTGGAAGAGGAATTTCAAGGAATACCTTGGAGAGCGGTGGTACCTTGTCTGGATTTCTCCGTGGGTGTATTCCAGGATCCCAGGCAATGGAATCAATTTTCAGAGAAGACTAGACACTGAGAATTTTTTTAAATCTGCTGATCTTTGAACTTTGCACTTATGCCAGTGTTTATTTTTCATGGTTTACCGACTTTTATTGTAATGCAAAAACTACTTTTTAGATGAAATATGCTTGTACATATATTTGATTAGTCTGATTATACCTGTTTAAGAAAACCTTTTGACATGCTTTTTATACATGCTGATCCATCGCTGATGTTTGTTGTGTTTTTTTAAATTGTACTGTATGTATATATGTAAATCTACAAAAATTTAAAAAAAATTCATCTACAGGCTTACAAAACTAAGATCATATTTGTATATCCAGTTACATGTTTGTAGATGTAGATTTTTACTATGGTCGCAAATATTTGAAGTAGTCAGATGGTTTGGAAGTGGATGGATAGCCATTGTGTTTATGTATATTGTTTGAGGTTGTATAAAGACGTACATCCATATAGTATGTATGTATATTTTTATTATATATGTTTATATAGCACCACTAGGGAATGCCGCACTGTACAATATAGAATACAAAAAGTTGTGCAAGGGGGACAGTAAATAAATGTAGGAAAAAAGTAAGAGCATCATGAAATATACAAGTGCTTGAAAAATGTAACATGAGGAAAGAGGTCCCTGCCCTGAAGAGCTTACAATCTAATTAGGTGGGTAACATGCAGATACATAGGGAAGGGTGGCAGTGCTAAAGTAATAATTGGGGCAGTGTCAACAGTCCTGTGCTGTGCTGAGAGAGATAGGATGAGAGGTTAGATTTAAACTTGTTTCTTGATGTAGAGAGAGGGGAATAGAATTCCAGAGGACGGGGGCCAGAAAAGAAAAAGGTTTAAGGCGAGAGGAGGCAGTGTGAGTGGGGGGGTCTGTATAAGAGATGGTTCTGTGATGAGCGGAGGGTATGGGCAGGGACATATGGGGACACTAGAGAAGAAATATAGGAAGGAGCAGCAGAGCGAAGGGATTTAAATGTTAAGAGAAGGATTTTGTACATGATGTGTTTAATGGGGAGCCAGATAGATGTGTGGCACAGAGGAGATTTAATTTCCCGATTTTTAGAGAGCGAGAAAATGAACTGAAGCGGAGAAAGATGGGAAGCAGGAAGACCAGAAAGCAGAAGGTCGCAATAGTCTAGGCGTGATAAGATAAGAGCATGGATAAGCATTGCAGTAGTCGGAGTAGAAAGGAATCCAAGGATTTTCGCAATATTACAAAGAAAAAAGCGTCGGGTTTTAGCAACAGTTACTGTGATTGGAAAAGGAGAGAGTAGATTCAATAATAACCCCTAAGCAATGTGGTGAGTGAGTAGGGTAAATGGGGATGTTGTCCACAGAAATGGGAAAAGGTGGGATAGGACCAGGTTTAGGTGGGGAAATGATTAGTTTGATTTTAATCAGGTTTAGTTTAAGGCATTAGTGCGCCATCCATGAGGAAACAACACAGAGACAGTCAGAGATGCGTAATTGGGACAAAGCGAGGGGGTGGGAAAATATATTTGCGTATCATCGGCGTACAGATGGTAGTTAAAGCTAAATGAGATGATGACTTCTCCCAGGAAAATAGTATAGCGTGAGAACAGCAGGGGTCCAAAAACAGAGCCCTGCAGAATCCCAAAATAAGGAGGAAACAGAGAGGATGTTTTATTATCATATGACACAGAGAAGTTCTGTTCGAGAGGTAGGATCGTAGCCACAATGCCACTTCATTCCGTATGCCCAAGGAGTGAATAATTTGCATTAAGAGGAAATGATCAACTGTGTCGAAAGCAGAAGAGAGGTCAAAAAGGATGAGAATAGAAAAGTGACCTTTGGCAGCCTGAAGGTCATTCACAACTTTGCACAAGGCCGTCTCCGTGAAGTGTGCAGGACGAAACCCTGATTGCAAGGGATACAGTAAGTTATTAGAATTAAAATAATTAGCGATACAGGAGAAGACGAGACGTTCCAGTAGCTTAGAGGCTATCGGTAGAGGAGAGACCGGGCGGTAGTTAGCAAGACAATAGGGGTCAAGGGAGGCTTTTTTGATTATGGGTTTCACATGGGCGTGTTTAAAGGAGGAAGGGAAAATGCAAGATGACAAGGGGGCGTTGAATATTTGTGTAAGTATGAGGGTGACTGATTACAATGCTTCAGTAGGAAAGGGGGCATGGGATTGAGGGGACAGGTAGTGAGCGGACAAGACCGAAGCAGATAAGAACTCTGACTGGGTCATGGGATTAAAAGATTCAAGAGCAGTAGAAGGGGGTGTGGGTAGAATCTGAGAGCTATGCTGAGGGTTAGGAATCTGCATACGGATAGACTCTATTTTAAGTAGTCCGTGAAATCTTGGGGATAGTGTGGAGAGAGAAGAGAGTCAGTGGGCAAGGGACATATAAGGGAGTTAAAGATGGAGAAAAGGCAGCGTGGGTTTGATTTATTTATAAGCATCTTATAGTACTTTTGTCTTGCTCCCGACAGTGCGATGTTGAGGCATTGTAGCATAAACTTGTAAAGGAGAAAGTCAGCCTGGGTACAAGACTTTCTCCACATCCGCTCAGCAGCACGTGCGCACCTATGTATAAAACGGGTTGTGGGACTGAGCCAGGGGTGAGGGTTAGAGAGATGGCAATTGCGGGGGTTGCAAGGGGACAAGGGAATCAGTAGCATCAGTCAGGACAGAGTTGTAGGAGTTAAGAAGCAAGTCAGAGTCGGACATAAGGGTAGAGAGACTAGATGAGAGAGAAGAAGCCAGCACTGGCTGATCTATGGCTCGGGTATTACGGACATACAAGGAGGAGGGTCAAGAGAAACAGGAGAGTGTTGAGCAAGAAAAGTAATAAGATAGTAATCAGAAAGCGGGTAGTGGTTACTTTCAAAAGATGAGACAGAGAGGGTTCTGGTGAAGACAAGATCCAAGAAGTGGCCATCCTTATGCGTACCGTTATTCGTCCACTGATGAAGATCAAATGAGGATGTTAAGTAAAGAAAACGAGAGGGCCAGGATAGAGTAGTGTTGTCAATGTGACAGTTGAAGTCACCCAGAATTAGGACAGGACCATCAGTAGAGAAAAAGAACTGCATTTCCTGGGGAGATGTCCCCAATATATATATGTATATCCATGATAAGACCCCCCAGGGGGCAGGCAGACCGTCTTATCATGGATGTGTCCCTTTGACTCCCTCAGCCATACTGCTTGGTTTATGCTGAACCGTACAATTGCCTCTACCTGACTGTTGAGCTACCTGACTAAGACTGTGAGGGGTTTCTCCTTATGGGACAGCTAAGTATAGGATTCTTTGATTTGTGCACTTTTCTTTGACCTAATGAGGCTTGTCTTTGGGCAATTATACATATATATATATTGGGGAAATCTCCACAGGAAAGGCAGGGTGATGGGTATTTTTAAACGTTTTTAATGTTTTTGTTAGTGCTAGTGGTAATATCTATAATGGCAGCATTAATTTTCAATTTATCTTACTTCAATAGCCATGACAATCAATATGGCAGCTCCTAATTATTTCAACCCAGAGGTACTCAAAAGGTTCTGATTGTCTGTATAGTACTCTTTCCATTAAACCAGATGTTATTTCACAGTCAATTCATATTTCATAATAAATCAAGGGAAGGAATTATGTCATAATTCCCCAAATAATGTCAGGTAAAGCTGGAACTAGGGCACATCTGTCCATATGTTATAGTAGGATATCACAAGGGGAACCTAAGATATTTTTTTTACTTCTTTGTCATACAAACTCATATGTATATCATGTTTGGTATCTTCGGATTGTATAAAATGAGTGGATCACAAAACCATTAATATTATGTAAGATGTACGGTACTCGTAGTATGGACTAGAGGAAAATAGATCTTAAAAATTTGCCTCCAAAAAGCAGGATACAAAAGCCACACTCTAGGCACCAAGCCGCTCCCATATTCAGAAGAGGGCATAAAATAGGGTTCCAGGCAGAAAGCAAGAGTTTTCGATTTAACATCAAGACAAGGAAACATCACCAGCCAATTAGGAGGGCTACATTTTTTCCCCATATTGGATTACCAAGCTTTTATGAACTTTGCTGATGGACTAAGAGACATAATTTACTCTTAAAGGATAAGTACAGTCAGAAAACAAATAAAGTTTAAATAGAAGATGTATCCCGAGATGTAACTAACCTTTTTCTGCTTTTTTTTTTTTTTAGGTCTCTCCAGAGCCAACCTGTGGCCTTGTAAAGTGCTGGCCATCTTGGATACTATGTTCTATCAGGTAAGCTCTGCCCCCAAGACCTGTTGGACCACGTTCCTGGCTGTGTCAAAGGATCTAGTGCCATGCGTGATGACGTCCTAGCAAAAAGGACCCGCGGACTCTTTTTCGGATGGGGCTAGCAACCTACTCATCACATTTTGACAATGGACTCAGAACCTCACTTACAACTCTAATGGGGCCTTGGATGATCTGATGATACATGAACAGTTTTTGCATGTTTTCCCAGCAGATGTTCGTCGGTTTGTGCTAGAGCATGAAACTGCTGCCGCTGAAGTGGTGGAAAATAGCGTTTAAATCTGCCCAAATAAATTAAATTTAAAAAAAAGTTAATATGCACACTAACCTGCTGGGCGCAGACGTCTAATTTTCCTACTTCAAGGGGAACACGAAGTACAGCAATAATATATGGTAGAGTCACACTCCTTCGTGAAATAGTGGATTTATTCAAAAAACAGTCATGTTGTAGATGACTGTTTTTTTTAATAAATCCACTATTTTATGAAGGAGTGTGACTCTACCATATATTATTGCTGTACCAAAAAAATTAAACCATGTAGGTCCATAATGCCCATACTTTAGAACTCACCTTCCTATTGATCCTATGGCATTCAATCACTTCTTCAGGAACCGCATTTCCCATTCTTATTCATGACCGACATTTGGTTGCGACGGTCCCACCTGACCTATTCGTTTTGCAGTCGTAAAAGTGGTTCCTGAAGAATTGATTGAATGTAGTGGGATTTGTTGGGAGGTGAGTTCTAATGTATTGGTACCTTGGTTTGATGTGGTGATCTGCCCTTTATAAATGGTTTCACGGAATTTGCGAAAATTCTGTGGTTTTAGCAAATGATGTTTCTTGAAGACAGTGAAAGGATAGCATATAGACTGAAGCAAGCACTAAGTTACATACATAAAAATATATATATATATAAAGAGGGTGAATAGGTTGGACTTGATGGACGTATGTCTTTATTCAACCTTAATTACTAATTACTATGTTACTCACTACGATGTTGCAAATTACAGCTGCACTCTATCATCTAAGTTTTACACTTTTTTCTGTCAAAAGTCAATCAGGCTCATTTACTAAGAGGGTCTAGGCAGTTTTATGGAGTTAAAGTAGTGCTATCCGATTCAATAAAAAAAGATCTGGATAGAGCTTATTAAAGGGCATGTCCACCCCCAAACTATGTTTTGCTGTAGTGTAGAGATCGCTATCCTGTGTACTTTTGCCATATACTTTCATTATTTTTTGGAACAGTTATCAGTTATTTTCATTTTTGTGTTTCTTATGGTGTAGCCATTGATTTCACTCCTCCTATAGTGGGCAGTGTGCTTGTAGTCTAGGAGATATGTCCACCAATCAGAAGGGTTTTGCATAATGGTTAAAATAGCCCTTTTTCCATTATTAATTAAACATGCAGAATCTGAGCAAACTGATTTGCAAGTCCCACCTGAGATTCTGGTGTTTTACATTAACCTATTCCCTTCTTCTATAGTCATTAGAACTACACGATCTGATATTGTTGAGTGCAAGTAGCATGTTGATGTCAGATTGAATCAGTTTATCAAGGGTATATATATATATATACACACACAGAAATACGAAGGCACTCACAGGTCTGAAACTTTTGAATGGTACCCAGGCATTTCCTTGCTTGGAATGGAGTGCTGATCGCTGCTGTTTGCTCTATAGTAAGACACAACAGTTGTTACAAACAGAGCTGCATTTATTACAGACTGGTTGCTTTTACACTGCAATTATTCACACTCAGCTTTGCTGCATGTGTTTCTGATATCCCTTTGATTGCCATGTTGCTCTCCAGACTGGTTTGCAATCATCTCCCTCTGTTCTATTTAAACGGGGAGATTATTTCTGGTGAAATTGTGGTACCAGATATTCCACATACATCAATAGTCTGTACTCAGATCTCCTGTCAATATTTAGTTGGAACAGCAAACCAAACTTTTACTGGAATTATTTTTATCTTAGATACAGAAAGCCAAATACTGAGAACTAAATTGAGAGCCATTAGACCTTAGGGTGCCCATTCAAGCTACCCAGCCATAACTCCTCAATAAGCTTATATCCCAGTACATGCCTCAGAACAAAGATATAACATCTCAGATGAAATGCAAAACTGAAACTAGCTCTCCTTACTGAACATTCACTTTTGTAGGACTCCTAAACCCACCCCCAATATCTGATTGGTCCAAGATCCAAGATCCAATCAGATTTAAGATTGTATCTAGACCAATCAGATTTGGGGGTGTGTTATGAGACACTATAAAACAGCATGAAATCTTCAGAGAAGCTCAGTTTCTAATCAGCAGTCAACTAGCAGGTCTTGCCTTTGTATTTAGGTTAGAGACTTGCAAGTAGATGGCTGGTTCTAGACTGCCCAAATGAATATTTTTTTTTAGTGCCTGGGTTTCATACCTATGGTGTTGTATAGGAGCTATAAATGCACATGAATGTTGTTATAACAGATAAATGAAAATAAGTGTTTTATTACAGAGTCTGAATTACTTTCCTTTAGCAAATAGTGACTAACCCAAGTGCCTATGCAGTTGTGCTACTAGTTTTACCATTCCCTGCGCAAGCACTCTCAAACAGCAAAGGGCAGATAGGGAATGTATATTGAAAACATGCAGTGTAAATACAACCAGGTTGTAATGAATGCGGCCCTGCTACTTACATTTACTATAAGCATCCCCAAATAATGAGATGATCTGAAACTAAACATATATCCACTTACAATATAAGCTTATTATCAAATAAAAAATATGCTAACAAATGCAATGTGTTTCTCTATTGCCCCCAGTGCACCACATAGCCAGGACAAAACCAACTTGTACACCTCATTATAGAGAAATGAATGGTGGCAACTAAATAGTTATTATGTTATTATCATAGTAACTCTTTAGTTGCCACCATTCCCGTAGCAGGAAGGACATATGTAAAAAGACCTTTCAAATGCGGCAACAAAAATCAAAGTTTATTGCAAGCACTTTCTGCACAAGTTTACAGGTATAAAAGGACATCTATATGGAAAAAATGTTATCTTTAGATATCCAATCCGAACTATCCTCTGCTGTGTGCAGATTTGCTATAACTGGAATGTTCATGCAAATCAAGTGAATTGCATGATGGGAAATTCTTTCCAATGCTGCCTCTTAGTGATTACTGAGCATGCTTGCCCTCATAGAAACCTTGATGAGGAACAGTTACAGGCAGAAACAAAATACACTAGAAATGGCTCCTACTCTTTAATTTCTAGGACTTTCAACAGACGTTGCAAGAGAACCATAAAGAGCTGAGCAGTAAGGTAAGGGTTTTTAAACACTGCACAGTGGGGCCAGTAGAAGGTTAAATTTTAGTTTTGGGGGTGGACATGCCCTTTAACAGGTTGTATCCAAAAGGGAGAAACAAAATTAGAAAAAAGATACAAGGTGTCCCTCTAGTGGTACAATTTAGAAATTCAAGTAAAGATATAAATTAGGTGTTACTTGACAGTTTTGATATTGACAGAAGTGACACAAAGATACACTAGAAAGTGAAACCATTCACAGTATAAGGTTTCCAGATCAGTGGAAAATCAGAGGACACCTATTATAAACACATGCAGCAAGACAAGTTTAACCTTTGAGTGCCAGAAGATTCATTTTTTTTGCGTAACTGCCAGAAGAATTTTTAGGATTTTGCCCTTAATAACTTTAGACTAATTTTACAGTAGGAAACCTTGCAGTAAATCAGGAGTATTATACATTGTTTTTTTTCAGCACAAAGTGACTTAACATGGTAACAGAATTTTGTAACTTTTCTGGAAATTTGACTGGATTATGGGTAAAATATGTAAAAAAAATGAAAAATTTGCAAATTTTCATGGATTTTTCCCATTTTTATTTATAGTTATCTTAAGGTTACGCACAAAAAATCTTACTGTTTCTAAAAGCTCAGATACTCCCGCGTAACAACGATACCAGATATATGTAGGGACCCACTTTTCCTGTACAGGAGAGCCCCCCAAACTAAAACTGCACCTTCAAGAATATTACACCAAATAAAATGTAACCAATACTGACAGTTAACATAGAATATCTACCAAATTATCTAAATATCCCCCCAAGTGAGATATTTTAGAAACTACACAACCGCAGGATTTTACGAGTGACGTAAGTTAAGATCAAAATGCAGATACCCGGGCAGCCTATCATCCAATGTAAGTTATTTTCTCACATTTTCCTTTTTTTCTCAACTGTAAAATCAGAAACAAAATCAAATGCGAATTTCAGCTAAAAACTGTGGAGGAAAGTTCAAACGCATCTCAAATTGAAAGCCTAACCCCTCCTGAATAAAACGGGATGCCACATTCATGGGTGTGTACCCAGAGACATGGCTAAAAACTAACCCAGAGCGTGACCAGTGCCAAATGTCAGTAGCAGCAAAAAAAAATTAGCCAGTTTTGTATTGAACAGTCTGCAGTTTTTCCACAAAACACCCCCCAACTCAGAAATACCCCCCACAAACTATATTTCCTGAAATCTGCACAATTCAGCTATGTAACGTGTAGTTCGTTCATTCATACCATCAATGGTGTGGGCGCAGTTCTTCGTAGAATTTTTCACTTTTAACGATTTTCAAAAAAATGAACATCAAACAACATTCAAAAAGGTAGAAATCATGCCAAAACCCCATGGAATGTAAAAAAAAGTTACCAATATCAATCTCCCAAATGTCCTGAATCAAACGGTATGCCATATGTGTGGTACACCCGCGGACGTGGAAGCGAAAAGCCACAAAGTGAGACAATGCCGATTGCTCAGAAATGGCGAAAATATTTCGCCAACTCCGAATTTGGACAGTCTGCAGTTTTTTCAACAAACACCCCCGTAACTTAGAAATAACCCCCACTAACTATATATTCCTGAAATCTACACACCTCAGCTATGTTGTTTTGTTCATTCATACCATCAATGGTGTGGGCGCAGTTCTTCATAGAATTCGCATTTGTCTGAAAAAATGAACAAAAAAACAACTTCAAAAGGTAGAAATCATGCCAAAACCTCATGGAATCTAAAAAAAAGTTACAAATATCAATCTCCCAAAATTTCGAATCAACGGTATGCCATATGGGTGGGTACACACGCGGATGTGGAAGCGAAAAGCCACAAAGTGAGACAATGCACGATAGCTCAGAAACAGCGAAAATATTTGCCAACTCCGAATTTGGACAGTCTGCAGTTTTTCCCACAAAACACCCCCGTAACTTAGAAATAACCCCCACTAACTTATATTACTGAAATCTACACACCTTCAGCTATGTAACGCTGTAGTTTGTTCATTCATACCATCAATGGTGTGTGGGCGCAGTTCTTCGTTAGAATTTCGCACTTGTCTGAAAAAAATGAACAAAAAACAACTTCAAAAGGTAGAAATCATGCCAAAACCTCATGGAATCTAAAAAAAAGTTACTAAATATCAATCTCCCAATATTTGAATCAAACGGTATGCTATGGGTGGTTACACACGCGGATGTGGAAGCGAAAAGCCACAAGTGGGACCATGCACGATAGTCAGAAACAGCGAAAATATTCAGCCAAATCTGAATTCGAACAGCTGCAGTTTTTCCCCACAAAACAACCCCCACAACCATATATTTCTCGAATTATACACACCTTTATCTACATAATTCTGTAGTTTTTCATTCGTACCATCAATGGTGTGGGCGCAGTTCTTCGTAGAAGTTCACAGTTTTAGCAAATTTTCTAAAAAAATTTAAAAAAAAAACACTCTCAAAGGTAGAAATCATGCCAAAATCCCAAGTAATGTAAATTACCAAATATCAATCTCCCAAATGTTCTGAATCAAACGGTATGCCCTATGTACGGTTACACACGCAGATGTGGAATCAACTAGCCACAAAGTGAGCCAATGAACAGTGGCCCAATTACAGCAACTTTTCAGATTTGTCAGACTAAACACCCATCTATATTAGAAATACCCCCAAAAACTATATATTCTTGGACTCTACACACCTTCAGCTACACAATGGTGTGATTCTTTTATGCATACCACCAATGGTGTGGGCGCAGTTTCGTGTACAATTTCACTTTCTTACCAGATTTTCAGGAAAAATTTATAAAAATACAATACAATACAGTTAAAAATCTGGGCAAATTTCCATGTCATGTAAAAAAAACTTGTCAATTATCAATCTTCCAAATGCCCTGAATCAAACGGTATGCCATATGCGTGGATGACACAGGGACGTGGCCACCAACTACTAAATGGAGAGCATGCACAAGTGTACAAGAAAAAATCAAAGTGCTCTGTAATTTCAAACAGCCCCAAAATTTGGCCCCCACACAATAAAACCCCCAACTAAATATCAATCTCTCACATGTTCGAGTCAAACAGTATGCCATATGCGTGGATGCATATAGAGATATGGCCACCAACTAGCTCAAATGGGACGCATGCACAAATGCAATTACAAGAAAAAATCAAAGTGTGTAATTTGAGCAGCCTACACTTTTTCTAAGGAACAGTCCGAAACATGGAAAATCCCCCACACAAACTATTCAGCTACGTTACGGTGCCATGATTCATACATACATGAAGAATTCCAGACCCAGTGATCCAAAGAACTCTTGTCTTTTTAGGAGGTTTTGTGAAAAATAAAATAAGATGATTCATATCCTGCATCAAACGGTATGCCATAGTGCTGGATGCACCCAGAGACGTGGCCACAACTTGCTCAAATGGGACGCATGCACAAATGCAATTACAAGAAAAAATCAAATTGCTCTGTAATTTGAACAGCCTACCCTTTTTCTAAGGAAATAGTCCGAACATGGAAACCTCCCACAAACGATAAATTTTTGTAATCTACACACCTTCAGCTACGTTACGGTGCCATGCTTTCATACATACATGAAGAATTCCAGACACAGTGATCCAAAGAACTCCGTGTTTTTACGAGGTTTTGTGAAAAATAAAATAAGATGATTCAAGGATTGAAATCCTACCTAAACCCACTTGACAAGCAAAAAAACCCACTAAATAGCAATCTCCCACATGTCCTGAATCAAACGGTATATGCCATGTGCGTGGATGCACACAGAGACGTGGCCACCAACTAGCTCAAATGGGACACATGCACAAATGCAATTACAAGAAAAAATCAAAGTGCTCTGTAATTTGAACAGCCTACCCCTTTTCTAAGGAAACAGTCCTGAAACATGGAAATTCCTCCCACAAACTATACATTTTTGAAATCTACACACCTTCAGCTATGTTACGGTGCCATGCTTTCATACATACATGAAGAATTCCAGACCAGTGATCCAAAGAACTCTGTGTTTTTACAAGATTTTGTGAAAAATAAAATGAGATGATTCAAGGGTTGAAATCCTACCTAAACCCACTTGACAAGCAAAAAAACCCACTAAATAGCAATCTCCCACATGTCCTGAATCAAACGGTGTGTGCCATTTCGTGGGTGCAAACAGATACGAGGCCACCAACTAGCTCAAATGGGACGCATGCACAAATGCAATTACAAGAAAAAATTAAAGTGCTCTGTAATTTGAACAGCCTACCCTTTTTCTAAGGAAACAGTCCCTAAACATGGAAAATCCCCACAAACTATATATTTTTGGAATCTACACACCTTCAGCTACGTTACGGTGCCATGATTTCATACATACATGAAGAAGAATCAGACCCAGTGATCCAAAGAACTCTTGTGTTTTTAGGAGGTTTTGTGAAAAATAAAATAAGATGATTCAAGGATTGAAATCCTACCTAAACCCACTTGACAAGCAAGAAAAACCCACTAATGTCAATCTCCCACATATCCTGCATCAAACGGTATGCCATATGTGTGGGTGCACACAGAGACGTGCCACCAACTAGCTCAAATGGGACGCATGCACAAGTGTAATACAAAAAAAATCAAAGTGCTCTGTAATTTCAAACAGCCCCAAAACTTGGAAATGCCCCCACAAAAAAACCCCCACTAAATATCAATTCTGAATCAAACGGTATGCCATATGCGTGGATGCACACAGGACATGGCCACCAACTAGCTCCAATGGGACGCATGCACAAATGCAATTACAAGAAAAAAACTAATGCTCTGTAATTTGAACAGCCTACACTTTTTCTAAGGAAACAGTTCCGAAACATGGAAATTCCCCCACAAAACTATATATTTTTGGAATCTACACACCTTCAGCTACGTTACGGTGCCATGCTTTCATACATACATAAAGAATTCCAGACACAGTGATCCAAAGAACTCCGTGTTTTTTACGAGGTTTTGTGAAAAATAAAATAAGATGATCAAGGATTGAAATCTACCAAACCATATGACAAGCAAAAAACCCACTAAATAGCAATCTCCACATGTCCTGATCAAACAGTAGCCATATGCGTGGATGCACACAGAGACGTGGCCACCAACTAGCTAAATGGGACGCATGCACAAATGCAATTACAAGAAAAAATCAATGTGCTTGTAATTTGAACAGCCTACACTTTTTCTAAGGAAACAGTCCCGAAACATGGAAAATCCCCCCACAAACTATTCAGCTACGTTACGGTGCCATGATTTCATACATACATGAAGAATTCCAGACCCAGTGATCCAAAGAACTCTTGTCTTTTTAGGAGGTTTTGTGAAAAATAAAATAAGATGATTTATATCCTGCATCAAACGGTATGCCATATGCGTGGATGCACACAGAGACGTGGCCACCAACTTGCTCAAATGGGACGCATGCACAAATGCAATTACAAGAAAAAATCAAATTGCTCTGTAATTTGAACAGCCTACCCTTTTTCTAGGAAACAGTCCCGAAACATGGAAATTCCCCCACAAACTATAAATTTTTGGAATCTACACACCTTCAGCTACGTTACGGTGCCATGCTTTCACATACATGAAGAATTCCAGACACAGTGATCCAAAGAACTCCGTGTTTTTACAGGTTTTGTGAAAAATAAAATAAGATGATTCAAGGATTGAAATCCTACCTAAACCCACTTGACAAGCAAAAAAACCCACTAAATAGCAATCTCCCACATGTCGAATCAAAAGGTGTGCCATTGCGTGGGTGCAAACAGAGACGAGGCCACCAACTAGTTCAAATGGGACGCATGTAGAAGTGCAGTTACAAGAAAAAAATTTAAAAACGCCACAACCCACCCCCCACACACACACTCTCCCCCTTTTAGTGAAAACCGGTTAGTACGGAGAGTCACACACGTTTTTGCACACTTTACTGATCCTAAAAATTTATACGGTCTTTTTTTGGTAACACTGCAAAATTTCCTCATAAATATAGGCTTAGTTTCCCTTGAAATCTACAAATAAGTATCTGCGTTACTAACCGATATCACCGGGGACATTGGGAAGCTTGGAGAAGACAACATTTTTCTAATTTATAGTTTTAGGGTAAAAAAAAAAAGGGTGTGTGTATCACTTTAAGAATTTTTTGTGTGTATTTCCCCTTTTTTTCTCCGATCATTCCCAAACAAAAATAATCATCAGATCATCTTAGGGAATGATAACGAACTTGGAATACAGGCATAAATGCACCGGGGCATACACAAACTTGGAATACGGGCATAAATGCACCGTGGCATACACAAACCCGAACGCGGGCCTCTAGGTAGGGTCTCCAAGTTGGATCACAGGGGGAGGGTCTGAACACCTGGCACTGGTTCCGTATGGCTGCAAACAAGATACAAATAAAAATCCAAGTGGATACAAATAATTAGACCAACAATTAGTAACACAGTATACAATAAAGTAACAATAAAAAGAAATAATATATGGATTAAACCAAAAAAAGTGAAGAATTCACTTTATAGTATCTAGAGTTCCTGCCATTAAAGTCTATGGGTGTGCACTGTGGACAATTCCTTTCAGGCAGCCTACCTCTTTATAGTGCTGTTGTGTGCACACAATATATATATATATATAGAGAGATATATAGTAGAGAGAAGAGCAGAGAGAAGGAGTAGAGTCTAATATCAATAATAATATATATATATATACATATATTTAAACATATATTTAATCTTGGTGATTTAATAACGAAGCATCTCATCTGTTATATTTAAAGGAGAACTATAGTGTGTATACGTTTTTTTCAAAAACAGTTTTCTACCACCGAGTTTCATTTCTATGAGTAGTGGCAGCATGAAGAAAACTGCTTCTGTCAGGCTTCTTTAATACAGGAAGGCCCAGGACACTAATCTGGCAGATGAAAACTGTATGTGCCATAGCACCTTAACTAAACAATATTGGGAGGTAAGAATAATCAATCCTCTCTCTCAGCCCAAGGTACATTTCATTGTCAAAAATTAAATTTTTAAAGTATAGTTAAAGCAAGAATCTTTTACCTAATAACAATTGTAGTACATACTATTACTTTCTAATACACTGACCATTCCTGAATTCTTAATTGTTTTTCACTTACTGATTTCATGGACTATTTTGTTGGTCACTGATGTTAAATAGGTGGGGCCTTCAAGGAATTTATAAACACTTAGCATTGTCTGGCTAATTCTTTGTTAATCCTTTCCTGTTTTTGGGGCAGTGGTTTCCTTTTTTCCCAGTTAGAGTATTATTTATAGAACAGAGGGGATCCTTCCTTTAAAAACATTGTAAATAATTACTGAGCACTAGTTTGGTCGTAAAATCTCTCGATTTTATACAATACAATACAATAACATTTGTAAAGAGCTTTTCTCCTAAAGGACTCAAAGCGCATAGATATGTCTCAGATCAATACAGTCTGTTTTAAATAGGAAATAGTCAGTTGTTTATAAATACCAGACTAAACAGGTGGCTCTTCATTTTGGATTAAATGTTTCCAGGGATGGGGATGTCCTGATTGGGTGTGGCAGGGAGTTCCAAAGTGCAGGAAAAAAAATTTTTAATTCTTGCAAGAATCTGCAATAATCATGATTATTTGGTCGAAGCCAGAGTCAGAATGCCAAACTACATCTATGATAAATTGCTCTACAAAAAGAAATGTATTCATTCTCTAGCACTGAAAATGTTAGGTAACACTTTACATACCCCCCAACCACACTGGTTTCTCTGGGATACACCCGGTTTAATGGACAGTGCATGGGTGTGTGGCTGTGACTTTGAGGGTGTGTCTATTCTGTTTAGGGGTTTGACTTGGGCAGAGCCATTTACACCCCCATCCTGGTCCATTGAAAAGTTGAGAGGTATGCAATTAGTTTATCTATTTAAAGCAGACTTACAATTTTGGATAGGTACCCTAACACACACATCTTTATGTCTTAATGATTGTGGGGCAAACCCACACAAGCACCAGTAGAATATAGAAACAGATGTTTCTGTGGATGGATTTGAACTCAAAGCTCTTTACTATAAGGTGCTAATTACTGAAACAACTGTGGCACACTTGGCAATGCAATTTTTTTATCATGGCATAGCTTTGTTCTTAAAATTGGACTGAATGTTACAATAATCCATATTTTATGCACTTTGCAGAGTATATTGTAATCAATATAATATATAATATAATTTGATTATAATTAATGTAGTGTAAAGTTACACTAGATTGACTGCGCTGAAATTGTATTATAATATATGTTTTTAGTATACAACAAAACTAAAATGTGTACTGGTAAAATGGTATTCCTATTAAATGCTCCTTGCAATCTCGCTAAAGCTTATAGGTTAATGATGCAACATAGTCTTATTACTTGTATTAAAGGGCATGTTTACCCTTAAAAAAAAGTGGTAAATTGTCTGCCCCCAATCACAACGGATATATTTTGCACTTTATTACCTGCATTACTAACCAGATATTTAAGGTTTATTATCGTCCCCATTCTGGCAGAGTAAGCTGGCCCCTCCCTCCATACAGTCAACCAAAAATTGACTGCTGTTTCACCTGCTGCCTCCTCTGCACATGCTCAAGCATATAAAAAGCTCTTAAAGCAAAGCCAGAAGGGAATAGAACTTACCGTTTAAATATCTGGTTAAAAATGCATGTAATAAACTTGTCAAAAATAGCAGTTGGGGTTGCAGGCAGATAACTGTCAAGTCTCCAGTTTTCTTGTTTAAAGGGTGGACATGCCCTTTAAAGACATAGGGCGTGATGCAATAAATGCCATTAAGTGAGTAAAACAGCATTAAATCTGTTGCTCCCCTTGAATTATCTCGTTAATGTGGGTTTTACACTGACATGCCGGGGGCCTGCACATTTTTCAAAACTTAAGATTAAGTAGAGAGGCGCACCCGATGCAACACAGCAATACATAAAGCTAATAGGCAACTATTATTACTATAATATACTATAGTAATATATTAATATTAATTGGCTGGGGTTTAAATAGTTCCTTGCCACCTTACTAGAGCCTCTTTGTCAATTGTAAGTGCAACATGGTCTTATTAGTCAGTTACATTGCTAAGGGGAGTCAGGGGACTTTAAAAAACACTAAAGACGTAGAATGCTAATAGGCAGTGCAGGACTCAAAGGGGCCTAATGAGGTAGTAACACCTCATTGTTACTAAAAATGATAATTAAACAAAAACTGCGCTGACAGTTAAATTGAATAATGATAAGATAATAAAAATAACAGATGGCAACGTGCTATAAGGAACAAAAAAAAAAGGAAAACAAATCGAACTGGTAAACTCTGATTGATGGGATTTCAAATTGGTTTAAAAATGGATTATTAACAAAAGATAAAAAATGAATGATTAATTAAATGTATTTTAGAAAGCTGAAAACAGGAACAGATGTATTCGTCTGTGTGTGAACCCATGCATGTTGATAGAACACAGTAACAAAGCTGGACATACATAACAGACTTTTCTATGAACATCTATTGATACAAACATAAAAGGAACATTATTTTTCAGTGGGGGGGATTTGATTGCAAGTGCTATTGGCTCCCCGGTGTAATTGCATTATGTCATATGTTCATGGCAGACAAAAGCCGTACAAAATTTGCCACTATGGGGAAGTGACATCACTTGCAGCGGCTGAACAGGTGTTTTTGATAATAACTGTGCTGCCGACGCAGGAAACTCAGTTATGTAATTAATTAGCGTCCCTTTAACATCTTTAGCAGCCAGAGGTGCATCGCCCTGTTAGGGTGCTAATAGGCAGAGTATGATTCACATTAAATGAGGACTCGGAGGCTTGATGTAGCATAGTTACATATTTATATCATGTGGTAGCTCATTGTTCTTTGTTTATGGAACAAATAAAGGTTTACAAACCCGTGGTTAAAGCTAGGTACACACACTAGCTATAAAGCCCTGATACTATTGGGGCTTTATTGCTAGTGTGTGTAGAGCCTTTCCTGAAGGAGCGCACGGCCGTTGAACGTTCCTGACGGCCGAGCAGTCATTCGGGAAAATTTCCCTCTGCTGCGGTAGACTCCCTATGGGGGAGCGAATTGCGCCTGGGGGAATAACACAGACTTGAGCGCTCTCCCTATGCAGATCCTGTCTGTCATCTTTCAAAAATCAGTAATGTGTGTACCCAGCTTCAGACTGAGCACTGTCAGTTTTTTTCTGTGTTTTGTGTGCTACAGTGGTTGGCAAAAGTATTTGGCCCCCTTGAAGTTTTCCACATTTTGTCACATTACTGCCACAAACATGATTCAATTTTATTGGAATTCCATGTGAAAGACCAATACAAAGTGGTGTACACGTGAGTGGAACGAAAATCATACATGATTCCAAACATTTTTAACAAATCTATAACTGCAAAGTGGGTGTGCTCAGTTGCCCATAGACATTGCCTGATGAGTGCTAATGACTAAATAGAGTGCACCTGTGTGTAATCCAATGTCGGTACAAATACAGCTGCTCTGTGATGCCCTCAGAGGTTGTCTATGAAGTCCAAAGAACACACCAGACAGGTCAGGGATAAAGTTATTGAGAAATTTAAAGCAGGCTTAAGCTGGGTACACACAGTAACGATAAAGCCCCGATACCATTGTTATGTGTGTACCTTCGTTTCCCAAATGAGCGCGCGGCCGCCGAATGATCGGGTCGGCCGAATGCTCGTTCGGGAAAGACCGAAAATTTCCATGGCCGTGCTAGACTCGCTATAGAGGACTTTAGCGCGGCCAATGGAAACACATAGTCGAGAGCGTTCTCCCTATTGTTCATAGGGAGAACGCTCGGGACTGTGTGTATGCAGATCTTTGAAAGATGGCAGACAGGATCTTGCGGATCCTGTCTGTTATCTTTCAGAAATCTGTACTGTGTGTACCTAGCTTTAGGCTACAAAAAGATTTCCAAAGCCTTGAACATCCCACAGAGCACTGTTCAAGCGATCATTCAGAAATGGAAGGAGTATGGCACAACTGTAAACCTACAAGGCCGTCCACCTAAACTCACAGGCCGAACAAGGAGATCGCTGATAAATACTTATGTTCAACTGCAACTGTGGTTTGCAGTCTAGTAAATGTACTAACCTAGCACTATTTATTTCTAGGAGTGTGCCTGTGTAGTAATTAATCACTTGTGTGGGTTTTTTTTTGTTTTGTTTTTTACTACTTACCGTATATACTCGAGTATAAGCTGAGGTTTTTAGGTTTAAAAATCAACGTAAAAACCTTGCCTCGGCTTATACTCGAGTCAATACTAAACTTACCTTCATTCCGCGAGTCAGGAAGGAAAGCCGGCAGTTCCCAGTAGTTCTTCACGCGGTGCGCAATGACATCATCGCGCACCGTGAAGAACTACTGGGAACTGCCGGCTTCTACATACAGTAACCCCCAATACCTTTCTTCTATAGGTGGTTGGAAACTACAAACTCCCGCAAATAAAGCATGCTGGGAGTTGTAGTTTCCAAACATCTACAGTGGAAAGGTATTAGGGTATTAGGGTGGTAATTTATACCCTCGGCTTATACTCGAGTCAATCATGGGTTTCTGATTTTTGGGGCAAAAATGGGTACCTCGGCTTATACTCGAGTCGGCTTATACTCGAGTATATACGGTACTGCATGAATAAGGTAGTAGGAATTGTTTAAGGAAACTCAAATCACTGGGTTACTAAAATAAATACTTGTGTTCAACTGCATTGTTACCTGTAGGGTGGGGGCTGGTAAGAGACAAAGGAAAGGCATTTTTTTTTCTTTTCTCTCTGATTGGATAGGAGTGTAGCTAATTGGTTTAAATTGGCTAAGGGCTGTTGAAACTTTGGTTTGGAACCTCATTTAAGTCATTTCTCCAGAGCGATCTGCTCTTGAGCAATTTTCTTTCAAAGGAATTTTCTGTTTTAAAGGGGGTTGTCTGTTTTTAAGGGGGTGCGTTAAGAAACAAAAGCGTTTAGTACAAGAAAGGGTTTAAGAACAAGACTGCTTTTTATCTTGCGTGTATTGCTTTTTCCCTTGCATGTATTGCTGTTTCTCTTGCGTGTATTGCTGTTTATCTTGCGTTTATTGCTATTTAGTATGGACAGTTTTGTTGGGGCCATGCAATGTGCATCCTGCCGCATGTATGGGATCTTGGAGCAGCCGCCCCAGGGGACCTATGTATGTGTTAGATGTGAGTGGGTTGCCAATTTGGAATCGCAGGTCCAGAATCTAAAGGTGAAATTTGCAGCATTGCAGAGCTTGACAAATCTAGGGGAAATGCATGTACTGGCAGGGGCCAGTAAACTGGTGGGTGGAAATGGGGCAGATAAGGTGGTAAAGGAAGATAGATTTGTAAGGGTCACCAGGGGAAGTAGGGGACGGAAAGGTAGGGTCGCTTCTTCCCAGTTGGTCTATCCCATCAGATTTGCCGTGTTAGATGAAAATGTGGAGGACAATGGCTCAGAAGTTGCATGTATGGAGCGGGCCATTCCTTTGAGCACCCAGGGGATGGCCATCTTCAGTACAAGGGAGGGAGAACTGGGGGCTAGGAAGGATAAGCAGGTGGTAGTGGTAGGGGACTCCATTATTAGAAGGGTAGATAGGGTAATTTGTCACCAAGACCCTACATGCTGAACAGTGTGTTGCCTGCCTGGTGCTAGGGTTCGACATGTGCTGGATCGTGTAGACAGATTATTGGGTGGGGCTGGGAGTGACCCGGCGGTCTTGGTTCACATTGGTGCCAATGACAAAGTTAGAGGTGGAGGTGAGGTCCTTAAAAATGATTTCCGAGCATTAGGTGCCAAGTTAAAAGCAAGGACCTCAAGGGTAGTGATTTCAGAAATACTACCACAGTCACGTGCTATGCTAAGTAGGCAACGGGAGCTCAGGAGTATAAATGCGTGTCTAAGAGAGTGGTGTAAGGAGATGGGGTTTGGGTTTTTAGTGAACTGGGCTGAGTTTTCTGTTGGCTACAGGCTCTTTAGAAGAGACGGATTGCACCGCAATGATGATGGTGCAGCTGTTTTGGGGGAGAAGAGGGCTAGGGGGTTGGAGGAGATTTTAAACTAGGAATGGGGGCGGAGGGTACGTTGAACTACACAGGGGTAGATAGAGAGGTTAGGGATCGGGGGGGCTAATAACACAATGGAGGGGGGAGGGGGGAGCATAGAGGATAAGGAGGCATGTAAGACCAAGTATGGAAGTAAATCAATTGATAATCTAAAATGTATGTTTACAAATGCAAGAAGTCTTGGCTGGAAAAACCGGGGAACTAGAATGAATAGCTTTAAAGGAAAGGTATGATGTAATTGGTATAGCAGAAACATGGCTAAATGATTCACACGACTGGACAGTAAATATTGAAAGATACTCCGTATTTAGACATGACAGTTAATAAGAAAGGAGGAGGGGTATGTATGTATGTTAAACAGGAATTGAAGCCAAATCTAAAAGATGGAATAGATGGAGACATAAACGATATGGCAGAAACAATATGGGTAGAGCATATGCAGTTGGCGAAGGCTGCTGGTATGGGGCATGTTTCGGTTATGGGGGATTTTAACTACCCTAACATTGATTGGCAGCACCTCAAAAGTTATAAAGTTGTTAAATTTCCTATATGAGCATTTTCTTTTACAGATGGTAGAAGTTCCTACTAGACAGAATGTGTTGTTGGATCTAGTGATATCTAATAACCCTAAGCTCATTTTGGAGATGAAGGTAATGGGAAGCTTAGGCAACAGTGACCATGGTATAGTGTCATTTAATAAAGGTTGCAAAAAACTAAAGTTCACTGGGTTAACAAAAACTTTCAACTTTAGGAAAGCTAATTTTGTGCTGTTAAAGGAATCACTCCTGCTCAAAAAGTAGCTGAAAAAGCTCCCGTGAGATTATGGCAGAGCGAAACGCGTCCTACCATGTGGTTATAGGATTTGATTTTATCCCACTTCTCTTCCTTGCACTGTGTCTCCATTGCTGGTCGTAAGTAGGGGAACCCCCATGATGTAGACTTACTTGACTTAGTGCTACCACTTGACTGATACTGGTATCATATATAGATATTAATTTGCACAGTTGTATGATGTTTACACTAATTATACCTTAAGAGAATACTGGGTAATTTTTAATTGTTTTTATTGTACATATCCCTGCCAATTATAATAAAGGATTTTTAGCTTTACACGTTATATATGCCTTTTCTCATTAGAATGTTGCAGACCAGACCTTTTTTTCTATCTTTATAGTCTCACTCCTGCTCATAGACTGGGGGGAATTGTTTCTAGGTAAAGATACTGAGCAGATGTGGACCAATTTTAAAGGGATATTAAACTATTACATTTCTAAATTTGTACCTTTAGGGTAACAAAAGTAGGTCCTCTCCTGCATGGCTGAATGCTCAGGTAAAAAGGGAAATGGAAAAAATTAAAAAGCCTGGCCTGGTAACTATAGACCTGTAAGCCTAACATCTGTGGTAGGGAAGGTGATGGAAACTTTGTTACGGGATCATATCCTTGAGTTTGTATTCAGAGATCATCTTATTAGTAGTAGTCGGCATGGATTTATGAGAAATAGATCATGCCAGACAAATTGAATTGTTTTTTATGAAGAAGTGAGAATTTGGATTTAGGCACAGCAGTGGATGTGGTATACTTGGATTTTGCGAAAGCTTTTTGATACTGTGCCACATAGGCAACTAATGTATAAACAGGTGTCTGTTGGCCTAGAAAAAAACATTGTTCATGGATGAGATTGGTTGTTGGATTACAAACAGAAAGTAGTGGTTAATGGAGCTACATCTATGGGGCTAAAGTGGAGTGCCTCTGGTTCTGTACTGGGGCCGCTTCTGTTTAATCTGTTTATAAATGACTTAGAAGGGGGCATTGAGAGCAAGATCTCGTTTGCTGATGACACTAAACTATGCAAGCTTTGGAAACTTCAAATTATGTGCAAGTGTTGCAAGCAGACCTAGATATATATCAAAATGAACAGCAGAATGGCAGATGAGATTCAATGTTGATAAATGTAAGGTGATGCTTTTGGGATTTAATAATCCCTGTGCCACCTACACCATAAATAACTCTGTGTTAAGTGCATCTGTGATGGAGAAAGTTTGGCTGTTTCTGGTAGATAGCAGACTTGACTGTAGCACACATGCCAGGTAGCAACGGCTAGAGCTACAAGATATTGTCTTTGTATAAAGAGGGGAATAGATTCAAGAGAGAAAAATATAATTCTCCCTCTTTACAAGGCACTGGTAAGGCCTCATTTGGAATATGCAGTGCAGTTTTGGAATCCCATATACAAATGGACATCTTGGAAATTGAGGCAGTTCAGAGAAGGGCAACTAAATTAATAAGGGGAATAGAGGGGCTTGAAGATTAGACAAGTTAGGGCAGTTTACATTGCAGAAGCGACGTTTGCGTGGGGATATGATAACCTTATACAAATATATTAAAGGGCCATACAATGAACTCTCTGGTGCATTGTTCACTAATAGGTCATATCAGAGGACTCGTGGACATCCTTTAAGGTTGGAAGAAAAGTTTTGTCTTCAAGTTAGGAAAGGTTTCTTTACAGTGAGAACGATGAAACTGTGGAACGGTCTTCCAGCAGAAGTGGTAATGGCAAGTTCATTGAATAGCTTTAAAAAAGGCCTGGATAAGTTTCTAAAACTAAAAAATATTGAGAATTACTGGTATTAATGCATATAGATATGGTTGATCCAGGGATACATTTTGGAGTCAGGAAGGAACTTCCCCCCCCCCCCTTTTGCTGTGGTTTTTTGCCTTCCTCTGGATTAACTGTTAGGTAGGGTTAAAATAAACAAAAAAAAATTTAAAAAAGAGGGTGAATAGGTTGGACTTGCTGTCTTTATTCAACCTCAATTACTATGGGTTTTTTTTGGTGGACATACCCTTTAAATGTGTTTAATGTGTGATCAGAAATGCAGTCAAGAGGCCCACCGTTACTCTGGACGAGCTGCAGAGATCTACAGCTCTGGTGGGGGAATCTGTCCATAGGACAACTATTAGTCGTGCACTGCACAAAGTTGCCCTTTATGGAAGAGTGGCAAGAAGAAAGCCATTGTTAACAGAAAAGCATAAGAAGTCCCATTTGCAGTTTGCCACAAGCCATGTGGGGGACACAGCAAACACGTGGAAGAAGGTGCTCTGGTCAGATGAGACCAAAATGGAACTTTTCGGCCAAAATGCAAAATGCTATGTGTGGCGAAAAACTAACACTGCACATCACTCAGAACACACCATCCCCACTGTCAAATATGGCGGTGGCAGCATCATGCTCTGGGGGTGCGTCTCTTCAGCAGGGACAGGGAAGCTGGTCAGAGTTGATGGGAAGGTGGATGGAGCCAAATACAGGGCAATCTTGGAAGAAAACCTCTTGGAGTCAGCAAAAGACTTAAGAATGGGGCAGAGGTTCACGTTCCAGCAGGACAACGACCCTAAACATAAAACCAGGGCAACAATGGAATGGTTTAAAACAAAACATATCCATGTGTTAGAATGACCCAGTCAAAGTCCAGATCTAAATCCAAACACAAACTCTGTCCATCTAATCTGAGCTGGAGCTGCTTTGCAAAGAATAATGGGCAAGGATTTCAGTCTCTAGATGTGCAAAGCTGGTAGAGACATACCCTAAAAGACTGGCAGCTGTAATTGCAGCAAAAGGTGATTCTACAAAGTTTTGACTCAGGGGGCTGAATAATTATGCACACCCCACTTTGCAGTTATGTTTGGTTTTTTTAAATTGTACTGGTAATGTATATAATTAAATGTAAAAATTTTAAAAAAAATCATCTACAGGTGACAAACACATAGAATCATCTTTGTATATACAGTTACATCGTTGTAGATGTAGATTTTTACTATGCGTCGTCAATATTTGAGTAGTAAGATGGTTTGGAGTGGATGGTAGCATTGTGTTTATGTATATTTGTTTTGAGGTTGTATAAAGACGTACATCCATATAGTATGTATGTTATATTTTTATTATATATGTTTATATAGCACCACTAGGGGATGCCGCTCCGTACAATATAGAATACAAAAAGTTGTGCAAGGGGGACAGTAAATAAATGAGAAAAAAGTAAGAGCATCATGAATATACAAGTGCTTGAAAAATGTAACATGAGGAAAGAGGTCTCCCTGCCCTGAAGAGCTTACAATCTAATTAGGTGGGTACATGCAGATACATAGGGGGCGTTGCAGTGCTAAAGTAATAATTGGGGCAGTGGTCAACAGTCCTGTTGCTGTCTGAAGAGATAGGTGAGAGGTTAGATTTAAACTTGTTTCTTGATGTAGAGAGAGGGGAATAGAATTCCAGAGGACGGTGGCAGAAAAGAAAAAGGTTTAGGCGAGAGGAGGCATTGTTAGAGTGGGGGTCTTGATAGATGTTCTGTGATAAGCGTAGTGTATGGTGCATGGGTAGGACAATATGGGGACACTAGAAGAAATTAGAAGGACAGCAGAGCTAAGGATTTAAATGTTAAGAGATGATTGTACTGATGGTGTTTAATGGGGGACCAGTAGATGTGTGGCACAGAAGAGATTTAATTTCCCGATTTTTAGAGACAGAAAGAACTGAAGCGGAGAAAGAATGGGAAGCAGGCAAGAACCAGAAGCAGGGTCGCAATATCTAGGCGTGATAAGACAAGCTGGATAAGCATTGCCGTAGTCGGATAGTAGAAAGGAATCCAAGGATTTTCGCAAATTACAAGAAAAAGCGTCGGGTTTTAGCAACAGTACTGTGATTGGAAAAGGAGAGGGTAGATTCAATAATAACCCCTAAGCAATGTGGTGAGTTGAGTAGGTAAATGGGGATGTTGTCCCAAAATGGGAAAAGGTGGGATAGGACCATTTAGGTGGGGAAATGATTAGTTTGTTTTAATCAGGTTTAGTTTAAGGCATTAGTGCGCCATCCATGAGGAAACAACACAGAGACAGTCAGAGATGCGTAGTTGGGACAAAGCGAGGGGGGTGGAAATATATTTCGTATCATCGGCGTACAGATGGTAGTTAAAGCTAAATGAGATGATGATTCTCCCGGAAAATAGTTATAGCGTGAGAACAGGCAGGGGTCCAAAAACAGAGCCCTGCAGAATCCCAAAATAAGGGGAAACAGAGAGGATGTTTTTATTATCATATGACACAGAGAAGTTCTGTTCGAGAGGTAGGATCGAGCCACAATGCCACTTCTTCCGATGCCCAAGGAGTGAATAATTTGCATTAAGAGGAAATGATCAACTGTGTCGAAAGCAAAGAGAGGTCAAAAAGGATGAGAATAGAAAAGTGACCTTTGGCAGCCTGAGGTCATTCACAACTTTGCACAAGCCGTCTCCGTGAAGTGCGCAGACGAACCCCTGATTGCAAGGGATACAGTAAGAGTATAAATTAAAATAATTAGCGATACGGAGAAGACGAGACGTTCCAGTAGCTTAGAGGCTATCGGTAGAAGAGAACCGGGCGGTGGTTAGCAAGACAATAGGGGTCAAGGGAGGCTTTTTTGATTATGGGTTTCACATGGGCTGTTTAAAGGAGAAAGGAGAAATGCAAGATGACAAGGCTTGAATATTTGTGTAAGTATGAGGGTGACTGATTACAATGCTTCAGTAGGAAAGAGGGCATGGGATCGAGGGGACAGGTAGTGAGCGGACAAGACCGAAGCAGATAAGAACTCTGACTGGGTCATGGGATAACAGATTCAGAGGCAGTAGAAGGGGATGTGGGTAGAACTGAGAGCTATGCTGGGGTTAGGAATCTGCATACGGATAGACTCTATTTTAAGTAGTCCGTGAAATCTTGGGGATAGTGTGGAGAGAGAAGAGAGTCAGTGGGCAAGGACATATAAGGGAGTTAAAGATGGAGAAAAGGCAGCGTGGGTGGATTTATTAATACGCATCTTATAGTACTTTTGTCTGCTCCCGACAGTGCGATGTTGAGGCATTGTAGCATAAACTGTAAAGGAGAAGTCAGCCTGGGTAAGCAACTTCTCCACATCCGCTCAGCGCACGTGCGCACCTATGTATAAACGGGTTGTGGGACTGAGCCAGGGTGAGGGTTAGAGAGATGGCAATTGCGGGGGTTGCAAGGGGACAAGGGAATCAGTACATCAGTCAGGACAGAGTTGTAGGAGTTAAGAAGCAAGTCAGAGTCGGACATAAGGTAGAGAGACTAGATGAGAGAGAGAGAAGCCAGCACTGGCTATCTATGGCTCGGGTATTACGGACATACAAGGAGGAGGGTCAAGAGAAACAGGAGAGTGTTGGCAAGAAAAGTAATAAGATAGTAATCAGAAAGCGGGTAGTGGTTCTTTCAAAAGATGAGACAGAGAGGGTTCTGTGAAGACAAGATCCAAGAAGTGGCCATCCTTAGCGTACCGTTATTCGTCCACTGATGAAGATCAAATGAGGATGTTAAGTAAAGAAAACGAGAGGGCCAGGATAGAGTAGTGTTGTCAAGTGACAGTTGAAGTCACCCAGAATTAGGACAGGACCATCAGTAGAGAAAAAGAACTGCATTTCCTGGGGAGATGTCCCCAATATATATATGTATATCCATGATAAGACCCCCCAGGGGCAGGCAGACCGTCTTATCATGATGTGTCCCTTTGACTCCCTCAGCCATATGCTTGGTTTATGCTGAACGTGACATTCCGCTCTACCTGACTGTTGAGCTACCTGACTAAGACTTGAGGGGTTTCTCCTTATGGGACAGCTAAGTATAGGATTCTTTGATTTGTGCACTTTTCTTTGACCTAATGAGGCTTGTCTTTGGCAATTATACATATATATATTGGGGAAATCTCCACAGGAAAGGCAGGGTGATGGGTATTTTAAACGTTTTTAATGTTTTTGTTAGTGCTAGTGGTAATATCTATAATGGCAGCATTAATTTTCAATTTATCTTACTTCAATAGCCATGACAATCAATATGGCAGCTCCTAATTATTTCAACCCGAGGTACTCAAAAGGTTCGGATTGTCTGTATAGTACTCTTTCCATTAAACCAGATGTTATTTCACAGTCAATTCATATTTCATATAAATCAAGGGAAGGAATTATGTCATAATTCCCCAAATAATGTCAGGTAAAGCTGGAACTAGGGCACATCTGTCCATATGTTATAGTAGGATATCACAAGGGGAACCTAAGATATTTTTTTTTACTTCTTTGTCATACAAACTCATATGTATATCATGTTTGGTATCTTCGGATTGTATAAAATGAGTGGATCACAAACCATTAATATATGTAAGATGTACGGTACTCGTAGTATGGACTGAGGAAAATAGATCTTAAAATTTGCCTCCAAAAGCAGGATACAAAACCACACTCTAGGCAACCAGCCCTCCCATATTCAGAAGAGGGCATAAAATAGGGTTCCAGCAGAAAGCAAGAGTTTTCGATTTAACATCAAGACAAGGAAACATCACCAGCCAATTGGAGGGCTACATTTTCCCCATATTGGATTACCAAGCTTTTATGAACTTTGCTGATGGACTAAGAGACATAATTTACTCTTAAAGGATAAGTACAGTCGAAAACAAATAAAGTTTAAATAGAAGATGTATCCCGAGATGTAACTAACCTTTTTCTGCTTTTTTTTTTTTTAGTCTCTCCAGAGCCAACCTGTGGCCTTGTAAAGTGCTGGCCATCTTGGATACTATGTTCTATCAGGTAAGCTCTGCCCCCAAGACCTGTTGGACCACGTTCCTGGCTGTGTCAAAGGATCTAGTGCCATGCGTGATGACGTCCTAACAAAAGGACCCGCGACTCTTTTTCGGATGGGGCAGCAACCTACTCACACATTTTGACAATGGACTCAGAACCTCACTTACAACTCTAATGGGGCCTTGGATGATCTGATGATACATGAACAGTTTTTGCATGTTTTCCCAGCAGATGTTCGTCGGTTGTGCTAGAGCATGAAACTGCTGCCGCTGAAGTGGTGGATAGCGTTTAAATCTGCCCAAATAAATTAAATTTAAAAAAAAAGTTATTGCACACTAACCTGCTGCCGCAGACGTCTAATTTTCCTACTTCAAGGGGAACACGAAGTACAGCAATAATATATGGTAGAGTCACACTCCTTCGTGAAATAGTGGATTTATTCAAAAAACAGTCATGTTGTAGATGACTGTTTTTTTTAATAAATCCACTATTTTTGAAGGAGTGTGACTCTACCATATATTATTGCTGTGTACCAAAAAAATTAAACCATGTAGGTCCATAATGCCCATCTTAGAACTCACCTTCCTATTGTCCTATGGCATTCAATCATTCTTCAGAACCGCATTTCCCATTCTTATTCATGACCGACATTTGGTTGCGACGGTCCCACCTGACCTATTCGTTTTGCAGTCGTAAAAGTGGTTCCTGAAGATTGATTGAATGTAGTTGGGATTTGTTGGGAGGTGAGTTCTAATGTTTGGTACCTTGTTTGATGTGGTGATCTGCCCTTTATAATGGTTTCACGGAATTGCGAAAATCTGTGGTTTTAGCAAATGATGTTTCTTGAAGACAGTGAAAGGATAGCATATAGACTGAACAAGCACTAAGTTACATACTAAAAATATATATATATATAAGAGGGTGAATAGGTTGGACTTGATGGACTTATGTCTTTATTCAACCTTAATTACTAATTACTAGTACTACTCACTACGATGTTGCAAATACAGCTGCACTCTATCATCTAAGTTTTACACTTTTTTCTGTCAAAAGTCAATCAGGCTCATTTACTCAGAGGGTCTAGGCAGTTTTATGGAGTTAAAGTAGTGCTATCCGATTCAATAAAAAAAGATCTGGATAGAGCTTAACAGGTTGTATCCAAAAGGGAGAAACAAAATTAGAAAAAAGATACAAGGTGTCCCTCTAGTGGTACAATTTAGAAATTCAAGTAAAGATTAAATTAGGTGTTACTTGACAAGTTTTTTGATATTGACAGAAGTGACACAAAGATACACTAGAAAGTGAAACCATTCACAGTATAAGGTTTTCCAGATCAGTGGAAAATCAGAGGACACCTATTATAAACACATGCAGCAAGACAAGTTTAACCCTTTGAGTGCCAGAAGAATTTCATTTTTTTTTGCGTTAACGCCAGAGAATTTTAGGATTTTGCCCTTAATCACTTTAGACTAATTTTACAGTAGGAACCTTGCAGTAAATCAGGAGTATTATACATGTGTTTTTTCAGCACAAAGTGTACTTTAACTGGTAACGAAATTTTGTAACTTTTCTGGAAATTTGACTGAATTATGGGTAAAATATGTAAAAAAAAATGAAAAATGTGCAAATTTCCATGGATTTTTCCCATTTTTTATTTATAGTTTACTATGTTACGCACACAAAATCTTACTGTTTCTAAAAGCTCAGATACTCCCGATTACAACATACCAGATATATGTAGGTACTTTTCCTGTACAGGAGACCCCCCCAACTAAAACTGCACCTTCAGAATATTACACCAAATTGAAATGTATAACCACTACTGACAGTTAACATGATATCTACCAATTAACTAAAATATCCCCACAAGTGAGATATTTTTAGAAACTAACAACCGCAGGATTTACGAGTGAGGTAAGTTAAGATCAAAATGCAGAACCCGGGCGCACTCTTCGTCCAATTGTAAGTTATTTTCTCACATTTTCCTTTTTTTCCTCAACTGTAAAATCAGAGACAAAATCAAATGCGAATTTCAGCTAAAAACTGTGGAGGAAAGTTCAAACGCATCTCAAATATGAAAGCCTAACCCCTCCCGAATAAAACAGTAGCCACTCATGTTGTCCCAGAGACATGGCTAACACTAACCCAGAGCGTGACCATGCCAAATGTCAGTAGCAGCAAAAAAAATTAGCCAGTTTTGTATTTGAACAGTCGCAGTTTTTCCAAAAACACCCCCCAACTCAAATACCCCCCAAACTATATATTCCTGAAATCTGCACACCTTCAGCTATGTAACGCTGTAGTTCGTTCATTCATACCATCAATGTGTGGGCGCAGTTCTTCGTAGAATTTTCACTTTTACCAATTTTCAAAAAAAAATGAACATCAAACACATTCAAAAGGTAGAAATCATGCCAAAACCCCATGGAATGTAAAAAAAAGTTACCAAATATCAATCTCCCAATTCCTGAATCAACGGTATGCCATATGTGTGGTTACACACGCGGACGTGGAAGCGAAAAGCCACAAAGTGAGACAATGCCGATTGCTCAGAAATGGCGAAAATATTTCGCCAACTCCGAATTTGGACAGTCTGCAGTTTTTCCCACAAAACACCCCCGTAACTTAGAAATAACCCCCACTAACTATATATTCCTGAAATCTACACACCTTCAGCTATGTATGTTTGTTCATTCATACCATCAATGGTGTGGGCGCAGTTCCGTACGTAAATTCGCATTTGTCTGAAAAAATGAACAAAAAAACAACTTCAAAAGGTAGAAATCATGCCAAAACCTCATGGAATCTAAAAAAAAGTTACTAAATATCAATCTCCCCAAATATTCTGAATCAACGTTATGCCATTTGTGGTTACACACGCGGATGTGGAAGCGAAAAGCACAAAGTGAGACAATGCACAATACTCAAACAGCGAAAATATTTACCAACTCCGAATTTGGACAGTCTGCAGTTTTTTCCCACAAAACACCCCGTAACTTAGAGAAATAACCCCCACTAACTATATATTACTGAATCTACACACCTTCAGCTATGTAACGCTGTAGTTTGTTCATTCATACCATCAATACCACACAGCCTGGTAACTATAGACCTGTAAGCCTAACATCAGTGGTAGGGAAGGTGATGGAAACTTTGTTAAGGGATCATATCCTGACTTTGTCTCCAGAGATTATCTTTTAGTAAGTAGTCAGCATGGATTTATGAGAAATAGATCATGCCAGACAAATTTAATTGGTTTTTATGAAGAAGTGAGTAAGAAGTTAGATTCAGCACACTGTGGGTGGTATATTTGATTTTGCAAAAGCCTTTGATACTGTGCCACATAGGCGACTAATGTATAAACTGAGGACTGTTGGCCTTGAAAAAACATTTGTTCATGGATAGAGACTGGTTATTGGACCGCAAACGAGAGTGGTGGTTAATGAGCTACATCTATGTGGGCTAAAGTTCTAGCGGAGTTCCTCAGGGTTCTGTACTGGGGCCGTTCGTGTTTAATCTGTTTATAATGACTTAGAAGGGGGCATTGAGAGCAAGGTCTCTGTGTTTGCATGACACTAAATTATGCAGAGCTTTGGAAACTTCCAATGATGTGCAGTGCTGCAAGCAGACCTGATAGATTATCAAAATGGCAGCAGAATGGCAGATGAGATTCAATGTTGATAAATGTAAGGTGATGCATTTGGGATTTAATATCCCTGTGCCACCTACACCATAAATAACTCTGTGTTAAGTGCATCTGAAATGGAAAAAGATTTGGGGGTTCTGGTAGATAACAGACTTGCTGTAGCAAAACATGCCGGTAGCAACAGCTAGAGCTAGCAAGATATTGTCTTGTATAAAGAGGGATGGAATCAAGAGAGAAAAATATTTCTCCCTCTTTACAAGGCACTGGTAAGGCCACATTTGGAATATGCGGTGCAGTTTTTGGAATCCCATATACAAAAGGACATCTTGGAAATTGAGGCAGTTCAGAGAAGGGCAACTAAATTAATAGGGGAATGGAGGGCTTGAATATGCAGGCAGATTAGACATTTAGGGCTGTTTACATTGGAGAAGCGGCGTTGCGGGGGACATGATAACCTTATACAAATATATTAATGGCCCATACGTGACCCCTCTGTGGCATTGTTCACTAATAGGTCATATCAGAGGACTCGTGGACAATCCTTTAAGGTTGGAAGAAAAGATGTTTTCATCTTCAAGTTAGGAGAGGTTTCTTTACAGTAAGAACAGTGAAACTGTGGAACTGTCTTCCAGCAGAGGTGGTAATGGCAAGTTCATTGAATAACTTAAAAAAGGCCTGGATATGTTTCTAAAACTAAAAAATATTGAGAATTACTGGTATTAATGCATATAGATCTGGTTGATCCAGGATACTTTCCGATTGCCGTTTGGAGGGAAGGAATTTTTTCCCCCCTTTTTTAGCTGGGGTTTTTTGCCTTCCTCTGGATCAACTGTTAGGTAGTTTTAAAAAAAATAAAAAAAAAAAAAAAGTGAATAGGTTGGACTTGATGGACGAATGTCTTTATTCAACCTTAATTACTATGTTACTATGTTACTATGTAATGGTGTGGGCGCAGTTCTTCGTAGAATTTCGCACTTGTCTGAAAAAATGAACAAAAAACAACTTCAAAAGGTAGAAATCATGCCAAAACCTCATGGAATCTAAAAAAAAGTTACTAATATCAATCTCCCCAAATGTCCTAAATCAAACGGTATGCCATATGTGTGGTTACACACGCAGACGTGGAAGCGAATGGCCATGAAGTGACAAATGCACAATTGCTCAAAACATCAAAAATTTTCAGCCAAATCTGAATTCGAACAGTCTGCAGTTTTTCCCCACAAAACAACCCACACACCATATATTTCTCGAATCTACACACCTTTATCTACATATTCTGTAGTTTGTTCTCATTCGTACCATCAATGGTGTGGGCGCAGTTCCTCGTAGAAGTTCACAGTTTTAGCAAATTTTTCTAAAAAAATTAAAAAAAACCACTCTCAAAGGTAGAAATCATGCCAAATCCCAAGTAATGTAAATTACCAAATATCAATCTCCCAAATGTTCTGAATCAAACGGTATGCCCTATTACGGTTACACACGCAGATGTGGAATCAACTAGCCACAAAGTGAGCCAATGAACAGTGGCCCAATTACAGCAACTTTTCAGATTTGTCATACTAACAAACCCTCTATATTAGAAATACCCCCAAAAACTATATTTCTTGGACTCTACACCACCTTCAGCTACACAATGGTGTGATTCTTTTATGCATACCACCAATGTTGTGGGCGCAGTTTCGTGTACAATTCACTTTCTTACCAGATTTTCAGGAAAAATTTATAAAAATACAATATACAGTTAAAAATCTGGGCAAATTCCCATGTCATGTAAAAAAACATTGTCAATTAAATCTTCCAATGCCCTGAATCAAACGGTATGCCATATCGTGGGCACACAGGACGTGGCCACCAACTAGCTTAAATGGGACGCATGCACAAGTGTACAAGAAAAAAATCAAAGTGCTCTGTAATTTCAAACAGCCCCAAAACTTGGAAATGCCCCCCACAAATAAAACCCCCAACTAATATCAATCTCTCACATGTTCTGAGTCAAACAGTATGCCATATGCGTGGATGCACATAGAGACGTGGCCACCAACTAGCTCAAATGGGACGCATGCACAAATGCAATTACAAGAAAAAATCAAAGTGCTCTAATTTGAGCAGCCTACACTTTTTCTAAGGAAACAGTCCCGAAACATGGAAAATCCCCCCACAAACTATATATTTTTGGAATCTACACACCTTCAGCTACGTTACGGTGCCATGATTTCATACATACATGAAGAATTCCAGACCCAGTGATCCAAAGAACTCTTGTGTTTTTAGGAGGTTTTGTGAAATAAATAAGATGATTCAAGGATTGAAATCCTACCTAAACCCCTTGACAAGCAAGAAACCCACTAAATGTCAATCTCCCACATTCCTGCATCAAACGGTATGCCATATGTGTGGGTGCACACAGAGACTGGCCACCAACTAGCTCAAATGGGCGCATGCACAATTGTATTCAAAAAAAAATCAAGTGCCTGTATTTCAAACCCCCAAAACTTGGAAATGCCCCCCACAAATAAAACCCCAACTAAATATCAATTCTGATCAAATGGTATGCAATATGCGTGGATGCACACGACATGGCCACCAACTAGCTCAAATGGGACGCATGCACAAATGCAATTACAAGAAAAAATCTAAATGCCTGTAATTTAAACAGCCTACACTTTTCTCGAAACGTCCCAAAACATGGAAATTCCTCCACCAAACTATACATTTTTGGAATCTAACACCCTTCAGCTACGTTACGGTGCCATGCTTTCATACATCATAAAGAATTCCAGACACGTGATCCAAAGAACTCCGTGTTTTTATGAGTTTGGTGAAAAATAAAATGATATGATTCAAGGGTTGAAATCCTACCTAAACCCACTTGACAAGCAAAAACCCCCTAAATAGCATCTCCCACATGTCCTGAATCAAACGTGTGCCATTTGCGTGGGTGCAAACAGAGACGAGGCCACCAACAGTTCAAATGGGACGCATGTAGAAGTGCAGTTACAAGAAAAAAATTTAAAAACGCCACACACCCCACCCCCCACACACACATCTCCCCCTTTTAGTGAAAACCGGTTAGTACGGAGAGTCACACACGTTTTTGCACACTTTACTGATCCTAAAAATTTTATACGGTCTTTTTTTGGTAACACTGCAAAATTTCCTCATAAAATATAGGCTTAGTTTCCCTTGAAATCGTACAAATAAGTATCTGCGTTTACTTAACCGATATCACCGGGGACATTGGGAAGCTTGGAGAAGACAACATTTTTCTAATTTATAGTTTTAGGGTAAAAAAAAAGGTTGTTGTATCACTTTAAGAATTTTTTGTGTGTATTTCCCCTTTTTTTCTCCGATCATTCCCAAACAAAAATAATCATCAGATCATCTTAGGGAATGATAACGAACTTGGAATACAGGCATAAATGCACCGGGGCATACCACAACTTGGAATACGGGCATAAATGCACCGTGGCATACACAAACCCGAACGCGGCCTCTAGGTAGCGTCTCCAAGTTGGATCACAGGGGGAGGGTCTGAACACCTGGCACTGGTTCCGTATGGCTGCAAACAAGATACAAATAAAAATCCAAGTGGATACAAAAATTAGACCAACAATTAGTAACACAGTATACAATAAAGTACAATAAAAGAAATAATATATGGATTAAACCAAAAAAAGTGAAGAATTCACTTTATAGTATCTAGAGTTCCTGCCATTAAAGTCTATGGGTGTGCACTGTGGACAATTCCTTTCAGGCAGCCTACCTCTTATAGTGCTGTTGTGGTGCACACATATATATATATATATATATATACATATATTTAAACATATATTTAATCTTGGTGATTAATAACGAAGCATCTCATCTGTTATATTTAAAGGAGAATATATGTGTATACGTTTTTTTTCAAAAACAGTTTTCTACCACCGAGTTTCATTTCTATGAGTAGTGGCAGCATGAAGAAAACTGCTTCTGTCAGGCTTCTTAATACAGAGGCCCAGGACACTAATCTGGCAGATGAAAACTGTATGTGCCATAGCACCTTAACTAAACAATATTGGGAGGTAAGAATAATCAATCCTCTCTCTCAGCCCAAGGTACATTTCATTGTCAAAAATTAAATTTTTAAAGTATAGTTAAAGCAAGAATCTTTTACCTTAACAATTGTAGTACATACTATTACTTTCTAATACACTGACCATTCCTGAATTCTTATTGTTTTTCACTTACTGATTTCATGGACTATTTTGTTGGTCACTGATGTTAAATAGGTGGGGCCTCAAGGAATTTATAAACACTTAGCATTGTCTGGCTATTCTTTGTTAATCCTTTCCTGTTTTTGGGGCAGTGGTTTTCCTTTTTCCCAGTTAGAGTATTATTTATAGACCAGAGGGGATCCTTCCTTTAAAAACATTGTAATAATTACTGAGCACTAGTTTGGTCGTAAAATCTCTCGATTTTATACAATACAATACAATAACATTTGTAAAGAGCTTTTCTCCTAAAGGACTCAAAGCGCATAGATATGTCTCAGATCAATACAGTCTGTTTTAAATAGGAAATAGTCAGTTGTTTATAAATACCAGACTAAAAGGTGGCTCTTCATTTTGGATTAAATGTTCCCAGGGATGGGGGATGTCCTGATTGGGTGTGGCAGGGAGTTCCAAAGTGCAGGAAAAAAAATTTTTAATTCTTGCAAGAATCTGCAATAATCATGATTATTTGGTCGAAGCCAGAGTCAGAATGCCAACTACATCTATGATAAATTGCTCTACAAAAAGAAATGTATTCATTCTCTAGCACTGAAAATGTTAGGTAACACTTTACATACCCCCCAACCACACTGGTTTTCTCTGGGATACACCCGTTTTAATGGACAGTGCATGGTGTGGTGCTGTGACTTTAGGGTTGTGTCTATTCTGTTTAGGGGTTTGACTTGGGCAGAGCCATTTACACACCCCCATCCTGGTCCAGAAAGTTGAGAGGCATGCAATTAGTTTATCTATTTAAGCAGACTTACATTTGGATAGGTACCCTAACACACACATCTTTATTGTCTTAATGATTGTGGGGCAAACCCACACAGCACCAGTAGAATATAGAAACAGATATTTCTGTGGATGGATTTGAACTCAAAGCTCTTTACTATAAGGTGCTAATTACTGAAACATGTGGCACACTTGGCATGCAATTTTTTTATCATGGCATGCTTTGTTCTTAAAATTGGACTGAATGTTACAATAATCCATATTTTTATGCACTTTCAGAGTATATTGTAATCAATATAATATATAAATATTTGATTATAATTAATGGAGTGTAAGTTACTAGATTGACTGCGCGAAATGTATTATAATATATGTTTTTAGTATACACAACAAACTAAAATGTGTACTGGTAAAATGGTATTCCTATTAAATGCTCCTTGCAATCTCGCTAAAGCTTATAGGTTAATGATGCAACATAGTCTTATTACTTGTATTAAGGGCATGTTTACCCTTAAAAAAAAGTGGTAAATTGTCTGCCCCCAATCACAACGGATATATTTTGCACTTTATTACCTGCATTACAACCAGATATTTAAGGTTTATTATCGTCCCCATTCTGGCAGAGTAACCTGGCCCCTCCCTCCATACGTCAACCAAAAATTGACTGCTGTTTCACCTGCTGCCTCCTCTGCACATGCTCAAGCATATAAGCTCTTAAAGCAAAGCCAGAAGGGAATAGACTTACCGTTAAATATCTGGTTAAAAATGCATGTAATAAACTTGCAAAAATAGCAGTTGGGTTTGCGGCAGATACTGTCAAGTCTCCAGTTTTCTTGTTTAAAGGGTGGACATGCCCTTTAAAGACATAGGGCGTGATGCAATAAATGCCATTAAGTGAGTAAAACAGCATTAAATCTGTTGCTCCCCTTGAATTTCTCGTTAATGTGGGTTTTACACTGACATGCCGGGGGCCTGCACATTTTTCAAAACTTAAGATTAAGTAGAGAGGCGCACCCGATGCAACACAGCAATACATAAGGCTAATAGGCAACTATTATTACTATAATATACTATAGTAATATATTAATATTAATTGGCTGGGGTTTAAATAGTTCCTTGCCACCTTACTAGAGCCTCTTTGTCAATTGTAAGTGCAACATGTCTTATTAGTCAGTTAACATTGCTAAGGGGAGTCAGGGACTTTAAAAAAACACTAAAGACGTAGAATGCTAATAGGCAGTGCAGGACTCAAAGGGGCCTAATGAGGTATAACACCTCATTGTTACTAAAAATGATAATTAAACAAAAACTGCGCTGACGTTAAATTGAATAATGATAAGATAATAAAAATAACAGATGGCAACGTGCTTAAGGAACAAAAAAAAAAAGGAAACAAATCGAACTGGTAAACTCTGATTGATGGGATTTCAAATTGTTTAAAAATGGATTATTAACAAAAGATAAAAAATGAATGATTAATTAAATGTATTTTAGAAAGCTGAAAACAGGAACAGATGTATTCGTCTGTGTGTGAACCCATGCATGTTGATAGAACACAGTAACAAAGCTGGACATACATACAGACTTTTCTATGAACATCTATTGATAAAACATAAAAGGAACATTATTTTTCAGTGGGGGGGATTTGATTGCAAGTGCTATTGGCTCCCCGGTGTAATTGCATTATGTCATATGTTCATGGCAGACAAAAGCCGTACAAAATTTGCCACTATGGGGAAGTGACATCACTTGCAGCGGCTGAACAGGTGTTTTTGATAATAACTGTGCTGCCGACGCAGGAAACTCAGTTATGTATTAATTAGCGTCCCTTTAACATCTTTAGCAGCCAGAGGTGCATCGCCCTGTTAGGGTGCTAATAGGCAGAGTATGATTCACATTAAATGAGGACTCGGAGGCTTGATGTAGCATAGTTACATATTTATATCATGTGGTAGCTCATTGTTCTTTGTTTATGGAACAAATAAAGGTTTACAAACCCGTGGTTAAAGCTAGGTACACACACTAGCTATAAAGCCCTGATACTATTGGGGCTTTATTGCTAGTGTGTGTAGAGCCTTTCCTGAAGGAGCGCACGGCCGTTGAACTTTCCTGACGGCCGAGCAGTCATTCGGGAAAATTTCCCTCGCTGCGGTAGACCTCCTATGGGGGAGCGAATTGCGCCTGGGGGAATAACACAGACTTGAGCGCTCTCCCTATGCAGATCCTGTCTGTCATCTTTCAAAAATCAGTAATGTGTGTACCCAGCTTCAGACTGAGCACTGTCAGTTTTTTTCTGTGTTTTGTGTGCTACTGGTTGGCAAAAGTATTTGGCCCCCTTGAAGTTTTCCACATTTGTCACATTACTGACGCACAAACATGATTCCATTTTATTGGAATTCCATGTGAAAGACCAATACAAAGTGGTGTACACGTGAGTGGAACGAAAATCATACATGATTCCAACATTTTATAACAAATCTATAACTCGCAAGTGGGTGTGCTCAGTTGCCCATAGACATTGCCTGATGAGTGCTAATGACTAAATAGGTGCACCTGTGTGTATCCAATGTCGGTACAAATACAGCTGCTCTGTGACGCCCTGAGAGGTTGTCTATGAAGTCCAAGAACCACCAGAGACAGGTCAGGGATAAAGTTATTGAGAATTTAACAGGCTTAAGCTGGGTACACACAGTAACGATAAAGCCCCGATACCATGTTATGTGTGTACCTTCGTTTCCCAAATAAGCGCGCGGCCGCCGAACGATCGGGTCGGCCGAATGCTCGTTCGGAAAGACCAAAATTTCCATGGCCGTGCTAGACTCGCTATAGAGACTTTAGCGCGGCCAATGGAAACACATAGTCGAGAGCGTTCTCCCTATTGTTCATAGGAGAACGCTCGGGACTGTGTGTATGCAGATCTTTGAAAGATGGCAGACAGGATCTTGCGGATCCTGTCTGTTATCTTTCAGAAATGGTACTGTGTGTACCTAGCTTTAGGCTACAAAAAGATTTCCAAAGCCTTGAACATCCCACAGAGCACTGTTCAAGCGATCATTCAGAAATGGAAGGAGTATGGCACAACTGTAAACCTACAAGGCCGTCCACCTAACTCACAGCCAACAAGGAGATCGCTGATAAATACTTATGTTCAACTGCAACTGTGGTTTGCAGTCTAGTAAATGTACTAACCTAGCACTATTTATTTCTAGGGGTGCCGTTGTAGTAATTAATCACTTGTGTGGGTTTTTTTTTGTTTTGTTTTTACTACTTACCGTTATTACTCGAGTATAAGCTGAGGTTTTTAGGTTTAAAAATCAACGTAAAAACCTTGCCTCGGCTTATACTCGAGTCAATACTAAACTTACCTTCATTCCGCGGTCAGGAGGAAAGCCGGCAGTTCCCAGTAGTTCTTCACGGGTGCGCGATGACATCATCGCGCCCCGTGAAGAACTACTGGGAACTGCCGGCTTTCCTACATACAGTAACCCCCAATACCTTTCTTCTATAGTGGTTGGAAACTACAACTCCCACAAATAAACATGCTGGAGTTGTAGTTTCCAAACATCTACAGTGGAAAGGTATTAGGGTATTAGGGTGGTAATTTATACCTCGGCTTATACTCGAGTCAACATGGGTTTCTGATTTTTGGGGCAAAAATGGGTACCTCGGCTTATACTCGATCGGCTTATACTCGAGTATATACGGTACTGCATGAATAAGGTAGTAGGAATTGTTTAAGGAAACTCAAATCACTACGGGTTACTAAAATAAATACTTGTGTTCAACTGCATTGTTACCTGTAGGGTGGGGGCTGGTAAGAGACAAAGGAAAGGCATTTTTTTTTCTTTTCTCTCTGATTGTAGGAGTGTAGCTAATTGGTTTAAATTGGCTAAGGGCTGTTGAAACTTTGGTTTGGAACCTCATTTAAGTCATTTCTCCAGAGCGATCTGCTCTTGAGCAATTTTCTTCTTCAAAGGAATTTTCTGTTTTAAAGGGGGTTGTCTGTTTTTAGGGGGTGCGTTAAAAACAAAAGCGTTTAGTACAAGAAAGGGTTTAAGAACAAGACTGCTTTTATCTGCGTGTATTGCTTTTTCCCTTGCATGTATTGCTGTTTCTCTTGCGTGTATTTGCTGTTTATCTTGCGTTTATTGCTATTTAGTATGGACAGTTTTTGGGGCCATGCAATGTGCATCCTGCCGCATGTATGGGATCTTGGGGCAGCCGCCCCAGGGGACCTATGTATGTGTTAGATGTGAGTGGGTTGCCAATTTGGAATCGCAGGTCCAGAATCTAAAGTGAAATTTGCAGCATTGCAGAGCTTGACAAATCTAGGGGAAATGCATGTACTGGCAGGGGCCAGTAAACTGGTGGGTGGAAATGGGGCAATAAGGTGGTAAAGGAAGATAGATTTGTAAGGGTCACCGGGGAAGTAGGGGACGGAAAGGTAGGGTCGCTTCTTCCCAGTTGGTCTATCCCATCATTTTTGCCGTGTTATGAAAATGTGGAGGACAATGGCTCAGAAGTTGCATGTATGGAGCGGGCCATTCCTTTGAGCACCCAGGGGATGGCCATCTTCAGTACAAGGGAGGGAGAACTGGGGGCTAGGAAGGATAAGCAGGTGGTAGTGGTAGGGGACTCCATTATTAGAAGGGTAGATAGGGTAATTTGTCACCAAGACCCTACATGCTGAACAGTGTGTTGCCTGCCTGGTGCTAGGGTTCGACATGTGATGGATCGTGTAGACAGATTATTGGGTGGGGCTGGGAGTGACCCGCGGTCTTGGTTCACATTGGTGCCAATGACAAAGTTAGAGGTGGAGGTGAGGTCCTTAAAATATTTCCGAGCATTAGGTGCCAAGTTAAAAGCAAGGACCTCAAGGGTAGTGATTTCAGAAATACTACCACAGTCACGTGCTATGCTAAGTAGGCAACGGGAGCTCAGGAGTATAAATGCGTGTCTAAGAGAGTGGTGTAAGGAGATGGGGTTTGGGTTTTTTAGTGAACTGGGCTGGTTTTCTGTTGGCTACAGGCTCTTAGAAGAGACGGATTGCACCGCAATGATGATGGTGCAGCTGTTTTGGGGGAGAAGAGGGCTGGGGGTTGGAGGAGATTTTAAACTAGGAATGGGGGCGGAGGGTACGTTGAACTACACAGGGGTAGATAGAAGGTTAGGGATCGGGGGGGCTAATAACACAATGGAGGGGGGAGGGGGGAGCATAGAGGATAAGGAGGCATGTAAGACCAAGTATGGAAGTAAATCAATTGATAATCTAAAATGTATGTTTACAATGCAAGAAGTCTGGCTGAAAAACCGGGAACTAGAATGATAGCTTTAAAGAAAGGTATGATGTAATTGGTATAGCAGAAACATGGCTAAATGATTCACACGACTGGACAGTAAATATTGAAAGATACTCCGTATTTAGACATGACGTTAATAAGAAAGGAGGAGGGGTATGTATGTATGTTAAACAGGAATTGAAGCCAAATCTAAAAGAGGAATGATGGAGACATAAACGATATGGCAGAAAATATGGGTAGAGCATATGCAGTTGGCGAAGGCTGCGGGTATGGGGCATGTTTCGGTTATGGGGGATTTTAACTACCCTAACATTGATTGGCAGCACCTCAAAGTTATAAATTGTTAAATTTCCTATTGAGCATTTTCTTTTACAGATGGTAGAAGTTCCTACTAGACAGAATGTGTTGTTGGATCTAGTGATATCTAATAACCCTAAGCTCATTTGGAGATGAAGGTAATGGGAAGCTTAGGCAACAGTGACCATGGATGTGTCATTTAATAAAGGTTGCAAAAAACTAAAGTTCACTGGGTTAACAAAAACTTTCAACTTTAGGAAAGCTAATTTTGTGCTGTTAAAGGATCACTCCTGCTCAAAAAGTAGCTGAAAAAGCTCCCGGTGAGATTATGGCAGAGCGAAACGCGTCCTACCATGTGGTTATAGGATTTGATTTTATCCCACTTCTCTTCCTTGCACTGTGTCTCCATTGCTGGTCTTAAGTAGGGGAACCCCCATGATGTAGACTTACTTGACTTAGTGTACCACTTGACTGATACTGGTATCATATATAGATATTAATTTGCACAGTTGTATGATGTTTACACTAATTATACCTTAAGAGAACTGGGTAATTTTTAATTGTTTTTATTGTACATATTATAATACCAATTATAATAAAGGATTTTTAGCTTTACACGTATATATGCCTTTTCTCATTAGAATGTTGCAGACCAGACCTTTTTTTCTATCTTTATAGTCTCACTCCTGCTCATAGACTGGGGGAATTGTTTCTAGGTAAAGATACTGAGCAGATGTGGACCAATTTTAAAGGGATATTAAACTATTACATTCTAATTTGTACCTTTAGGGTAACAAAGGTGTCCTCTCCTGCATGGCTGAATGCTCAGGTAAAAAGGGAAATGGAAAAATTAAAAAGCCTGGCCTGGTAACTATAGACCTGTAAGCCTAACATCTGTGGTAGGGAAGGTGATGGAAACTTTGTTACGGGATCATATCCTTGAGTTTGTATTCAGAGATCATCTTATTAGTAGTAGTCGGCATGGATTTATGAGAAATAGATCATGCCAACAAATTGAATTGTTTTTTATGAAGAAGTGAGAATTTGGATTTAGGCACAGCAGTGGATGTGGTATACTTGGATTTTGCGAAAGCTTTTGATACGGTGCCACATAGGCAACTAATGTATAAACAGTGTCTGTTTGGCCTAGAAAAAAACATTTGTTCATGGATAAGAAATTGGTTGTTGGATTACAAACAGAAAGTAGTGGTTAATGGAGCTACATCTATGTGGGCTAAAGTGGAGTGCCTCATGGTTCTGTACTGGGGCCGCTTCTGTTTATCTGTTTATAAATGACTTAGAAGGGGGCATTGAGAGCAAGATCTCTGTTTGCTGATGACACTAAACTTGCAGAGCTTTGGAAACTTCAAATTATGTGCAAGTGTTGCAAGCAGACCTAGATAGATTATCAAAATGGACAGCAGAATGGCAGATGAGATTCAATGTTGATAAATGTAAGGTGATGCATTTGGGATTTAATAATCCCTGTGCCACCTACACCATAAATAACTCTGTGTTAAGTGCATCTGTGATGGAGAAAGATTTGGCTGTTCTGGTAGATAGCAGACTTGACTGTAGCAAACAATGCCAGGTAGCAACGGCTAGAGCTAGCAAGATATTGTCTTGTATAAAGAGGGGAATAGATTCAAGAGAGAAAAATATAATTCTCCTCTTTACAAGGCACTGGTAAGGCCTCATTTGGAATATGCATGCAGTTTTGGAATCCCATATACAAATGGACATCGGAAATTGAGGCAGTTCGAAGAAGGGCAACTAAATTAATAAGGGGAATAGAGGGGCTTGAATTAGACAAGTTAGGGCAGTTTACATTGCAGAAGCGACGTTTGCGTGGGGATATGATAACCTTATACAAATATATTAAAGGGCCATACAATGAACTCTCTGGTGCATTGTTCACTAAAGGTCATATCAGAGGACTCGTGGACATCCTTTAAGGTTGGAAAAAAGTTTTGTCTTCAAGTTAGGAAAGTTTCTTTACAGTGAGAACGATGAAACTGTGGAACCGTCTTCCAGCAGAAGTGGTATGGCAAGTTCATTAATAGCTTTAAAAAAGGCCTGTAAGTTTCTAAAACTAAAAATATTGAGAATTACTGGTATTAATGCATATAGATATGGTTGATCCAGGGATACATTTTGGAGTCAGGAAGGAACTCCCCCCCCCCCCCTTTTGCTGTGGTTTTTTGCCTTCCTCTGGATTAACTGTTAGGTAGGGTTAAAATAACACAAAAAAAATTTAAAAAAGAGGTGGAATAGGTTGGACTTGCTGTCTTATTCAACCTCAATTACTATGGTTTTTTTTGGTGGACATACCCTTTAAATGTGTTTAATGTGTGATCAGAAATGCAGTCAAGAGGCCCACCGTTACTCTGGACGAGCTGCAGAGATCTACCTCTGGTGGGGGAATCTGTCCATAGGACACTATTAGTCGTGCACTGCACAAAGTTGCCCTTTATGGAAGAGTGCAAGAAGAAAGCCATTGTTAACGAAAAGCATAAGAAGTCCCATTTGCAGTTTGCCACAAGCCATGTGGGGACACCAGCAAACACGTGGAAGAAGGTGCTCTGGTCAGATGAACCAAAATGGAACTTTTTGGCCAAAATGCAAATGCTATGTGTGGCGAAAAACTAACACTGACAATCATCACGAACACACCATCCCCACTGTCAAATATGGCGGTGGCAGCATCATGCTCTGGGGGTGCGTCTCTTCAGCAGGGACAGGGAACTGGTCAGAGTTGATGGAAGGTGGATGGAGCCAAATACAGGGCATCTCTGGAAGAAAACCTCTTGGACAGCAAAAGACTTGAATGGGGCAGAGGTTCACGTTCCAAGCGGACAACGACCCTAAACATAAAACCAGGGCAACAATGGAATGGTTTAAAAACAAACATATCCATGTGTTAGAATGACCCAGTCAAAGTCCAGATCTAAATCCAAACACAAACTCTGTCCATCTAATCTGAGCTGGAGCTGCTTTGCAAAGAATAATGGGCAAGATTTCAGTCTCTAGGTGTGCAAAGTTGTAGGACATACCCTAAAAGACTGGCAGCTGTAATTGCAGCAAAAGGTGGTTCTACAAAGTTTTGACTCAGGGGGCTGAATAATTACGCACACCCCACTTTGCAGTTATTGATTTGTTAAAAATGTTTGGAATCATGTATGATTTTCGTTCCACTTCTCACGTGTACACCACTTTGTATTGGTCTTTCACGTGGAATTCCAATAAAATTGATTCATGTTTGTGGCAGTAATGTGACAAAATGTAGAAAACTTCAAGGGGGCTGAATACTTTTGCCAACCACTGTAATTATATTTAAAAACTACATTGCTTCTAGCTTGATGGGGGTTAAAAGCTCCATGACTTCTAGAGCTTCAGGGTTAATACTCGTTACATTGCTGGGGGCCTTGATTTTTAAACATACTGAACTTTATAGGCAGATTAGGACTTGCAACAAGGGTCCTAAGGACGTGACACCTCATTGTTGTTTAAAGGGTAAGCGAGCGGTTAAGTTTCTTACCTTCTCTCCTGGCTCCTGTTTGTTCTATTGAAGAATGGAAGGTAAGGCACAGCTCCTTTACCTCCCGTTCTTCAATAGAACTGGATTCCCAAATCTTGAAAATACGAGTGGAGATACCCTTTAAAGTGATTTTTAAAGGAAAACTGTGCTGCTAATTTTTCTCTGCCTTCAGGACCACCACCTCTACCTACCTTACAGTTCTTCCAGCCACAGATTAAAAAGAAATCTAAAAATCCTTTGCACATTTATGGTCACTAAAGACTTCTGATTTACTTGCATTTCACAATAAAGAGTACATTATCCTGTATATGATGCATAACCAATGGGAGCAATGGTGAAATATTTCCTTATATTGGTCCCTTATCAATGTAGCTGGATTTCTTATATAAAACACATATAGTTCTATGTACCGAGAGTCGGTATAGCTCTCTATTGCCTTCTCTAGGCAATGCACTGAGCCGATAGCAGCTCTCAGTGCATAGCGAATAGGGTTTACCCATTCCGAATCCTTAATGCCGGCAGATAGATTCTGTCTTATAGAGCCATTATCAGTTTGGTACATGCCTTGTATGACACAGTTTTGGCGCACTGCTGCAACCGCCATAAGTTATGTCTTAATTCACTCTAACCCTTGGTACATGTGTTAACGTGTCTTTAAGATGGAAAAAGACGTTTACGGCTCTCCGTAGATAGCCTTGTTAATTCTCACCCACACATTATCTGATTGTAATCTGATGCAGCCAGAAAACATCCACTAATCTGCTCTGTAGAGCGCAATAGGCTACTCAGTTATTGCTGATTCTAAGGGGCATATTTATAAAGGTTGGTTAAACTTTTCGCCTTCTTTAACGCTGCCTTTTTGCTATTTATAAAGCCGCAATAACCAGTGGCAATGGTCATTACTGCTACTTTTCGCCTTACATCGCTGCAGTTACCGCTCAAGCACGTATATAAAATGTATTTTTACATTAAGTTCAGCCATTCCAATTCTCTAAGTCTGAGGTGGTGAAAACACATAAGCGGCCATTTATTTAGCCTGCCAATGGGTCCATGAAAGGTGTCAGCACATTAATACTAATAAGTACTCAGGTGGGTGTTAGAATAGTTTCCAGTATTAACTATAATGCGATCTGCGATTTCGCTTTTTAAGGTTTATTTTTCGCTTTTTTAAGATTCCGATTTTCTTTATTTACCAATAAAGTTAAATGGGGGTCTGAGGGACATATTTATAATGGGGCATTATTTTTGCTTTTTTTCCCTACCAGCCTTTACAACAATTTTTTAAACTTTCAACTTTTCTTTTCATCAAAGTTATTAAAAAGGCGAATTTTCATCAAAAGCAAAAATTATGTAGCAAAAGTAGCACTAATAATGCTGAAAAAGCTCAGCACATATGATGGTAAATAGGTAATACTCCCTGGTTGTTTTTCAAAGTAGTATTAAATCGGTTAATACACACTGAACACCTATCTTCGTTATTTAAAAATAACACACATTGGGTTTTTTAGCCAAAGATATAGTGTAAAACTCAAAGGCGAATTTTTTCTATTTTATTAATAGGATATGATAGTAGAGATGGCCCAACTTTCGAAAGTTCGGTCCGTTTTCGAACTATACGGAAAGTTCGAAAGTTTGAAAACAGACCCATTAAAGTCAATGGGAGCCAAATAGTTAGAAAAGTTTGAATGAAATACAACTAAAATATTAATGGTAACTTAATGTAAATGGCTGTGGGACCTGGGAAATGGTCTGGGGAACATGTTGGAATATCCAGGACATTCGAAAATCAATTTTACTCTCACTCACACTATTTTCGAGCTCTCGCGTTCGAACATTCGATGCTTGCACCTAGGTATCATGGAATTTTACTTGCGGATTCGATGCTCGCGTATAGGTTTTAATGGACACTTTACTCGCGGATTCGATGCTCGCGACTAGGTATCATGGACATTTTACTCGCGGATTTGATGCTCGCGTATAGGTTTTAATGGACACTTTACTCGCGGATTCGATGTTAAGGCCTAGGTACCATGGACATTTTACTCGCGGATTCGATGCTCGCGTATAGGTTTTAATGGACACTTTACTCGCAGATTCAATGTTCGCGCCTAGGTATCATGGACATTTTACTCGCGGATTCGATGCTCACGTATAGGTTTTAATGGACACTTTACTCGTGGATTCAATGCTCGTGCCTAGGTATCAAGGACATTTTACTCGCGGATTCGATGCTCGCGTATAGGTTTTAATGGACATTTTACTTGCAGATTCGATTTCCTCAAATGTTTGAACATTTGATAATTATCGAAAGTCTGGAAAATATCGAAAATCGGGTCCGGGATAGTTCAAAAAGTCCGAATTCGTTTGAACTCGAATATTTTGGCTCGAAGTCAAGTTCGAGTTCTAGTCCATCTCTATATGATAATGTAAAACTCAAAAGGCGAATTTATATTTTATTTTATTAATAGGACACATTTTTTAATATTGCTTATTTTCAGCAAACTGCAGTATCAAACCAGTTCCATTACTATGGGAACATACCATAGTGCTGTGTAAGAAACAGTCATGTTAATGGAACATTCCAGTAAGTAATGATGTTTGGCGAAAATTCTGGTAAAACTGCAAAAAATGCAACAAAAGGGAGAAATGGGGCAAAAAGGCGGAATTTCACCTATTTATAAATATCTTTAAATAAAAAAATGACAAAAATAGCTCTGAAATTACACTAGAAGGCAATTTCTCTTTTCGCAGCGATACTACACAATGCAATGAATAAAGCGAAAAAAAGTCACACATTGCTGCAGCGATACTTTTCCGCAAAGGCGAAAACGAGAGGTTTTACAATTTATGTGAAAAAAGCGATATTTGTCATTGCGATGTCCTGCGAAAGCGAAATAGCTAAAATATTGATCGTTTATAAATATGCCCCTAAACTATCTTTATCTAACATGTGTACGTAGCTTCCATTTTGAAGAATTTACAAATTATGGTTTAGTAACCTATAATAAGAGTTTATAAACTCCTTCCTGACTCCAAGTGGCAAATTTCCCTGGATCAACTCTACTTTATGTATCAATACCAGTAACTTGCAACATTCCTTGTTTGCAGAAACTCATCCAGCTTTTTTTTTAAAACTGACCAATGAATCTGCCATAACAACAGTTCCATAGCTTTACTGTTCTCACAGTGAAAAAGCCTTTCCGAGCTTGAAGCGTAAACGTTTTTTCTTCAAGTCTTAAAGGACAGCTAAAGCCTCAGAAAAACACTGAACCAGAAGGTAGAACTCCTTGATATAAAACTAGTAATCTGTGTCTTACGTCTCATTTTGATATGGGCGCTGGGAAATTTACCTAAATAACATATGGTTTGTGCTTTACTTCACAGCATTCTAGTATCAGACAGTTTGGTCAACGACCATTATGTTCTGCACATGCTCAGTCCTTAGCTATGGCAGAAACTTGTTACAGTTGGTCACACCCATTAATCTCTAGCCAATCCTTTTAGAGGACAGATAAAGCAAGGAAGCATGTGACTGAAGTCAGGAGGTGTGGTCTGACACTGCACATACACACAGATACATCATCCAGTTCTTAACAGGCTTACATTTACTTTAATACAATTTACTGGAGTGGGATTTTATAGCTTATTGGTATTTTTAGTGGGGTTGTTTTCAGATTGTGAAGTATTAAGATTTGTGTTTAGTTCTCCTTTAAGGGATGTCCTTGTGTCCTCTGACATGCTCTATTGGTGAACAATGCCACAATGCCCCAGTGTATTGTATGGCCCTTTAATGTATTTATACACAGTAATCATATCCCCACGCAAGCGCCTTTTCTTGAGCGTACATTATTGTAACTTTTCCAGTCTCTCTTCATATTCAAGCTCCCCCAATCCCCTTATTAATTTAGTTGTCCTTCTCTGAACCATTTCCATTTCAAAGATGTCCTTTTTGTACACAGGATTTCAAAATTGCACTGCATATTCCAAATGAGGCCTTACCATTGCTTTGTAAAGAGGGAGAATAACATTTTCCTCCCTTAAATCCATACCTCTCTTTATACAAGACAATACCAGGGATTCACTTAACACAGAGCCATTTATAGTATAAGCAGCACAAGGATTTTTAGGTCCAAATGCATCACCTTACATTTATCAACATTGAATCTCATTTGCCACTTAGCAGCCCAATGTGACAATCTATCTAGATCCCCCTGCAACGATTGCACATTAAGTTTTTAATGGTCGACAAAGTTTTGTGTCGTCAGCAAACACAGAAACCTGGCTGACAATACCCACTACCAAATAATTAATAAATAGAAGCGGCCCCAACACAGAACCCTGTGGCACCCCACTTAGCACTTTAGCCCATAATAATGAAGCCCCATTAACAACTACTCTCTGCATCCTATTCATTAACCAATTTTCTATCCATGTACAAATGTGCCTCCCCAGACTAACAGACTTTAAGCTAGGTACACACCTGAAAGATCTTTGAAAGATGACAGACAGGTTCTGCAAGATCCTGTCTGTCATTTTTCAAATGATCAGGCTACACACAGTCCTGAGCGCTCCCCCTATGCATAGCATAGGGAGAAGGCTCGGGGCTCTGTGTTTCCCTTGGCCGCGGCCGACTTCCCTATAGGGAGTCTACCGCGGCCGAGGGAAGTTTTCCCTCTTTTCTGAATGAGCGTACGGCCAACAGGATCGTTCCGTGGCCGTGCGCTCATTTGGAAAAGCAGGGTACAAAGATTACTGATAAAGCCCCAATACCGTCAGATCCGACAGTATCGGGGATTTATCAGTACTGTGTGTACCCAGCTTTAGCTTATAGATTATATATTATAATATTACACTGTAAGGGGCACATTATGGCTAATTTTATCTACTAGTTAGAGGTATTCTATTAAATTACTTGGTTTTTGGCTGGCTAATGGTCTCATAATCATAATCAGTGTTTAATGCATATCTGGAGATTTCAGGAGTGGAATCTCATCACACCGTATAGCAACCTAGTACATCTATGGAACTATCTGTATTGTCAGATTATTGTCTATGGCACAGGTGTCAAACTAAAGGCCCACGGGCCGAATCCGGCCCTTCTGGCCGTTGTTTGTGGCCCCCAGTTACTGTACAGCATCTAAGACTTACTACATTGCGCAGTCCCAAGTAGTGGCGTAACTATAGATCTGCCGCGATCAGTTGTTTTTAAACAGCTAATGGCGCGCACCTTACAAAGATAGGTGCATTCAGCTGATCGTGGTAAGGCTTGGATGCAGTCACTACTGTAACAACTGATTTTATATTTAGCTGGCACTGGGGGGGGGAGGTGTGACAAAGAGCCTTCCATTGGAGTAGGCTGTCCTATTACCGCACCAGAAGAGTAAGGTGGGTGTTCCTGATTAGCACATGATCAGGTCATAAGCAGAGGTCCCGGTTCAAAACAGTGTGCTTCACACCTTTTCCCTGCCAGGACACAGCACTAGGCACAATCCTGCACCTGCTAAGTATCTTTAAAAAAATTTGGCCCATCACTTAGCCTGTCTTTATTGATTATTGCCCCTTATGTGATTGAGTTTTACACCCCTGGTCTATGTAATAAAATGACTGTCTGGCTATATGTATAAAGGTCTGAAGTGGTATCAGCAGGGGTGCCCCTACCATGAAGCAAAGTGTAACATTTGCTCAGGGCGTGCCCCTGTGTTAAGGCAGCCCTCCATTCCACCAGTAACTGTTAGTCAGCCCACCATACCCACCTCCACAAGCCATGCTTGTGTTCCCTGATGAAGCAATGCCTTCTTCACGTGCCGCCCCTGCCTCCCCCCCATGTCTGCCAATAGGCGGCATTAAAAGTATTTTCAGGTGTCAGATAAAATGGTTGTTAACAGCCTTTATTCTGACATTGACAAGTGAGGTGCAGCAGACTGATGAAACAGGGGATGACACTACTTCCAACCCCCTGTTGTCCCCTTCCAAATGCTTTGTGCCAAAAAAATACACCCCTAATAGATCTAACAAAGTGGGAGATTCTCATGCTCAGTATCCACCTTATCTGACTACACCAGCACTAGTGATGGACACAAAACTGAACTCAAACTATTTGAACTAGTTTGTTTTTCGGACTCGCGGCTGTATTTTCGATAATTATTAAAAGTATCATTCGTTTTCGGTAACTCTTGAATGTATGGATCGTTTTCGCTAACCCTAGAATGTATCATTCGCTAACCCTCGAATGTAGCCTTCCATTTTTGGCAACCCTCAAAAGTATCTTAGTTTTCGGTAACCCTCAAATGTATGGATCGTTTTCGCTAACCCTAGAATGTATAATTTGCTAACCCTCGAAAGTATTGTTAATTTTCGATAATCCTTGAAAGTATTGTTCGATTTTGCCCATCTCTAACCAGCACCATGTCAGGAACTGGCCTACTCAGCCTACCCAGGTTTTCTCTCATCATAGTACTCAAGTTGAATAAGCAGATGTTATTCCCACTCAGGTGTACCATTAGTAATACCCCTGATTTATTTAAACTTCCAAAATCCCCACTGACGACCTGTCCCATGTTAGGCTGACTAATCAACCAAACTGTGGGATGAGACAGGCCTAAAAAGAGAAAATATGAATTAGTCACCATGTCTGGCTTAACATAACCCAAAATGTAGCTTAAATTCCACTTTAGGCACCTAAACAAATATAACTATTAATTTTCAAGCCAACGAATCTCTGGTCCTTCAGTTCATCTCCCCCATAACACATGCTCCCCATTTCTTATTCATAAACAGGTTGCTACTAGTGCTTTCTAGGCATTTGGTCTATATGGAAACACAGCCATGGTAGATATGATAAATAAGAATATAGAATTACTTACCGTACCTGTATTTATTACTTTATTATACCGAATCTGCAATTTTGGAAGCAATTTACAGTTTGTCATGTAGGAACCAAACACTGTCACCGTCCTAACAGGGTCAGTTGGTATTAGGTAAAATCACGGGGAAGATCTATTACCATTATATTATCTAGTGTTATTTTACCTTTAAATGGTTGTTTATTTGGGAGAAGTCAAGGAAATGCGTGGGAAGGAAGAAAAATAATGTTACAGGAAAACACAATTATCGCTCATCCAGAAAACCTCTTTATCTGCAAGAATAATGAATTGTGTCAGGGACTAAATCTGATACCGCAAACAAATGAAATGTTGAAGAAGGTTGACACGTGAACTAGGTTTGAAACTGAAAAAGCTTCATGGCATAAGTCAGAGAAAAACTAAAATACAATAATATAGCAAATATGAGAAATCTGTGTACTACATATCTGTTGTATTTACGGTAATTAGATCAACTGGATTTGAAGTTTAGTTCTTGAAGACGTTTCACTAGTCATCCGACTGGCTTTCTCAATTCAGAATGACTTGTACAAGAATCTTTGGCAATTATGTACCCTGGAAAATCCCAATTAGCATATCACAGCCAGGTGTTAAGGGCGTGATTGGATAGTGGCTAAGAGGTGTTATAGGAACGCCCAGAGTAAGGTGTCAAAACAGCATTGTACATGGCAGACAGTTGGTGTCAAACCCCCCACCTCTATTAAGGCTTGGTTTCTTTATTTTCATATAAATGGCCTCCTTAACACCTCTCTTGAACCAGTCACGTTCCTTTGCCAATATGTTAACATTACAACCTTCAAAGGTATGTCCTTTATCCTTAAGATGCTGAGTCCTGACCCGAGGAATTGGCTCTTCTGTGCTGGGCCATACGTTGATGCAGTTGCTGTTTGGTCTCCCCCACATAAAAATCAGAGCATTCTTTACTGCAGGGGGGGGGGAATACACCCTGACTCCAAATCCCTGGATAAACCAGAACTATATCTATTAGTATATCTATTAATGCCAGTAATTCTCAATATTTTTTAGCTTTAAAAACTTATTTAGCCCACTTTTATGTAAATTAACTTGCCATTACCACATCTGCTGGAAGACAGTTCCACAGTTTCACCATTATTACTGTAATGAAACCTTTCCTAACCTGAAGATTGAACTTCTTCTCTTCTTATCTGTACACAAGTCCTCTGATTATGACCTATGATATTAGATAAAAAAAATTAAGCAAGCTTAGGTTGCTTGGTTTTTATGAGGAAGTAAGTAGAAATTTAGACTCTGGCATAGCAGTAGATGTAGTTTACTTGGATTTTGCAAAGGCTTTTGATACAGTCCCCCATAGGCGACTAATGTATAAGCTAAGGTCTGTTGGTCTGGGGAGTCACATTTGTACATGGATAGAAAATTGGTTGATGAATAGGATGCAGAGAGTAGTTGTTAATGGGGCTTCATCATTATGGACTAAAGTGCTAAGTGGGGTGCCACAGGGTTCTGTGCTGGGGCCGCTTCTATTTAATCTATTTATTAATGATTTGAAAGTGGGTATTGTAAGCAAGGTTTCTGTGTTTCTGACGACACAAAACTTTGTCGACCATTAAAAACTTCATAGGATGTGCAATCGTTGCAGGGGGATCTAGATAGATTGTCACATTGGGCTGCTAAGTGGCAGATGAAATTCAATGTTATGTTGATAAATGTAAGGTGATGCATTTTGGACTTAAAAATCCTTGTGCTACTTATACTATAAATGGCTCTGTGGTAAGTGAATCCCTGTTGGAAAGGGATCTTGGAATTTTGGTGGATAACAAACTTAAAGGAAGCAAGCAGTGCTAGGCGGCAACAGCCAGAGCCAGCATGGTATTGTCTTGTATAAAGAGAGGTATGGATTCAAGGGAGGAAAATGTAACTCTTTACAGGCATCGGTAAGGCCTCATTTGGAATATGCAGTGCAATTTTGGAATCCTGTGTACAAAAAGGACATCTTCGAAATGGAAAGGGTTCAGAGAAGGGCAACTAAATTAATAAGGGCACTGGGGGAGCTTGAATATGAATAGAGACTGGAAAAGTTACAATTATGTACGCTGGAGAAAAGGCGCTTGCGTGGGGATATGATTACTGTGTATAAATACATTAACGAGCCATACAATAAACTATCTGGGGCATTGTTCACCAAGAGAACATGTCAGAGGACACGTGGCCATCCCTTAAGACTTGAAGAAAAAAGGTTTAGGCTTCAAGCTCGGAAAGGTTTTTTCACTGTGAGAACGGTAAAGCTATGGAACTGTCTTCCAGTGGACGTTGTTATGGCAGGTTCATTGGTCAGTTTAAAAAAAAAGCTGGATGAGTTTCTGCAAACAAGGAATGTTGCAAGTTAATGGTATTGATACATAAAGTAGAGTTTATCCAGGGAAATTTCCGATTGCCACTTGAAGTCAGGATCAACAGTTAGGCAGGAAATGAGGATATTGCTAGATGGGTTGGACAGAATGGACGTATGTCTTTATTCAACCTCAAATACTATAAACTATAAACTTTTGGGAGTCCTAAGCCCCCTTCATCAGGCTGGATGTTACAAAAGAAACTGAGAAATCACAAACTTATTTACCCATTGGGACAGTAAACAAATTGAACAGATGACCAGGTACAGATACAGACTCGGGGGGTGGAGGAAAAACAGTAGTGGAGGTGTGAAATGGGCACATAATGCGAGAACAGTGTCCTTTGAAATGGAAAGTGTCTTTTGAAATGTATTAAATAATTCAAGACAGTGTCCTGGTGAGTGGGTTTAGTCTGGGTGGGGATGTAGAATAAGTTGATATTTGGCCATAAAACTCATGTCCCTATTAAGTCCACAGTTTAGGGAATTACATTTCTGAATGAATTTGTATTCCCATTCCTTACGCTGTATTTGATTGTGAAAATTGCCCATCAGAATGGTGATCTTGAGGTCTTTCATACTGTGGCCTCTATTTCAAAAGTGCTCAGCCACAGGGGCATCCGTTAATCTGTGCATGATGTTGAATCTATGGGACTTCATCAATTTCTGCAGTGTTTGTCCTGTTTCTCCCACATAGAAACCCGTGTTAGGGCACATCATGCACATTATTAGATACAGCACATTGGCGGAACCACGGGAGAATGATCCTTTAATTTAATGAATTTGTTTACAATGTGGCATATATATTGGGTCTGTTGTCTGGATGTGTGCAAGGGTTTCACATCTAGGTTGTTTTGCCCAGGGAGCTGTGTACCAATAGGCATTTCAAATTAGAGGGTTGTCGGTATGCCAGGAGTGAAAAGCACTGGGAATATGTTTTTTAATCTGTCATCGCTTTGTAGTGTGGGATAGAGTCCTTTTATGATTTGTCGTAGGATCTCCAGGTGTGGACTGTAAAAGACTACAAGGGGAACACGGTTGAAGTTTTCATCTCTTACTTATGGCTAACACGGAACAAACCTCAACTATTATAAAGTGATCATATCCCCACGCAAATGTTGCTTCTCTAATGTAGGGCCTGCATAGTCAAGGCCCTCAATTCCCATTATTATTTTAGTTGTCCTTCTCTGAACTGCTTCTATTTCCAAGATGTCCCTTTTGTATATGGGATTCCAAAACTAGTATAGTATAGTATAGTATAGTATTTGAGGTTGAATAAAGACGTCCATCCAGTCCAACCCATCAAGCAATACCCTCATTTCCTGCCTAGCTGTTGCCTTAAAAAAAAAACTGTTGCAAAAAACCCCTCCAAATTTATGAAGGGGGAAAAAATTCCTTCCTGAATCCAAGTGGCAATCGGAAATTTCCCTGGATCAACTCTACTTTATGTATTAATACCAGTAACTTGCAACATTCCTTGTTTGCAGAAACTCATCGAGCTTTTTTGTAAACTGTCCAATTAACCTGCCATAACAACGTCCACTGGAAGACAGTTCCATAGCTTTACCGTACTCACAGAGAAAAACCCTTTCCGAACTTAAAGCCTAAACCTTTTATCTTCAAGTCTTATGGGATCTCCTCGTGTCCTCTGACATGTTCTATTGGTGAACAATGCCCCAGATAGTTTATTGTATGGCCCATTAATGTATTTCTACACATCATATCACCACTCAAGCAACTTTTCTCCAGCGTACATAATTCTAACTTATCCAGTCTCTTCATATTCAAGCTCCCCCAGTCCCCTTATTAATTTAGTTGCCCTTCTCTGAACCCATTCCATTTCAGAGGTGTCTTTTTTTTAACACAGGATTCCAAAATTGCACTGCATATTCCAAATAAGGCCTTACCAATGCTTTGTAAAGAAGGAGAATAACATTTTCCTCCCTTGAACCCATACCTCTCTTTATACAAGACAAATACCATGCAGGCTCTGGCTGTTGCTGCCTGGCACTGCTTGCTACCTTTGAGTTTGTTATCCCCCAAAATTCAAAGATCCCTTTCCAACAGGGATTCACTTAACACAGAGCCATATATATATCTTTATATAAGCCTTTATCTTGCTAGCTCTAACCATTGCATCTGGCACTGCATGATACAGATAAGTCTGTAACAACTGGCTTATTTTTGAGAATACTGCTTTTGTATGTGTTATTTTAATGCAGTTTTCTTTGGTCTATTTCCTGCCTTTAGAGCTATCATGTGTATAAAGTTAAAAAAAAACAAACAAACAAAAAAAAACCAGTTAAATTAAATAGTACTTAGACAGGGATATATGAGTGGTAATTCCTACCTCCAAATGTTGGCCCTGTAAGACTGACTGCATATGATGATACCCTCGCACTGTTGACCTGAATTGGTGACAATTTCTTGGCCTATCCCCCTTAGCGGACTGCTGCCAAACCATTTTATTAATAAAGAGACAGACTCCAGTGTTGGGTGTATAAACGGCCACAGCTTTTTTATTTATTATTTACATGATATGCATATCTTTGCATATTCCTTAATCCCACTGGTCCTTGCAAACTTGTATAACCATGGTTGCTATGGCAACCCCATAAACCAGCTGACACCAATCAATTCCTTCCTTGTTTGTATGCCAACCTCCTGTTAGGGAGGGCATGTAAACTGCCACCATGTCTGTCTGCAAGGACCCCACCGCCACTAGGGGTCGAGTGTAAGCCTATACTCGACCCCGGCCGCCACCCAACAATTGAATTGCCCTTTCAATCCCTTTCTGTAGGCCCAATAGGAAAATATCCAAGCCAATATCGTTAAGATGGATACCATCATCTCTAAGCAGCGATTTGTTATCGCCTTCGAGCTGACGGTGCTGAATGGCTATACCTCCCATTGCTCGTACAAAACGAGATATCCTTGTATTTAGCACCTGCCTGCTGCGCTCTATTGCTAATGGATTTCTGTCCCCCAACCAGGATACTCTTGGTATGATTTCTGACCATACGACAACCACTGATGAGAACATCTCAACCATACGTGCAAGATCTGCCTTGATCATGGTGATCAATTTTACCAAACCGACTGTAACATCTACATGTTTAGTTAATACTGTTTCTTTAAGGCATAGAGGCAAGCTGGGAAAAAGGGGCAGTATCAGGAAGTAAGCTAGGGAATAGCATGGGATGAGAAAGTGTGATGTACCTGTTGCTCTGTTTGAATAAATCAAGTTCCCTCTACATTCCAAGTGTTTTCTTGCTCTTGAACAATATAACAAGGGAGACATAACAACTGGCGACGAGGATTAAAGACTTTAACCCTGTGAGTACCAGCACACTTACCATTGTGACTACCTGTACCAGTCCTCCACATACAGGACCCAGTTATACTCACTTGCCTGTCACTGTCCATCTACAGCAGACTGCACAGCTCTCATTCTACTTTCTGCACTGTTCAGTTTAACTCTATCACTGCTGCTTCAAAAGTAAAGTTAATATGGCTGAGCAACTCCACACCTTCCCCAACTTTGATTTGTCTGATACCAATAATCTTGCACAGAACTGGAAAAAATGGCTACTCCGTTTTGACAATTTCCTGGAGGCCATGGCCATCACAGAGGATAAAAGAAAGAAAGCTTTATTACTTCATTATGCTGGTTCTGCTGTTTATGACATTTACTGCACCTTACCTACAGACAGTGCTACTGACTACTCAAAATGCTCTAAAGCACTAACTGAATATTTTAATCCTAAGCAAAACATCAGATATGAAAGATACAAGTTCAGAATTGCTAAACAACTACCCCAGGAGACCATGGACTCCTTTGTCACCCGTTTAAGACAATTAGCACAAAGCTGCAATTTTGCTGATGTTGATGATGAAATCACATCACAAAGGGCATGTAAACCGCCACCATGTCCGTCTGCAAGGACCCCACCGCCACTAGGGGTCGAGTGTAAGCCTATACTCGGCCCCGGCCGCCACCCAACAACTGAATTGCCCTTTCAATCCCTTCCTGTAGACCCAATAGGAAAATATCCAAGCCAATATCGTTAAGGTGGATACCATCATCTCTAAGCAGCGATTTGTTATCGCCTTCGAGCTGACGGTGCCGAATGGCTATACCTCCCATTGCTCGTACAAAACGAGAAATCCTTGTATTTAGCACCTGCCTGCTGCGCTCTATTGCTAATGGATTTCTGGCCCCCAACCAGGATACTCTTGGTATGATTTCTGACCATACGACAACCACTGACGAGAACATCTCAACCATACGTGCAAGATCTGCCTTGATCATGGTGATCAATTTTACCAAACCGACCGTACACAGATCGTTACCCCCAGCATGTATCACTAGGACCACTGGACCCCTCTCTCTCCGACTAACAGCAAAGACTTCAGATAGTAAACGGAGCCATCGTAGTCCCCGAATTCCTCTCCAATGAATCTCGATGTCTTGAAATCCTAGATGAGAACCACCCGGTCGAATTTCGGCTCGCTCTTTTGCCCAGTGGATAAAAGAGTGACCCATTACCCATACAATGGGCCTCTCTGCTCCTATAACGAAAAATTCAATTAGTAACTAGGTTTGGGCGTATATAACGCGCAACACAGTCTGACCGCCATCTACCTATTTGTTTAACTTGCGCATTAGAAAACCCCAAACTACTAGCCTCTGTAGCTGCTCCTATTCTAAACGAATGGGTACCGAATTCCTTCGGGTTCAGACCCAAGCGCTGTAGGGCCGACTTGAGGACTGCCTCAAATTGAAATTTCGTTAGCGGAGTTCCGTCCGCATGAATGAAAAATTGGGAGCCCTCACTTCTTATTTGCAAAAATTTTTTAAGATTCGCTACTGGGCAGCACTGTGACTCAAGGGGGAATAGAGAGAAGCATGCACCTGAACCAAATACGTCTGTTTTTGATCTCTGAACGTGGACCTGTACTAGTGAGTCGCTAACTGATATATCTTCCTTATTTAGACCTCCTGGTTTCGAATGGCTCATCGGTATTAACTCGCTAATACGGAGTGCTCCAAAGAATGCTAAAACGAAGCTGGATCTAAACAAGGCAAATTCGTAGTTGTCTTTACATACCTGTTCTAAAGTTAGCCATAAATGGGATAGCAGAGCGAAAGAGATCAGTCTCCTGGAATCCCTTGACCTGTGTTCCTTCTTCCAACCTCTGAGGATGGATGAAATAGCAAATTCTTTTGTAGAATCTTTCCATCCCCTTCCATCTTTAAAGAAAAAGGAAACACCTGCCATTCTATGCTGAGCCACCGCTGCTGAACATCCTCTACTACGGAGCAGAGAAAGGTATGTTAATGTGCATTGTAGGCGGGTTTGGTCGTCACTCCATTGCTTTCCCTTTGACACTTCCATCCACTCCCCCCAAGCCTTACCGTGGTTGTTCCATGTCGATTGGGCCACCGAGTTTTTGATCAGGATAGGTAGATCTCCTCCGAGATTATCCAGAGGTCTTCAGGACACCGGACTCCATTCGCCTCTGCCTGAGGAGCTAACTGCCGGAACACCTGCCAATTAAATCGGGATAAGGCGTCAGCTATTTTGTTTTGGCTGCCTGGGATATGCTTTGCTTTGAACCAGATGTTAAACTCAAGGCATCTTAGTACTAGGTAGCGAAGTAGGGCCAGGACATTGGGAGAAGAAGTGGAGAAGTTATTGATGGCCTGTACTACGCTCATATTGTCGGACCAAAAACTTATCCTCCTATTCCTCATCTCCTTGCCCCATATTTCCACCGTTACTACTATGGGGAACAGTTCTAGCAAGGTTAAGTTTTTACACCATCCTCTTATCATCCAACTATCTGGCCATGTACCTGCACTCCACTTCTTCCCAAAAATTGCTCCAAAGCCGCTGGCACCAGCTGCGTGCGGTTGTTCTAAGTCCCTATTGGTCACCTCTTTCTCAATCCAACAGGTGTGGCCATTGTACGTGTTTAGGAATGACTTCCACACATGTAAATCCGAGTTTTGTGCCCTGTTCAGTCTAATATGGTGTGAGGGGCTTGATAGGCCCCTTGTCGCCAAAGCTAGCCTGCGACTAAAAATCCTACCCATTGGCATTACTCTGCATGCAAAAACCAAAGACCCTAGTAAGGATTGAACCTGTTTTAGTGTTACCTTCTTAGCTTCTATGAAATATTCAATCAGCTTCCGTATTTCCTCCACTTTCGTGGATGGAAGTCGGAATACCATATTCACGGAGTCTATTTCAATACCTAAGAAGGACAGCACCTTCACAGGGCCAGTTGTTTTCTCTGCCGACAATGGGACACCTATTTTTTTTATGAGGAAGCTAAAGGTGGAGATTACTCACAATGGGAGGAACCACCAGGGCCTACGAAGATAAAATCATCTAAGTAGTGTTTTACCGCCCTGGATCCCGTTTCGTATTGAACCATCCATTCCAGGAAGGAACTGAACAGATCGAAGTATGCACATGATATGGAACATCCCATTGGTAAGCACATATCATAATAATACTGTCCCTCCAGCTGACAGCCCAGCAGATGGAAGCAGCTATGGTGTACCGGTAGTAGCCTGAAAGCTGATTCAATGTCAGATTTTACTAGCAATGTGCCCTGCCCTGCTTCCCTGACTAGATCTACTGCTCTGTCAAAGGATACACATGAGACCGATGTTATATCTTTTGATATCCCATCATTAACACTGGCAGGGCCAACCTTTGACGGAATTCCTCGTCATATCTCCACCAGGCTGCTCCTCCATGCATCTTGTATGCCCCAAATATTTGATCCAGATACACGAATAGATCGGCACACTTTTCCGGGTGTTTCTTACCTATCAGGCTGGCCAATACACAGAACGCCTGTAACCAATTGCCAAAAGTTTTTGCCACTTTTGGTTCTTTTTCTTTGCCTTTTTCAAATCTCCTCTCTTTGTCCACCGATAAGCTATCGACGGATATAAGTGACCATATGTCCACATACTCCCCTTTATATATTTTGTCTTTTTGTTCCTCTGATAAGTGGGAGCCTAATGGTGCTAACCCACAGAAAAAGGCCTCCTTGAATGCCTCCGCATCCATTACCGCTTGCACAGGCGGGGGTGGGGTTGCCCCCCCTGGAGTTAAACTAAGGGTGTCCGCCCTTGGTGCGGGTACCCCGGCTTTTGCCATCATGGCCCTTAGCATAGCCAGCCATTCCCCCTCATTCTGAGGTCCCCCCAGAGCTCCCCCCCATGCCCCGGCACAAGACAACTCATGGTTTGCAGGGTCACTCGATGGCCCCCATGATGCCGATGGGTCCGATGACTGTTGCTGGCTTGACCTCCAAGTTGGCTCGTGGGGTGGTTGGCTCCTATTCCCACCATCCCTGCTTGCAGACGTGTGACCGTGCCTTGAGGAGACTCTGTGGTGAGACCTCTTAGGTGGTGGCGACCCAGAAGTATCCGAGCTGGTGTATCGCCTTCACACAGGCGCGCCCCTTATTGGCGCCCTGGAGTGGTGGCAGGAGCACTCTCCTTCGCTCCTATTCCGACTTTCGGCTACTTGCCTGTCGCGGCTTACCCCTTGCCTACCTCGCCTTCCGCCATGACTCGCCGTTCCTCTAGATGACTCAGAGGATGGGCTTCTCCTATTTCTCCTAAACCTTCTCCCCCAATCCTCCCTCCTTGCTCCTTGTTGCTCTTCCCTGATATCACCCCTTATTACCTCTATTTCCCTGATCACTGACGGGGTGCGTCTTACTGTAGACCGAGTGTCAACGAAGTCCAGCTCGCCCTCTTCGGCTGAGCCGTGTTGTTCTGCTCGGTCCATATTGGCCCTCATTTCGGCTGCTGCCACAAATTCGTCCAGTGAGGGGAATAACCTTGAAGGTCCTGGCTCCACTTCCCTCCTCTCCCCCCTGGCTTGCGCTGGTGCCTCGTGACCACATGCCCTAATTGCTACCCTCCCTGGTTGACTGGTGCTCGCTGCTGCCTGGCTTCCTGCTGCCTGGTTCCCTATGACCTGTCTCCCTGAGTTGGCTGCTGTTTTTGCCTGTTTCTGGCTTGTGGCCCGCTTTTTTGTTTGTGGGCGCTGTGCCTTAGGGGCAGTCGCCCCTCTGCGCCTAGGTGTGGGAGAAGGATCGGGGTTAAATCTTGATGGGGGGTGGGATCTCCTAGGTGGCCTACTGGTCTGGCAAGCGGCCAGCCTGCCTGTCCTTTCCCCTGCCGCTGGGGCCCCCTGTGCTACTGCTGCTGGGGGTTGGTTGCTCCCCAGCAGCTGTCTTATCCACTCAGCTCCCTCCCTCCCCATCCTCTCTAAGACCTGCTTTTGAAGATCGTCTAGCTCCGACATCGCTCCTTTTTCTTCTTGTTTGGTGTTCGTGGCTGGTTAATCGCGCTTAAAAGCACGTTATGGCAGCCTGCAATGCCGCAATGCCTTACTGGGAACGGGCGCGCGAAGCCGAAAGAGCCGCCACTGAGGTACACAGCCCTCATTTAGCCTATTCGGCACACTACCCCACAGGAGCACCAGACCTTCCTCCTGGCTTCAGCATTATCTTTAACACAGGACTAGTCCAGGACTAACCTGGCAAATAAAAACTGTACGTGCTCAACAAAACAATATTGTGAGGTAGAAATAATTAATGCTACCTTTCTGCTCTAGGTAATTTCCATTTTTAAAAAAGGTTAAATTTTACAGTATAGTTATATTCTAAAGGGCATCTATACTGAAACAAATGTTTTTTAAAATTGTCCTTTAATGGAAATTATTATTCTTACAAACTATCTCTGTACCAGGAACCTGGAGCAGACGTTCCGGGGAACCTATGTCTGTGTCAGGTGTGAGTGGGTTGCCCGTTTGGAAGCTGAGGTGAAGAGTCTAAGGGGGCAGCTTGCAGCATTGCGGGGATTGGCAGAACTGGGGGGTCAGCAGCACTGGCTGGGCCGTATAGGGTGGTGGAAGACGGGGACAAGATAAGGAAGGATGAGGAAGAGGGGTGGTAGTTTTGTTAGGGTTACTAGGGGAAGTGGGGGACGGAAGAGTAGAGGGGCTTCTTCCCAGATTGTCCATCCCAACAGATTTGCCGCCTTAGGTAATGAAGTGGAGGAGGACACCTCGGAATTAGCGTGTATGGAGGGGGCTAGTCCCTTGAGCACCCAGGGGACTGCCATCTCTGATACAAGGGAGGAGGAACGAAGGGTCAGGAATGCAAGGCAGGTGGTAGTGGTAGGGGCTCCATTATAAGGAAGGTAGATAGGGTAATCTGCCGCCAAGACCCTACATGCCGAACTGTGTGTTGCCTGCCTGGTGCTAGGGTTCGGCATGTGGTGGATCGTGTAGACAGATTATTGGGTGGGGCCGGGTGTGACCCGGCGGTCTTGGTTCACATTGGTGCCAATGACAAAGTTAGAGGTGGAGGTGAGGTCCTTAAACATGATTTCCGAGAACTAGGGGCCAAGATAAAAGCAAGGACCTCCAAGGTAGTGTTTTCAGAAATACTACCGCAGCCACGTGCTAAGCCAGGGAGACAGCGGGAGCTTAGGAGCATTAATGCGTGGCTAAGAGAGTGGTGTAAGGAAGAAGGGTTTGGGTTTATTGAGAACTGGGCAGACTTTGCTGTCGGCTACAGGTTCTTTAGTAGGGATGGGTTGCACCTCACTGATGGTGGTGCAGCTGTTTTAGATTGTCCAGGAGGAAAGCAGGGTGTAGATAGGCCAGTGGTGGGTGGAAAGGGGGTGGGGCTAGCATAGGGGATAGGGAGGAATGTGTATCAAAGTGTACGAATAAATTACAGGATCATAATCTAAAATGTATGTTTGCAAATGCGAGAAGCCTGGCTGACAAAATGGGTGAATTGGAATTGATGGCTTTGAATGAAAAGTATGATGTAATAGGTATAGCAGAAACGTGGTTGAACAGTTCTCACGACTGGGCTGTAAATATAGATGGATATGCCTTGTTTAGGCAGGACAGAAAAAAAAGGAAAGGGGGAGGAGTATGTGTATATGTTAAAAAAGAATTGAAGCCAAATTTAAAAGAAGAGATAGCTGGTGATATGGATGATAAAGTGGAGGCAATACGGGTGGAATTAGGCAACAGGAAAGGGGGTAATGTCATTGTTGGTGTCTGCTATAAGCCGCCAAATGCTAGCAGAGAGGAGGTGAGTCAACTTCATATGCAGTTGGCAAGGGCTGCAAGTTTGGGGAGTGTGCTCATTATGGGGGACTTCAATTACCCTGACATTGATTGGTGTGGTGGAACTGCCATCACAGAAAAAGGCGATGAGTTCCTGAATTTGCTGCAGGATCATTTTCTCTCACAGGTGTGTTGAGGTTCCTACTAGAAAAGGAGCTCTGTTGGATCTGGTAATATCTAACATTGTGGAGCGCATTATAGATATAAAGGTAACTGGAGGCTTAGGGAATAGTGACCATGAAATAGTGGCATTGTAGACTTTGTTATCGAAAGGAAAAGTGCGCTGGGTTAACAAGACATTTAATTTCAGGAAAGCAAATTTTCCCAGGTTAAAAGCAGCTCTTCAGAATGTCAACTGGGCTAATGTATTATCAGTAAAGGTACTGAACAGAAGTGGACTGTGTTCAAGGGATTTTAAGCCACTTCACATCTAAATTTATACCCTTGAAATAAATGTAAAAAAAATAGAACCGCGCCCATGTGGCTGAATTCTGATGTAAAGAGGCAAATGGTAAGGAAGAAAAAGGCATTTAAAACCTTTAAGGCCGAGGGACCGGAAAGTGCCTTATGGAGTATAAAAACTGTAACAAGGAGTGTAAGAAAGCAATCAAACTAGCTAAAATTAATAATGAAGTTAGGATAGCTGAAGAAGCATCACTAAGCCTAACTTTTTTTAAGTATATTAATAGTAAGAAGATAAGGACTGAGAATGTGGCACCATTAATTAATGGGGATAAGTTAGTTAGGGAGGATGGCGATAAGCAAATGTCTTGAATAGTTTTTTTCCTCTGTATACACTATGAAGATCCAAGTACAGATATCATAGAGTGTATAGTAGCAATAAAGGTATACAAGATTCAAGTTCACTTTGGTTAACCGAGGATATGGTACGAAAGAACTAAATAAGGTTAATATTAGTAAATCTCCTGGACCGGATAATACATCCTCGTTACTTAAGGAGCTAAGTTCAGTTTTTATCTAGGCCATTGTTTCTTATTTTTGCTGATTCCCTCATGTCCGGTGGTGTGCCTCTGGTTGAAAAAAGGCTGATGTTATTCCAATATTCAAAAGGGTAGTCGTTCACAGCCGGGTAATTACAGGCCTGTAAGTTTAACTTCAGTGGTGGGGAAGATCCTGGAAGTTTAATAAGGGAACATGTTCTAGAGTATGTTTCAAGGACTGACATTATATAGTAACCAGCATGGATTTAGGAGAATAGATCTTGTCAAACTAACTTGCTTGGCTTTTATGAGGAAGTAAGTAGAAATTTAGACTCTGGTATAGCAGTAGATGTAGTTTACTTGGATTTTGCAAAGGCTTTTGATACAGTCCCCCATAGCGACTAATGAATAAGCTAAGGTCTGTTGGTCTGGGGAGTCACATTTGTACATGGATGAAAATTGGTTAAAGAATAGGATGCAGAGAGTAGTTGTTAATGGGGCTTCATCATTATGGACTAAAGTGCTAAGTGGGGTCCCACAGGGTTCTGTGTTGGGGGCCGCTTCTATTTAATCTATTTATTAATGATTTGGAAGTGGGTATTGTCAGCAAGGTTTCTGTGTTGCTGACGACACAAACTTTGTCGACCATTAAAAACTTCAGAGATGTGCAATCGTGTCAAGGGATCTATAAATTATCACATGGGCTGCTAAGTGGCAGAATTCAATGTGGATAAATGTAAGGTGATGCATTTTGGACTTAAATACTTGTGCTACTTATACTATAAATGGCTCTGTGTTAAGTGAATCCTGTTGAGGAAGGGATCTTGGAGTTTTGGTGGATAACAAACTTAAAGGTATCAAGCAGTGCCAGGCGGCAACAGCCAGAGCCAGCATGGTATTGTCTTGTAAAAGCGAGGTATGGATTCAGGGAGGAAATGTAATTCTCCTCTTTACAAGGCATTGGTAAGGCCTCATTTGGAATATGCAGTGCAATTTTGGAATCCTGTGTACAAAAAGACATCTTTGAAATGGAAAGGGTTCAGAGAGGGCAACTAAATTAATAAGGGGATTGGGGGAGCTTGAATATGAAAGAGGAGCCTGGAAAAGTTACAATTATGTACGTTGGAGAAAAGGCGCTTGCGTGGGGATATGATTACTGTGTATATACATTAACGGGCCATACAATAAACTATCTGGGGCATTGTTTCCCAATAGAACATGTCAAAGGACACGAGGACATCCCTTAAGACTTGAAGAAAAAAGGTTTAGGCTTCAAGCTCGGAAAGGTTTTTTTCACTGTGAGAACGGTAAGGCTATGGAACTGTCTTCAGTGGACGTTGTAATGGCAGGTTCATTGGTCAGTTTCAAAAAAAAGCTGGATGAGTTTTCTGCAAACAAGGAATGTTGCAAGTTACTGGTATAATACATAAAGTAGAGTGATCCAGGGAAATTTCCGATTGCCACTTGGAGTCAGGAAGGAATTTTTTCCCCCTTCATAAATTTGGTGGGGTTTTTTTGCCTTCCTCTGGATCAACATTTTTGGCAGGAAATGAGGATTTGCTAGATGGGTTGGACTGGATGGACGTTGTCTTTATTCAACCTCAAATACTATACTATACTATACTATACTATACCATTAGTTTGTTGATCTGCCCCTTCAGGAAAGAAACCTTTCCACCTGAAGATGAAAACTTCTTTTCTTCCAATCTTAAAGATGTCCACGAGTCCTCTGATATGACCTATTCATGAACAATGTCCAGAGAGTTTATTGTATGGCCCTTGATATATTGTATATACACACACTTTTATATATATATTATATGTATTATTTATTATTGTTTTATTGTTTTATCTATGATCTCATGGTAGTGCTCTTGCACACACCCACCGGGGCTACTTTTTAATTAGCACTAGGCTATTTAAGCCCACACTGTGTTGCTGTTCACATCACCTGATGAAGGGTTTGTTACCCCGAAACGTTGTTTTGATTTGCTGATGTTTGGCTATTAATAAACTATTCACCGTTTTGGAGTGCAAGTCTACCTGTGATACTTTATAGTTCAATAGCTTTACCGTTCTCACAGTGAAAAACCCTTTCCGACTTGAAGCCTAAACCTTTTTTCTTCAAGTCTTAAGGGATGTCCTCATGTCCTTTGACATGTTCTATTGGTGAACAATGCCCCCAGATAGTTTATTGGTATGGCCCGTTATGTATTTATACACAGTAATCATATCCCCACGCAAGCGCCTTTTCTCCAGCGTACATAATTGTAACTTTTTCCAGTCTCTCTTCATATTCAAGCTCCCCAATCCCCCTATTAATTTAGTTGCCTTCTCTGAACCCTTTCCATTTCAAAGATGTCCTTTTTGTACACAGGATTCCAAAATTGCACTGCAGTATTCCAATAGGCCTTACCAATGCTTTGTAAAGAGGGAGATAACATTTTCCCCTTGAAACCATACCTCGCTTTATACAAGACAATACCATGCTGGCTCTGGCTGTTGCCGCCTGGCACTGCTTGCTACCTTTAAGTTGTTTATCCACCAAAACTCCAAGATCCCTTTCCAACAGGGATTCACTTAACACAGAGCTATTTATAGTATAAGTAGCACAAGTATTTTAAGTCAAAATGCATCACCTTACATTTATCAACATTGAATTTCATCTGCCACTTAGCAGCCCAATGTGATAATCTATCTAGATCCCCTTGCAACGATTGCACATCCTCTGAAGTTTTTAATGGTCAACAAAGTTTTTGTGTCGTCGCAAACACAAAACCTTGCTGACAAACCCACTTCCAAATCATTAATAATAGATTAAATAGAACGGCCCAACACAGAACCCTGTGGCACCCCACTTAGCACTTTATCCATAATGATGAAGCGCCATTAACAACTACTATAGCATCCTATTCCTTAACCAATTTTCTATCCATGTACAATGTGACTCCCCAGCCCAACAACTTAGCTTATTCATTAGTCGCCTATGGGGGACTGTATCAAAAGCCTTGCAAATCCAAGTAAACTACATCTACTGCTATACCAGATTCTAAATTTCTACTTACTCTCTCATAAAAGCCAAGCAAGTTAGTTTTACAAGATCTTTCCTCCTAAATCCTGCTGGTTACTACTTATAATGTCAGTCCTTGAAACATACTCTAGAACATGTTCCCCTCATTAAACTTCCAGGATCTTCCCCCCCACTGAAGTTAACTTACAGGCCTGTAATTACCCGGCTGTGAACGACTAACCCTTTTTGAATATTGGAATAACATCCACCCTTTTTCCAATCCAGAGGCAACACCACCGGACATGAGGGAATCACAAAAATAAGAAACAATGGCCTAGATAAAACTGAACTTACTCCTTAAGTACCCGAGATGTATTTTATTCGGTCCGGAGATTATTAATATTAACCTTATTTAGTTCTTTCTGTACCTTACCCTCGGTTAACCAAAGTGAACTTGAATCTTGTATACCTTTATAACATAGTAATAGTAAACATAGTAACATAGTAATTAAGGTTGAATAAAGACATTCGTCCATCAAGTCCAACCTATTCCCTTTTTTTTTTTTTTTTTTTAACCCTACCTAACAGTTGATCCATCGGAAATGTACCCTGGATCAACCAGATCTATATGCATTAATACCAGTAATTCTCAATATTTTTTAGTTTTAGAAACTTATCCAAGCCTTTTTTAAAGTTATTCAATGAACTTGCCATTACCACCTCTGTTGGAAGACAGTTCCACATTTTCACACCGTTCTCACTGTAAAGAACCTCTCCTAACTTGAAGATGAAACTTCTTTTCTTCCAACCTTAAAGGATGTCCACGAGTCCTCTGATATGACCTATTAGTGAACAATTGCACCAGAGAGTTCACTGTTATGCCATTAATATATTTGTATAAGGTATCATGTCCCCACGAACCGCCGCTTCTCCAATGTAAACAGCCCTAACTGTCTAATCTGCCTGCATATTCAAGCCCCTCCATTCCCCTTATTAATTTAGTTGCCCTTCTCTGAACTGCCTCAATTTCCAAGATGTCCCTTTTGTATATGGGATTCCAAAACTGCACCCGCATTTTCAAATGTGGCCTTACCAGTGCCTTGTAAAGAGGGAGAATATATTTTTTCTCTCTTGATTCCATTCCCCTCTTTTACAAGACCAATATCTTGCTAGCTCTAGCTGTTGCTACCGGCATTGTTTGCTACAGCTAAGTCTGTATCTACCAGAACCCCCAAATCTTTTTCTCCATTTCAGATGCACTTAACACAGAGTTTTTATGGTGTAGGTGGCACGGGATTATTAAATCCCAAATGCATCACCTTACATTTATTAACATTGAATCTCATCTGCCATTCTGCTGCCCATTTGGATAATCTATCTAGGTCTGCTTGCAGCACTTGCACATCATTGGAAGTTTCCAAAGCTCTGCATAATTTAGTGTCATCAGCAAACACAGAGACCTTGCTCTCAATGCCCCCTTCTAAGTCATTTAGACTTATTGCTACTATACTCTATGATATCTGTACTTGGATCTTCTATAGTGTATACAGAGGGAAAAAAATTATTCAAGACATTTGCTTTATCGCCATCCTCCGTAACTAACTTATCCCATTAATTAATGTGCCACATTCTCAGTCCTCATCTCTTACTATTAATATACTTAAAAAAATGTTTAGGCTTAGTGATGCTTTCTTCAGCTATCCTAACTTCATTATTAATTTTAGCTAGTTTGATTGCTTTCTTACACTCCTTGTTACGTTTTTTATACCCCTAAAGGCCCTTTCCGTTCCCTCTGCCTTTAAAGGTTTTAAATGCCTTTTTCTTCCTTACCATTTGCCTCTTTACCATCAGAATTCAGCCACATGGGCGCGGTTTTATTTTTTTACATTTTATTTCCCAAGGGTATAAATTTTAGATGTGAACGGCTTAAAATCCCCTTGAACACAGTCCACTTCTGTTCAGTACTTTACCTGATAATACATTATCCCAGTTGACATTCTGAAGAGCTGCTTTTAACCTGGAAAATTGGCTTTCCTGAAATTAAATGTCTTTGTTAACCCAGCGCACTTTTCCTTTCGATAACAAAGTCCAATGCCACTATTTCATGTCACTATTCCCTAAGCCTCCAGTTACCTTTATATTATAATGCGCTTCACAATGTTAGATATTAACCAGATCCAACAGAGCTCCTTTTCTAGTAGGAACCTCAACCACCTGTGAGAGAAAATTATCCTGCAGCAAATTCAGGAACTCATCGCCTTTTTTCTGTGATGGCAGTTCCACCACACCAATCAATGTACTTGAAGTCCCCCATAATGAGCACTTGAAGTCCCCATAATGACACACCCCAAACTTGCAGCCCTTGCCAACTGCATATGAAGTTGACTCACCTCCTCTCTGCTAGCATTTGGCGGCTTATAGCAGACACCAACATGACATTACCCCCTTTCCTGTTGCCTAATTCCACCCATATGCCTCCCACTTTATCATCCATATTCTTTTTTAACATAAACACTACTCCTCCCCCTTTCCTTTTTTTTTTCTGTCCTGCCTAAACAAGGCATATCCTTCTATATTTACAGCCCAGTCGTGAGAACTGTTAAACCACGTTTCTGCTATACCTATTACATCATACTTTTCATTCAATGCCATCATTTTTCCAATTCACCCATTTTGTCAGCCAGAGCTTTCTCGCATTTGCAAACATACATTTTAGATTATGATCCTGTAATTTATTCGTACACTTTGATACCATTCCTCCCTATCCCCTATGCTAGCCCCACCCCCCTTTCCACCCACCACTGGCCTATCTTCTTGAAGAGAACTAAACTTCAAGTCTAGTTGATCTAACGAATACAACAGTATACCATGACCTGGATGAAATGAGAACCTTTACAAGCGATTCCAAAACTGCACCACATATTCCAAATGAGTCCTTACCAGTGCCTTGTAATAGGGGAATAATATTTTTCTCTCTTGATCTATTCCCCCTCTTTATCCAAGACAATATCTTGCTACTCTAGCTGTTGCTGCTCTCTTATCTGCCAGAAAACCCAAATCTTTTTCCATTAGAATTTACATGACCGTTCATTTTTGGCGTAGGTGGCACAAGGATTGTTAAACCCCAAATTATCACCTTACATTATCAACATTAAATCTCATTTTCCACTCGCTGCCCATTTTACGTCTGCTTGCAGCAATTGCACATAATTTGAAGTTTCCAAAGCTCTGCATAGTTTCATCATCGTTATAACAGTCCTAAATTAACATTGCTAAACAGATCGGCAATTTAACTGATACCACACCTTTATGATGTGCCCTAATAGCTGTTGTCGTTCCCTGAATTCAAAAAATTTCAAAAAATTCGAAAATCTTTGACAATTCAAAAAGTTTGAAAAGGTCCGAAGTCACAGTTTTTTGACTCAGTGCTGGACTGGGACTTTTTGGTGACAATAATTAAATTTTTTTGATTGATGTTGAGTGATAGACCTGCTTAAGAATTCTGCAGGTGGAATCTAAGAATGGTCCCATTTAATACAAGGACAGATTCCTGAACGGGTCTAGATTCAAACTTGCACTCCTGCGATCACTGCACACATTACAATGTCAATCAACAGATTTAACATTAATTCTTTCTCATTGGCACTAAATTTAAGAAGCCGTCATAGCATTTAAGCGATACCGCACATTACGTTAATGTATGCAGCCAGCAGTATGGCCGCGATACATTTATGTACATTTATGACTGAACATTCCTTAATTAGCAAACGTTTCGGCCCGTAGAATACTATGCGTGTAGTAAACTACCACAATGGTATTCTATGGAGATCATATATCTACTACGATCGCATTCGTTAATTTACAATAATGATCGTAAATTAACGAATGTTAAATGATCGGAAATTACCAAATAAGGAAATGGAAAGGAAGAAAAAGACATTTAAAACTTAAGTCGAGGGAACGTAAAGGGCCTTTAGGGATTAAAAAAAAGAGTGTTAAGAATCAATCAACTAGCAAAATTAATAATGAGTTAGGATAGCTGAACAAAGCATCACTAAGCCTAAAAATGTTTTAAAGTATATTTACTTAGTACAATTTAAAACAATTAAATAAGGTTAATATTTATAAATCTCCTGGACCTGATAAATACATCCTCGTGTCCTTAGGGAGCTAAGTTCAGTTTATCTAGGCCATTGTTTCTTAATTTTGCAGATTCCCTCATGTCAGTGTTGTGCCTCTGGATTGGAAAAAGGCTGATGTTATTCCAATATTCAAAAAGGGTAGTCGTTCACAGCCGGGTAATTACCGGCCTGTAAGTAACTTCAGTGGTGGGGAAGATCCTGGAAAGTTTAATAAGGGAACCTGTTCTAGATATGACTGACATTATAAGTAGTAACCAGCATGGATTTAGGAGGGAATAGATCTTGTCAAACTAATTTGCTTGGCTTTTATGAGGAAGTGAGTAGAATGTAGACTCTGGCATAGTGTAGATGTATATACTTGGATTTTTGCAAAGGCTTTTGATACAGTCCCCCATAGGCGACTAATGTATAGCTGAGGTCTCTGGTCTGGGAGTCACATTTGTACATGGATAGAAAATTGGTTAATGAATAGATGCAGAGAGTAGTTGTTAATGGGGCGTCAGTACATGGACTAAAGTGCAGTGGGGTGCCACAGGGTTCTGTGTTGGGGCCGCTTCGGCTGTTATTAATGATTTGAAGTGGGTATTGTCAGCAAGGTTCCTGTTTTTCTGTTAAAACATTAAAGCTTCAGTGGCAGCGCAGGATTTTCAAGGGGATTCCTAACTGGGTTACCACTGAACAAGCCCAGAGGGAGGTTCATGACCGAATATATTCATGTGTTCTATTAATATGGATCATATAATAATAATATCATATAATTCTCTACTTGCCATGATTACATCACAGCTATCCAATCCAGATATTCCCCTTTACTTTGGTTATAAAGAATATTCATTAAAGATGAGTCACACAAAGGGATTTTCGGGCCAACCGCCAGATATTTCAGTGTATCGGGTCGGTGGGCCAAAAAATCTGAGGTGATTTCAGCAGCGGGAGGTGAATCTACTGTCGGTCGCCCATTTGCCTGGATTGGGATGAACGGCAATTTGACATGTCGGCAAATCATCACCGATCGTGTGGTCCATAGCCTAATGTTCTATTTTACAGATAAATCCAAATTGAACTACATTATCATTAGAGTCTTTTAAAGTCTGTGACATTGACGGTGGGATCTGCAGAATTTGCTGGAGCCGATAACATTGTACCATGCATGGGCACATTGAACAATCAGTCTGTATAATAATATATATGGAACGATCACTCCCCGTGGCTTAACTACTGCCCCCGACACAAGTAGGACCTGCCACAAGCCCTAATCTTTGCAGGGACCAGCCATTTAAACAGATAGCACACGCACATTCAGTTCGGAAGTCGGGTCCGGTCTTTTAAACAGCTGATCGTATGTTTCCTCATACGCTTGATCAGCTGGTCACTGCACAGATGTGAATGGCTGCAGAGTTCTTTGTAGAGGGAGGGGGGTGTCAGGGGTCCAGCCTTCAATCTCGCGGGGGTCCAGTTCCCTTCAGGTACGCTTCTGATCACTCCTGTTAAATTTCTTAATGTCCCTATTACCTGCTCACTAAGCCATCCCAGTGGAGTAGGTACAATAAGTGCTGTATATAAACCCATTTTCGGCAATCACCTCAGGGAGGGGTGTACATGAAGGCCCCGCCCCCCGTGAGTTTGGGGGCCGGCCCCTGACTCCCCTCCTCCCCTCCGCAGACTGCAAGATCTGTGCGCGACATGCAGGTTTTTAATCAGTTGATCGCGAATATGTATGAAACTACACGCAATCAGCTATTTAAAACTGGACCCGAACTTCCGGAACTGAACCGTTCAGAGAAGGGCAACTAATTAATAAGGGATTGTAATGGCAGGTTCATTGGACAGTTAAAAAAAGCTGGATGAATTTCTGCAAACAAGGAATGTTGTATTGTTACATAAAGTAGAGTTGATCCAGGGATATTTTCGATTGCCACTTGGAGTCGGAAGGAATTTTTTCCCCCTTCATAAATTTGGTGGGTTTTTTTTTGCCTTCCTCTGGATCAACAGTTAAGCAGGAATGAGGATATTGCTAATGGGTGTGACTGGATGGACGTATGTTTTTATTCAACCTCAAATACTATACTATCCTATTTTGTAAAATAGCTAGAAGGATACCACGCCTTTAACGTCAGTTTAATGATCGGTTAACAATCGTTAAACTGTATTGTTAGTTTCTAATTGGTTTAACTATTGTAATTTAGGATTATTTATCGTTAATTAACGATAACAATTTTATATTACCCGCTAGTGATCGTAAATTGCGTAGTGCGTTGTAGATTTGCTATACCCATAAATACCTTGCCTAGTTTACTACCGCATGGTATTCTATGACGAATATTCGTGAATACTGGACGCATGGCCGTACATCATCAATAACGAATTGTAGCGCTAAATTGTTATCCCATAGTTTACAAATAGGACCCTTGTGAGTAGGACATGGGGGCAGTTACCTGTGGCACAGCATAGCATTTAAAGGAGGAGACATGACAGATCCTAGGGAAACTGAAAGGAAAGGGGGTATGAGGAGTAGTGATAGAAAGACCAGATCACTGGAGCAACAAAAGGAATAAGGGAGAAGGAAAGCTGAATGGGAGAAGGACAACAGGGGGTGACATAGGGAAGGTGGTAAGAAATTAATGGAAGGGGATGTAGTGAGTAGGTTTTGAAGGTTACGAGGCAAGAGGGAAACAGAGGGAACTGGGCTGGGCCATTTTTGAAAGAAAACAAACAATAGGGCCCCAGACTTTCTCCCTAAGCCCCAATATTGGCCTACCATGTTACTACTTATGCTTCATTCGGTTCCAGTCTCCCTCTTCTTGTAAAGCACATCTGGGCATTTTTCAGCTGGTATATCATGGTTTAAAGGGCAAGTCCAGCCTAACATAAAAACTTACATACAGGTAATCACCCCCCCAAACCCTAAAGGGTAATAGTTTGAAATGTGGAAATATATAAGTCTAACCGAAATCCTACACAGGGTCCTGTTGCCCCTGTTTCTGCTTCCAGTCTTCCCAGTTAGCAACTTGTCAGTTATGGATTTGACAGTTTACATCACAGCCATGGACTGAATGTTAATTCCCTGTCTGCTCTTCTGAGCATGCTCGCAGGCTCAGTACAGGTTTCTAATTGCTCATTTTCCATGAGGCATCCAGACGAATAGCAGGCATACAGTATGAATCATAGGACTAGGTATCAATATATAATATATAAGGCCATTCTTTCTAAAAGATGTTCTTATGAGGGTGGAGTTGTCCTTTAAAACATTGTGCCACCCTCTTGTTTCCCTCTTTCCCTACTGGAAACTTTCATTGTTAATGCACTTTCGGTTTGGCACATTTGTTTTGCCAAGTTGATATTAAAGGAGAACTAATAATTGTAAAATCGAACGTACAAAAATAGTACAAACGACTACAATGTAGATGTAATAATATTTTATCTGTGAAATCTGTGCACAAAGATTTAACAGTTAATACGCAAAACAAGATAAACAATTTTAAACTGAGGGTATTAAGCAGCCAGGGTCCTATTGGAACCGACAGGTTTAGGTGCTAAGGGCCTTGTAATATTAAAGGCATTATAGTGAGAAATTGTTTTTTTTTTAATTTCTCTAATTATCCTATAAGTCATCCCATCCACCAGGGTACCTTTAGTTTCTTTAAATTCTCACTAGTCCCCGAGATATCAGCCTTTGAATATGCTGTGATTTGTAGGAGCTGCTACACCTCATCCTGTCAATCAAAGGCACACACCCCCACACAAACTCCCCTTGCAGTACTGTCACACACTCTCTCACCCACACTATATGTACCATGTGCAACATATAGTCAAATGCTGTAGTGCTAAACACAATCAATAAACCATTACCCACAATATGAGCAATCACACAATAAAACAGCCCCTCCCCCCCAATATCTTTATACATACATACAAACCAGTGACTCAAATGGAACACTAATCAGTATATTAGTACAGTAATACAGACTATATACCAACACAGAGCACAAGTGCAATCTATGAAATATATAGACTACAGCAAATGAAATGATCAGACAACAAGCAGTGTCACTGTGTTTGTGGGAAGGTCCACTACAAGCTGCTGTTACACTGATTCTTGTCTCAGTTAATTATGATCTCAGCTAGACAGGGGAGAGATAGCACTTTTAGGAAAAGTTAAATAACAATTAGCCAATTAGAGAACAGCAGAGTTCAGTACTTCTTGTAAAGAATCTCAGACACCACTTGTCCTCCCTCTCCTCCCGCTCTGCCCCTCCCTTCAGCATATTGCTACTTTATTCCACACTTTGACTGCTGCAGTCTAGCTCTGGAAGGGAGGGGTCAACTGCAAAAAAATGTCAGCACATTTAAGTCCCGATTCACTGAACAATGCTTGGACTCTGTATACAGCCCGTCACCTGCTTAGAGGGGACTAAGACCGAGGGGGAGGGGGACTCACAGCTTGGTACAAACTTCTGCTTCCAGTGTGAAAGAAACGAAGCCACACAAAACATGAAAGTATGGCAGCTATACTGAATGATCATACATTTGTATATACACAAAGTTTTTTTTTCCACTAAGTTTGCCTTTAATTGAATTGATGCATTGACTCAATTACAACAGCACAGTAGAACATTCCCATATTATACATATAGATATAGTAAAGTAAATGTGGCACCGTGGGAAAATCACCTGCATCTGATGCAGGCTGGCTAGTGCATGGTCATCAGTAGGTGTCCTGGCAAGAAAAATAAGGAAACTGAGCAAACGAAAACAGTAGTTGAGATTTAAAAATTCTTTCTTTACGCTGCACAATCAACTTAGGCTTTGGTAAATAAGAAGCAGGTTGAACTGCTAATTAACAATATTTTAAGACTTTAAGAGCTGTATTTATAAATTCGTTTTCCGGTTAATATCCACTAAACAAAGCTTTATGGCGACTCGGAAAAAAACAGATGTAGCCGGTTGCCATTCTTTTCGTTTTGTTTTGGATCACGTGGCCTATTAAACCTTTCACTGCAACAGATCGTATATCACGATCTGTGCAGTGAATGCACAAACTGCCCAGATCTGAATACAACACGACTGTTGCTTCTCCCCCCTCCCCCCCAAAAATTTTCCCCCCTCGGGGGCAGCATTCGACTGGCCCCCTAACCCCCTCGATCCCCCCTTGTTGTTCTGCAAAGCCGAGGGGGGATCGGGAGAAAACTCACATGTTTCTTTTCCTGGTTCTGCCTTACCGTATAGCAGGAGTTTTGTTGTCCCACGTGGGCTCTCTTCTGTCCGAAGGGAGACCCCAGTGACTCACAGAAAACAAAAAACTTTTCCTCCTTCGGGGTCTTCCCTAAGAAGTGTAACCATACTGCAGTGTTATCTCCATATAGAATCAATGCTGCACTACCTTATAGTACAAGCTGTCATGCTTGACAGCCTTACTATACATTTTGTGAATGAACTCAAGTTCCAATTCACAATAGGATTTTTTCTAAGTCCTTGCTACTTAGCGAAGAAAAAAATGGGGACAGAGATCAAATTTTGGTGATCAACTTCTGATCACCAACTTATTGATCTTTGCCAATGAATGAAAAATCACTTCCTGGAAATGATTTCTGGGAAGTGATTTTTTCCGATCGGATTTCGAATTGGAACGGGTCCGTATTTCTTCCCTATTCCAAGTTCGGTATCATGTCTAAGAATGATTCGGTATCATTCCCAAGATGTTCGGTATCATTCCTAAGATGATCATCTTTGGAATGATCCCAAAAAAAAGGAAAATGCACACAAAAAAAGTGATACACACACCTTTTTTTTTTTTTACCCTAAAACTATAAATTAGCAAAAAATTTGTTTCTGCAAGCTTCCCAATGTCCCCCGGTGAATATCGGTAAGTAAACGCGATCGTTATTTGTGGTTTCAAGGGAAACTAGCCTATTTAGTAGGAGATTTTGCAGAGGTACCAGAAAAAAAAAATTAAGTATAGTATATTATGTAGTTGACATAAAGAACATACGGCCTCCGTCCAACCATCTTGCAATATCCTCATTTCCCTCCTACCTGTTTGATCCAAGGAAGGCAAAAAACCCCACCAATTTAAATGAAGGTGGAAAAAAACAGTGTGCACTCCGAAATTTCCTTGGATCAACTTCTACTTTATGCATCAAACCAGTAACTTGCAACATTCCTTGTTTGCAGAAACTCATCCACTTGTTTTTGAAACTGACAAATGACCTGCCATTACAACAATCCACTGAAGACCGTTTCCATAGCTTTACCGTTCTCACGTAAAAAACCCTTTCCTTTTAGGATCAGTAAAAGTGTGCAAAAACTTTTTGTGACTCGCCGTCATTAAACTGGTTTTTCACTAAATACCACTAAAAAGGGGGAGTGGGGGATAGGTTTGGGGTGGGTTGTGGGTGTTTTACTTTTCTCTTGTAATTGGCAATTCGCATGGATCGCATTTGAGCTAGTTAGTGGCCTGTCTCGTTTGCCATGCACCGCACCTTATGGCATACCGTTTGATTCTGGCATGTGGAGATTGTGCCATTTAGTGGGGTTTTTTAACTTGGCCAAGTGGGTTTAGGTAGGATTTTCAACCCTTGAATTATCTTATTTATTTTTTCACAAAACCTCCTAAAAACACGGACTTCTTTGGCTCGTGGGTCTGGAATTCTTCATGTATGTATGAAAGCATGTCACGTAATGTAGCTGCGGTGGGTTGTGTTTCCAAAAATATATAGTTTAAAGGTGGGAATTTTCCATGTTTCGACTGTTCCTTAGAAAAAGTTTAGGCTGTTCAATTACAGAGCACTTCGATTCTTGCTTTTAGTTGCATTGTGCATGCGTCCCCATTTTGGAGCTAGTTGGTGGCCACGTCTCTGTGTGCATCCACTCATTGGCATAACGTTTGTTCAGAACATGTGGGAGATTGATATTTAAGTTGGGGATTTTATGGTGTGGGGGGCATTTCCAATTTTTGGGGCTGGTTTGAAATTACAGAGCACTTTGATTTTTTTCTTGTAATTACACTTGTGCATGTGTCCCATTTGAGCTAGTTGGTGGCCACGTCTCTGTGTGCATCCACGCATATGGCATAACGTTTGATTCAGAACATGTGGGAGATTGATATTTAGTGGGGGGTTTTTGCTTGTCAAAAGGGTTTAGGTAGGATTTCAACCCTTGAATCATCTTATTTTATTTTTCACAAAACCTCCTAAAAACACGGACTTCTTTGGATCAGTGGGTCTGGAATTTTTCATGTATGCATGAAAGCATGGCATCGTAACGTAGCTGAAGGTGTGTAGATTCCAAAAATATGTAGTTTGTGGGGGGAATTTCCATGTTTCGAGACTGTTTCCTTAGAAAAAGTGTAGGCTGTTCAAATTACAGAGCACTTTGATTCTTTCTTGTAATTGCATTTGTGCATGGGTCCCATTTGAGCTAGTTGGTGGCCACGTCTCTGTGTGCACCCACACATATGGCATACCGTTTGATGCAGAATATGTGAGAGATTGACATTTAGTGGGGTTTTTAGCTTGTTAAGTTGGTTTAGGTAGGATTGAATCATCTTATTTTATTTTTCACAAAACCTCCTAAAAACACAGAGTTCTTTGGATCACTGGGTCTGGAATTCTTCATGTATGTATGAAAGCATGGCATCGTAACGTAGCTGAAGGTGTGTAGATTCCAAAAATATATAGTTTGTGGGGGGAATTTCCATGTTTCGGGACTGTTTCCTTAGAAAAAGGGCAGGCTGTTCAAATTACAGAGCACTTTGATTTTTTCTTGTAATTGCATATGTGCATGCGTCCCATTTGAGCTAGTTGGTGGCCACGTCTCTGTGTGCATCCACACATAGGGCATACCGTTTGATTTAGAACATGTGGGAGATTGATATTTAGTTGGGGGTTTTATTTGTGGGGGGCATTTGCAAGTTTTGGGGATGTTTGAAATTACAGAGCACTTTGATTTTTTTCTTGTAGTTACACTTGTGCATCTGTCACATTTGAGCTAGTTGGTGGCCATGTCCCTGTGTACATCCACGCATATGGCATACCGTTTGATTCAGGGCATTTTGAAGATTGATAATTGACAAGTTTTTTTTACATTACATGGAAATTTGCCATGATTTTTAACTTTGAATTGTATTTTTATAAATTTTTCCTGAAAATCTGGTAAAAAAGCGAAATTTTACATGAAACTGCGCCCACACCATTGGTGGTATGCATAAAGGAATCACACCATTGTGTAGCTGAAGGTGTGTAGATTCCAAGAATATATAGTTTGGGGGGTATTTCTAATATAGAGGGGTGTTTAGTCTGACAAATCTGAAAAGTTGCTGTAATTGGGCCATTGTTCATTGGCTCACTTTGTGGCTAGTTGATTCCACGTTTGCGTGTGTAACCATACATAGGGCATACCGTTTGATTCAGGACATTTGGGAGATTGATATTTGGTAACTTTTTTTTACATTACTTGGGATTTTGGCATGATTTCTACCTGAGAGTGTTTTTTTTCAAATTTTTTAGAAAATCTGCTAAAACTGTAAACTTCTACGAAGAACTGCGCCCACACCATTGAGGGTACGAATGAACAAACTACAGAATTTCGTAGATAAAGGTTTGTGGGGGTTGTTTTGTGGGGAAAAATTGCACTGTTCAAATTCAGATTTGGCTGAATATTTTTGCTGTTTCTGAGCCATTGTGCATTGTTTCACTTTGTGGCTTTTGGCTATCACGTCCGCATGTGTAACCACACATATGGCATACCGTTTGATTCAGGACATTTGGGAAAAATATACAATATTGAGAATTGACAAGTTTGTTTTACATGACATGGAAATTGCCATGATTTTTAACTTTGAATTGTAGTTTTATAAATTTTTCCTGAAAATCTGTGTTAAAAAAGCGAAATTTGACATGAAACTGCGCCCAACCATTGGTGATGCATTAAAGGAATCACACATTGTGATAGTGAAGGTTGTGTAGATTCCAAGAATATTATAGTTGGGGGGTATTTCTAATATAGAGGGGTGTTTGGGTTTTATTTAGTCTGACAAATCTGAAAAGTTGCTGTAATGCGGGCCATTGGTCATTGGCTCACTTGGTGGCTAGGTGATTCCCGCTTTGCGTGTGTAACCATACATAGTGCATACGTTGTTCAGGACATTTGGGGATTGGAGATTTGGGTACTTTTTTTTACTTACTTGGATTTTGGCGATGATTTAACTGAGAGTGTTTTTTTTCAAATTTTTTAGAAAATCTTCTAAAACTGTAATTCTACGAAGAACGGCGCCAACACCATTGAGGGTACGAATGAACAAACTAAGAATTTCGTAGATGATAAAGGTTTGGTGCGGGTGTGGTTTTGTGGGGAAAGGAAAAATTGCACTGTTCAAATTCAGGATTTGGTGAAATTTTGCGGTTTCTAGCATGTGCATTGTTTACTTTGTGGCTTTTGGCTATCAGTCAGCATGTGTACCACCACATATGAATTACCGTTGATTCAGGACTTTGGGAGATGATATTTAGTAACTTTTTATTACATTTCCATGAGGGTTTTGGCATCGCTTTCTACCTTTTGAAGTGGCTGTTTTTGTTAATTTTTTCAGACAAAGCAAATTTTTACGAAAGAACTGGCCCAACCCATTGATGGTATTGAATGAACAAACTACAGTTTACAAGCTGAAGTTGTATAAATGTCAGGAATATATTACTTGTGGGGTTTTTTTGTGGAAAAAAATGGCACGTTACATCAAATTCAGATTTGGCTGGAAATTTTTGCGTTGGTTTCTGAACAAGCCATGGTGGCATTGTTTCACGTTTGTGGCTGTTGTTACGCTTTCTCGCCACGTTAACCACACATTATGGGCTTACAGTATTCTTTTGATTCAGGACATTTTGGGAGAATTGATATTTAGTAACTTTTTTACATCCATGGAGGGTTTGGGCAAAGATTCTGACCTTTGAGGTTGTTTTTGTTCATTTGTTCATGGACAAATGGTTGAAACTTTACGAAAAACTGTGGACCACAAACCATTGATGGTATGAATGCAACAAAACTACAGTTGTGTTACATAGCTGAAGGTGTTATGTGTAAATTCGTGGTAATATTAGGATATAGTTGTGGGAGTAGTTATTTCTAAAAGTAGGGGGTGTTTTGGTGGAAAAAAAACTGTAGGATTCTCCAAAGTCAGGAGTTGGGGCTAAAAAATATTGTCGCGTGTTCTAAATGAGCGCAGTTAACTTGTGTGCATTGTCTCATTTGTGGCTTTTTCGCTTCCACGTCCGTGTGTGAAACCACAACATATGGCATACCAGTGTGATCCAGGAACATGTGGGGGAGATTGACTATTAGTCAAGTGTTTTTTCATTACATGAGTTTGCCCATGACTGGATCAGTTTGTGCATGATTTCTACATTTTTTGAAGTGTTTTTGTCATTTGTTTCAGAAAAATGGAACTTTCGATAGAAGAGGAAACTGCGCCACACCACCATGAATGGTCTAATGAAAATGAAACAAATTACAGTGTTACCTAGCTGAGGTGTGTAAATTTGAGGAATCTATAGAGTTTGTGGGGGTGATTTCTAAAGTCCGGGGGGTGTTTTGTGGAAAAACAATAATGGTTAGATGTCCAAAATTCAGAGTCTGGCTAAATATTTCGCGTTTCGAGCCATCGTGCATTGTCTCACTTTGTGGCTTTTTGCTTCCACGTCCGGTGTGTAACCACACATAGGCATACCATTGATTCAGGCATTTGGGAGATTGATATTTAGTAACTTTTTTTTACATTCCATGGGGTTTGGCATGATTTCTACCTTTTTGAATGTTGTTTGATGTTCATTTTTTTGGAAAATCTGGTAAAAGAAAAAAAAAAAACTTCTACGAAGAACTGCGCCCACACCATTGATGGTATGAATGAACGAACTACAGCGTTACATAGCTGAAGGTGTGTAGATTTCAGGAATATATAGTTTGGGGGGGTATTTCTGGTTGGGGGGGTGTTTTGTGGAAAAACAGCAGACTGTTCAAATACAAAACTGGCTAATTTTTTTTTGCTGCTACTGACATTTGCACTGGTCACGCTCTGGGTTAGTTGGTAGCCATGTCTCTGTGTACACCCATGAATGTGGCATACCGTTTTATCGGGAGGGGTTAGGTTTCATATTTGAGATGCATTTGACTCTTCCTTCACAGTTTTTAGCTTAAAATTCGCATTTGATTTTGTCTTGATTTTACAGTTGAGGAAAAAAAGGAAAATGTGAGAAAATAACTTACAATTGGATGAAAATGTATGCTATGAAAATAGCAAAAACACATGCACAAACGTGAAACAATGCGTGCGAAAGTGTGCGCTGAAGTGTGGCCTCAGCTTTAAGGTTGAAAAACCCACAAGAAGTGGGGAACATTATATATAGTTTTAATTTATTTTTTTTGCCACTAAATGCACTTTAACATTAAAGGAATAGTTCATTCTCGAATTAAAAAATTCCTTTAATATACTGATTGAAGATCAGGAGGTTAAGGAGCAGTGCTTACCTCCGATCTTCAATCAGTATTGCAGGGCCCGAGAACGAAGATGGGAGCTAACTTACCTTTTACGCGATCCACCGGCCAAGCTGGAATCTCCGACCGCTTGAATCTCCTTCACAGCCATAGCAAGCATTACACGCATGCGCGCTATGGCTGTACAGGAGATTGAAGTGGGAGTGGGGAGCTAGTCAATTACTAGAATAGATAGATTAGTGAGTAATGAACATGTTAAACCGAAAAGATGTACACAATGGAAACTAGATTTAGGAAGAGGGGTTACCCTGTAGAGGTGATTAAAGAAGCCAGAGATAAAGTACAGATATAAAGTGATAAACGGGTGAAATAGGGTGCAAAACCCAGACTGAGTTTGTTACCAACTTTAATGGCTGAGTGGTGGAATCTCAAACATATTAAGAAAACATTGGAGCATTTTGAAAATGCCTGTCCTGATATAGTTGAATTTCAAGTCCCTCCCATGATGTCATTTAAAGGAAGAAGACGATAGTTCCAGAATAGAGTAGCTCTAGATCTAAGGGGGGGAGAATTGTTCTGAAAATAGAGAGAGAGACTCTGTGGCTGACTAAGGCCGTTGATGGAATGCGACCATCTCCACAATTGCATTATTGTCCCTGTATTACAGGGTTAATGAATTCACTATACCCATTCGGGGGAGAACATCCAATTAAAGGGAAGTTTAGTCACACATGTGACACTAAATTTGTAGTATATTAATTGTATGTCCATGTGGGCCTACTATATGTAGGTTGAGACAACACAAAAAAAATAAATTGAGGATGACACAAACATAGATCCTTGGTGAACACAAGACAAATACATTTGCCCTTGCCCAAACCTTATGTAGACAAAGGAAATCTAGCAACTGAAATGAATTTCAGATGTTGGAATCCATACCCTTGAACTATGTTGGGTATAGGGAACACCAAACTAAAATGTAGGGAAGTCTGGTGGTTTAAAAAGTTAGGCCTCCTATATCTCCAATGGATTGAACAGGGATTATAATTTATATTTTATTTGTAGGCTTTTAAGTCTCTGGCTTAGGGAATTTCCCACAGAATATATTATTGAAGTGTATGAAGGGTTAACATTAGAATATGGAACTAAAATGGCTGCTTTAAAACTCTATTTAAGTGTCATATCCTGCTGATAATCTATAAATGGGATGGTCTTTGTTGGCGATCATCTTTTTCTTCTCATTGCCTGATAAAGGGTAATATGGACCCGAAACTTTGTTATTATGAGAATATTTGAACAAATGAAATATATACTGTGTTATTGAAAAACAAGATGTGCTTTGCTTCATTTTTTGTTTTTTTGTATATATATATATATATATATTATATATATTGTAAAGGGTAGGTAAATGAAAAAGTCAATAAAATGGGTTTAAATTGTGATATAGTTTGCTTTACTGTGGCCCAAGACACTAATGGTGAATGGTTTCAGTGCTGGTCCAGTCCAGTTTAGATCAATTAATCCCTGTGGCTGGAGCTCACTAATTAAAAAAAGGGGCAGGTGTAGCCTGTTTTTTTGGGAGAAGAGTTTGATTTCAAGCAATGGAGCCTGTGGGTCTGCAAGCAGGCAGACCAGTACCTCTGAGTGTAAGAGTTGTAAACACCCCAGTAGGAGACTGGGTCCAACCAGCTAATCTCAGGGAGAGACACCAGAGCTGTGTGGGTACTGGACTGTGATGTTTCAAACAGTCAGGGATACTTATTGTGATTAGTAGGCCAGTGTGGCATTGGATTTATATTTTATTGTGTGAGCTAATACCCTGAATAAACGGACTGAGGTCAGTTTTGAAAACAAAACAAAGACTGTTGCCTGTTTATGTGTTAAATGTGCCCAAGGCTGTCTTTCCTGGGAGACAACGGTCCTTGCTACCTGGGAATGTTACATTATGGTGGAGGATGCGGGCACAAATTTAAGCACAGAAAACATTACACCCAGATTATTTATGGGGCCAAGCAACGATTGGTTGAGCAGCTCTTGGTGGACTGGAGAAAAATTGATGGACCCTATTGACCCCAAGACTCCAGCAATACAGGACCTGCACATTTTGCTGTCCTAACCTAGTAAAAAAAATCCCAAGATGGATGAACTTGTGATGCAGCTTGCACGAACCACTGTGGCCCAGCAAAGCAGACAAATACCCAGCTACAGCAAGAGCGTAGCTGCAGCAAGAAAACAAACTAATCGTTTGCTGGCTGCGCAAATGACACCTAATTTCTGGCCCAAGCACAGTGGGCGGGGGCCTTGTAGCGCCTTTTCTTCAGGAGATTCCCAGAGAGACAGCGGCTGCAGGAAAGAAAAGCCAAAGAAATGATGTGGTACAAGAGAATTTCTCTGAAAGTGAAAGGAAAACTTGTGGGAGCAGGTTAAAATGAGCCCATTGTTTGGGAGAATCACGCCTAAGTGTGAAGCCAAGTGTCGCGGGCGTGCTTTCCAACATGTCCCACAAAAGTCGTTTCAAAGGTTCCTGGTAAGACTGTTAATAAAGGGGACCATGCATGGGAGCAAAAATACTTGTGAGGAGAAATGTGGGAATGTGATCATAAACACCAGAGACTGGTCAAAAGACATTCGAAATGCAAGTTTGGTGGAAATTCCATACTGGTTACTTTAGAACATTCAAGAAGTGTGTCAATGGTACTAAATGAGTTATTAATGTTTTTGTCTTGAAAAATTGTTATAAATATGGACATGTTTATGCAAATGTTAAAGGGATTGTTATAGGTTAGACAAAGGTAATGTCTATTTTAATGACAAGTTTTAATTTTTTGCCTTTCAAGTTAACCCTAAGCTTCTCATGGCAAACTTAAAGTGATCGGACCTACGGCCTTGATCAGAGGGGAGGGATATGTAAAGGTGTAAATGTAAGAAAAGTCATAAAATGGTTTTAAATTGTGATATAGGTTTTGCTTTACTGTGGCCCAAGACACTAATGGTAAATGGGTTTCAGTGGCTGGTCCAGTCCCATTTTGATCAATTAATTCCCTTGGCTGGAGCTCACTAATTAAAAGGGCAGGTGTTAGCCTGTTTTTGGGAGAGAAAGGACGAGAAGGAGGAGGAGTAGGGAGTTTGATCAGGCAAGGAGCCTGTGGGTCTGCAAGCACGGCAGACCAGTAACCTCTGAGTGTCCAGAGTTGTAAACCCCAGTAGGAGAACTGGGTCCAACCAGCTAATCTCCAGGGAGAGACACAGAGCTGTGTGAGTACTGGACTGTGAGTGTTCAACAGTCAGGGATACTTATTGTGTATTAGTAAGGCCAGTGTGCATTGGGATTTATTATTTATTGTGTGAGCTAAATACCTGAATAAACCTGACTGAGGTCAGTTTGAAAATCAAACAAAGACTGTTGCCTGTTTATGTGTTAAATTGTGCCCAAAGGCTGTCTTCCTGGGAGGGGACAACGGTCCTTGCTACCTGGAATGTTACAAAATATATATATATTAAAAATCAATAAGGAGTCTGAGCACTCCGAGGACTAGTACATCAAGTTTATTGAACAAAAAAAAAGTGGTCAAGCGGAACCTCGCGTTTCGGCCCGGAAGTCCTGGGCCGTCATCAGGGTTACAGACCTATGGACGAAACGAGGTTAAAAAGGTAAAAGACAAACACCCCCCTACACAACGTGTATTACCCCAGCCCGCCCCCCCCACACGTGGTATCACCGAATTAAAGTGACAAGTGCATAACTTAACTAGTATAAGCCAGTCCGATGTGAAGAAAACCAGCCCAACAATTCTTCACATCGGACTGGCTTATATATGTGAAGTATTTGCACTTGTCACTTTAAATATCGGTGATACACGTGTGGGGGCGGGCTGGGGGTGTGTAGGGGGGGTGTGTCTTTACCTTTAAACCTCGTTCGTCCATAGGTGCTGTAACCCTGATGACGGGGCCAGGACTTCCGGGCCGAAAAAACACGTAGGTTCGCTTGACCTACTTTGTTTTATAAACTTGATGTACTTGTCCTCGGAGTGCTCAGCGTCACTTGTTTGATTCTTATGTTCTACCTCAGCACCCAGGCAGATTGTTGTAGGACCAGAGTGCAACGGATCTGAACCAGTAAAAAAAAAAAAAATATATATATGATATATATATATATATAAAAAAAAGAAAAGATAATCAATGCATATTCCTAGGCCCCATACATTATCATTCATTTCTATTTGCACACTGGATTACATATATAAACAAAGGGGTTTTAGTATAACATTACTGTGATCACATGAACGAAAAGCCTTCAACACACCATCAAGGTAACCCCAGTCTGTAAGGTCCGAAAAATTCCTAACTTTACTTTGAATTATGATTAGATTAGCAAACTTTTTGCATTCCTCATACTTGCGAGAGAGAGAGAGCGAGGAAGAGAGAGAGAGAGACTCTTTGTCCAAGCTAAATAAACAATCAATTGTGGGGGGTAACCACACATAAATAAAAGTTGTATGTTGCATTCACTTCCTGTGACATCAACAATATTTAACCCTGTGGATAAATACGGAATGTTCAAGCCATGTGAAACTGACAATATGTAAAACATTATTAGTGGGCATAAGATTAAAGGGGAAGTTCAGTGCCAAATACATTGCTTTTTCAGAAAAAAAGAGCCGTATTTTTTTCCTCCCAATGACTTATCTGCCAATCAGCATTTTGTGGTATAAATAAATGCAAACAAAAAACTGACTTCCTGTTTGCAGGACACCCCTAGTAGAGACATTATGGTCCTGCCCTTGACCCAGCGCCTGGGTTTTATTCAGTTGCTCATCCAACAGCCCAATCACTAAAGAAATTTCGTTAGGAACATTCCAAGGATGTGGTGGATCCTGGGCAGAAAAAGTACTGTTAGAAACTGAAATGTCAGCTCACTAATGTCAACAGCAGGGAAACAGCAAAGGTATAAAAAGCAATAACTGATTTTTCGAAATGGGAGGGAGGGAGGGAATGTAGAATAACTAAGTATGAATACACAAAAAACAAAACAATTCAACAAATTTGATAATTTCCACTGAACTGTCCCTTTAAAAAAAACAATAGGTGTGCTTATATTTTTTAAAAAATACCTTCTGTGGTAATTATAAAGGTGCTAGATTCTAAAGTGCTATGTGAATAAATAACTATACACTTTTTAATATTAAGAGAAACAGCTTAAAAATGTAAAAATAAGATAATATTATATTTAAGACATCCATCAACAAAGCGCTGTGTGTTCTTAAAAACTAGATTCTATTTAAGTAGTATGTAGCTATTCTCTAAAAAGAGACATTATTGAGCAAATAAAGCATAAATATTCCTTAGACTAACAAAACTGGGCTATATACTATTTATCTCACTATCTTTCCTGTAAGAAGTATTTATACAAAAACAGTATAGTTATATAAGATACACTAGTATAGATTTGTGGCAGCATTTTTTTTTATATCTTTGATTTTAAAGGGTAACAGTGGTCTCAAATTATTCTCTAATAGTAAGAATGATATAAAAAGCCTTCCATCTACCTTCAAAATAAAAACCTAAATCACATCTCTAGATAAAATTTGGAGAATTATTTGCTGCAAAAGTTCAGCAATGTAACTCCTGGTTGTAACTCTTTCTGTTTTTAGCCATTTGTGACCAGCTGTAGTGTCATGGGGACCAGCCTCTACCTACATTAATAGCTCCCCTTCTCAAAATGTCAATTTTTTTCCAGGTACTTCCTGATTTTCCCAAGCAATAAGTCTTAACTGAGCATGCTTCTCTCCCGGGTTAAAGGGAGATGAAGAGGTCAGGTGATGTCACTCAAAACTACTGGAAAGCAGGGAAGTTTGATATCACCCCCAATGTAATTCCTCAACAGGCTTCAGCCAGAGATGTGATGTGGGCTCATTGTTGTAAAGGAAATACTGCAGGCTTCATTTTAACCCTAACTTGTTTTGAGACCACAGTTGCCTTTTAAGTAAAAACTTTGGAATAAGGCTGTATTTGTGATGGGATCGGTCCCATTTAGGTTGTTCCAGGTGTCTGGATTTGTGCTAGTCTGACCACTGAGCTAATTATACCGTATTGTTTTCAAAGTTGACACACAGGAAACATCATCAATAGTGTCCCGTACCAAATTATTAGCAGTGTGCCAGTACCCTACAATATTAAAGAAAGGACTAGACCTAATCTAGAAAGTAACCCCATTTCTATACAGCTATTCTTTTTAATGCTTTCCTCTTTGTGGGAATAATAATTGCTATTATTGTATTAAGAGACTAGTCAGTTAAGCCTGTTAAATAACGGGCCGCTAGACATTAGATCTCTCTCTCCTCCACCTTACATAGGATGCCGCATCCGGCCCCCCTGCACAGCAACTCAGTTTTAGTCAGGGAAATACCGGGGAGTGAACATCACTGTAAAGATTGAACGAAAACGACGGGGCGCACCACTCACCAGTTACACTATGTGGGGAGGGTGGGGGGACCATCTAGTGGTCAGGGGAGTGGATGCAGTGACCACAACACACGAACACCAGCACATAGTCAGCAGTTAGGGTTTATTATATAGGATAATCTCGGCATCTGTACAAGTGTCTGGTTTAAACCTGGGTGCGGTTTGTGGGTGCAGTAATGTTCCCTTCAATACTATACAGAGTGTGTTCAGAAATAAAATCTTCTGTGCAAAAACAAAATTATATTGTGTTTGCTACATACAGTACCTATAATTCACCAGATTTTTGTGTGGCCAACTATTTAAAACCTGCGCATGCCATACTTTATTAGTATCACTAAATATAGGACAATTCTGCCTGAATTGATTGGATTTTCTGATATTGGTCTTGTGTTGGTAGCGGTAAATCTGGGGTTTTTCTACTTGTGTGTCCCATCTAAATAATTCTCCCTATACAGGTATGAGATATCTGGCTAGGAGAGTATTTGATGATTTCTAAGCAGATACAGAATGATTCCAATGGTTTGTTTTTTTTTTGCATAATTGCTAAAAAATCAGTTGCTAGGTGACTGTTTCAAGGTGTCAAATGATCTAACGTCTGTAGGGTGTGTTTATTAACCTTAATAACTAGACTGTAGTCTTTCCCTAATTGCTATTTTAGAAGTCGCCATTGTACATTTTCAGAGGGAAGAACTGCAACTTGTTTGTGTTGAAAAGAAAGCTCACACAGACACAGCACCACCGATTCTTCATGCGCTTTTCTCTGATAAGGTTGGCCTGTGTTCATTTTTCTTGTTAGAATGTAAAAAAAAACCCTAAGAAGGGGGCAGGAGAAGGGAGGGGCGGGACAAACACAAGGAAAAAGCTCTAAGACAGTTTCCTGTCTTAGAAATTTTTCGTGGAGAGAAAACCAATAGGAGTTTAAAGAGGAAATAGTATGGACCCCCTGACAAACTATGAGTCCGCAAGCAAAAGTCAATAAGGGGGGACTGAGAAGGTGCGACAGTGCCTCACCATTCTTTGTTTATATGTTTACACAGATTTATCTTGGTGTCTCTCTAATACAGTTCACTAGCTTACACACAAGGTTCGCTCTTCAGTTTCTCCTTATTAGGGTTTGCTTAGATCAGTGAAAAACCAGAGGCGCCCGCTTAAACACAACCTGAGTCAGAAGTAATGTAGTTAAATCAGTGTTGCAAGTGTGTGTAGACTAACAGAATCCTTGTTAATCACCAAATAATTGGGTATTGCCATATAGTTCTAGGGAAAGGTGGTGTTACCATGTTAGCCAGTCAAATGTTTACAGGGTAACCCTTTGAAATAAAAAATAACAAAAGTGGTATAAGAATGATACCTTATTGGCTAACTGAGATAAGCATAGCAAGCTTTAAGAACCTGTTTGTCCCTTGCAGACCCCTTCTATATGACTTAACACCTTCCAAACTCCTTTTTTCTGGTTAATTTGAATATGAGCCAATGTTGTATAAAATACAGAGAGCACCCACGCTTCATTGTAATCAGTTGATAAAGGAACTAGAATTTTCTGAAAAGCTTGCTATGATTATATTTGTTAGCCAATAAAGGGATCACCTTTATACACTTTTGTTATTTTTTTATTCAATAAGGGTTTTACCCCTGTAAACCGGTATAGGTTCTACTAACTCTTGCACTCTTCAGCTCCATTAGGCTCCATTATTTAAGGGGTAAGCCATGGCGTGTGGGGGTTTTTTTATTAATTTTTCTTCGAGGTGTGCAAGTTCAGATCAACTGCTTGTGAAATCAATAGGCATTGTTCCAATGCTTTTATTTTTTTCACATTGACATTTATCTGTTTTTAATTTTCATTAATATTAGTTGACCAATTTTGAAAATTTCTGTTTGAAACATGTACTCACTGATCTATTATACTGATTCACAAAATCAAATGTAAATTTCTGATATATTAATCAAACATTTTTCAAATTGACATGCTACCTATAATTAATGATGTTACACACAACAAAGCGTACCAAACTGAGAGGCGCCTAGGAAATCAAAAAAGGCTAAGATGCTGGCAAGTTGGGACTTGGCTCCATTTCTAAATTGGGAAGGCACAGTTCAACAAAATGTTTTAGATAAACTAATGGGAGTTGTTAATAATGGTATACTATAACATGTTAGGGTCATGGTAAAAAAAGCCAATAGAGGAGAGGGCAACATTTCAGGACATAATCATAAAAAGTTAATGTTTTTATTTAAAAATGTTTTTCAAAAAAGAATCGAAGAATAAAATTGGAGAAACACAGGTTTATATGTGATAGAATTTGATATCTTTTTCACATAAATATTTTATGAATTTCAAACTTAATGCCTGTTGACCCTGGTAACTTGCAACAAGGAGGATCTTCAAATTGATATTTCTCTTCCATGAAATCATGAACATATAGGTGTAAAGGGGGTTGGTAAGCAAAAATAAAACAATAATTAATCACTATATATTCCTATAACATAAGAAGGCGATTGCTATTTTCATTATTTTTGTTGCAGTTATTTACGATTGGGATATCATTTTAAGAGAGCATTGGTCACTTGGGGATAAGCAAACACAGACTTTTATAGATAACACATGTTTTTTTTTTTTAACTTAAAAAACTTAGATTCGAAGACATTTAAGGATTTATTGAATTTCCATCCTCACAGATACGCAAGATTCACACGGACCTTCCCCACACGTTCATAGGAATTGTATCATAGACAGGATTGATCTACATTGAAGTCTAACTAAATGGGACCACTACACGTAAAAGAGAAACTTTGGCTCTCTAAAAACACTTTTTGTTTGGATCCAATTCAATGTTTTTCCACAACCATTTCAGTTTCGAGGAGGAAAGTGCATTTTAATGTTTGTATATAAGTAATTCTTTCTCAAGTTAAACCACTAGGATTTTAATTTACTGGTTAATACTTATTTTGGATGTTAACTGTTATTTAAAAATGCTCCTTTTAATTAGATTGGGTAATTAGCCCACACATTGGTTTTTCTATTATAACTGTAAATCCGAAAACATTATAGGTCAAATATTGAACAACACGTTCCTTTAAAGAAGCTGTTTATAATGAACATCAATATATATTTGATGACCTAACTTCTGGGTCAAAACAAGTTTTATTTATTGATTTCCAACCTTCGAACCTTGTGATGCAAAGAACCAAAAACACTGTCAATGATTTCCTTAAATAAAAAAACTAACTGAAACTTCCGCATTTCCAAAAAAAACAGAGAGAGAATGAATAAAAGAAAGTAACAAAAGGAAAAACGATAAGGAGAGTTTTTTTCAAGGCTTTTGTCGATTCTCATCTCCTATAAAACATCTGACAGTAAAAAGTCTTACAATGACTTGTTTGGAAAGGAAAGAACAAAAATCAGGGGCAGATGTCTATTCTATTAGGCTTCCAATTTGCGCCTGGTCCCGTGAGGTTGACAGCAATCCTTCACAAGCGAAAGCTGTCTATAGTACGGTTTAAGAAGTGTGCTGTGGAGCGGTAGGGAAAAAAAGGTGAAGTGTTTTTTTGCATGTTTATTTATTCTATAAATATAAACAGGTCCTTGTTATCATCAAGGGCAAAACTTGGTCTCCAGTTAAGTGTAGGGTTAAATGAAAAAGCATTGCAGTTCTTTTCTTATATATCACATCTCTGGAACTGGCAGTCTTGTGGGAGAAAACGAATGATATTGTGGGAAAATGTAATACATTTCCTGCTTCCAGTGTGTGTTGAGTAACAAAAAAATCACCTTGTCTCATATGCCACCACCCCGCCCCTAGGGGCAAAGCGTACTCAGTTTTGAGACTTAATGCTGAGGAGAGCTAACTATTCTGGAACCTATCGTCTTCTTCCTTTTAAATGACATCATGGGAGGGACTTGAAATTCAACTATATCAGGACAGGCATTTTTCAAAATGCTCCAATGTTTTCTTAATATGTTTGAGATTCCACCACTCATGCCATTAAAGTTGGTAACAAACGTCAGTCTGGGTTTTGCACCCTATTTCACCCGTTTATCACTTTTATTCTGTACTTTATCTCTGGCTTCTTTAATCACCTCTACAGGGTAACCCCTCTTCCTAAATCTAGTTTCCATTGTGTACATCTGTTCGGTTTTAACATGTTCATTACTCACTAATCTATCTATTCTAGTAATTGACTAGCTCCCACTCCCACTTCAATCTCCTGTACAGCCATAGCGCGCATGCGTGTAATGCGTGCTATGGCTGTGAAGGAGATTCAAGCGGTCGGAGATTCCAGCTTGGCCGCGGTGGATCGCGTAAAAGGTAAGTTAGCTCCCATCTTCGTTCTCGGGCCCTGCAATACTGATTGAAGATCGGGAGGTAAGGCACTGCTCCTTAACCTCCTGATCTTCAATCAGTATATTAAAGGAATATTTAAATTCGAGAATGAACTATTCCTTTAATGTTAAAGTGCATTTAGTGGCAAAAAAAATAAATTAAAACTATATATAATGTTCCCCACTTCTTGTGGGTTTTTCAACCTTAAAGCTGAGGCCACACTTCAGCGCACACTTTCGCACGCATTGTTTCACGTTTGTGCATGTGTTTTTGCTATTTTCATAGCATACATTTTCATCCAATTGTAAGTTATTTTCTCACATTTTCCTTTTTTTCCTCAACTGTAAAATCAGAGACAAAATCAAATGCGAATTTTAAGCTAAAAACTGTGGAGGAAAGTTCAAATGCATCTCAAATATGAAAGCCTAACCCCTCCCGAATAAAACGGTATGCCACATTCATGGGTGTACACAGAGACATGGCTACCAACTAACCCAGAGCGTGACCAGTGCCAAATGTCAGTAGCAGCAAAAAAAAATTAGCCAGTTTTGTATTTGAACAGTCTGCTGTTTTTCCACAAAACACCCCCCCAACTCAGAAATACCCCCCACAAACTATATATTCCTGAAATCTACACACCTTCAGCTATGTAACGCTGTAGTTCGTTCATTCATACCATCAATGGTGTGGGCGCAGTTCTTCGTAGAAGTTTGCACTTTTACCAGTTTTTCCAAAAAAATGAACATCAAACAACATTCAAAAAGGTAGAAATCATGCCAAAACCCCATGGAATGTAAAAAAAAGTTACTAAATATCAATCTCCCAAATGTCCTGAATCAAACGGTATGCCATATGTGTGGTTACACACGCGGACGTGGAAGCGAAAAGCCACAAAGTGAGACAATGCACGATGGCTCTGCCATCACAGAAAAAGGCGATGAGTTCCTGAATTTGCTGCAGGATCATTTTCTCTCACAGGTGGTTGAGGTTCCTACTAGAAAAGGAGCTCTGTTGGATCTGGTAATATCTAACATTGTGGAGCGCATTATAGATATAAAGGTAACTGGAGGCTTAGGGAATAGTGACCATGAAATAGTGGCATTTGGACTTTGTTATCGAAAGGAAAAGTGCGCTGGGTTAACAAAGACATTTAATTTCAGGAAAGCAAATTTTCCCAGGTTAAAAGCAGCTCTTCAGAATGTCAACTGGGCTAATGTATTATCAGGTAAAGGTTACTGGAACAGAACGGTGGACTGTGTTCAAAGGGATTTAAGCCACTTCACATCTAAATTTATACCCTTGGGAAATAAATGTAAAAAAAATAGAACCGCGCCCATGTGGCTGAATTCTGATGTGTAAAAGAGGCAAATGGTAAGGAAGAAAAAGGCATTTAAAACCTTTAAGGCAGAGGGAACGGAAAGGGCCTTTAGGGAGTATAAAAACTGTAACAAGGAGTGTAAGAAAGCAATCAAACTAGCTAAAATTAATAATGAAGTTAGGATAGCTGAAGAAAGCATCACTAAGCCTAAACATTTTTTTAAGTATATTAATAGTAAGAAGATGAGGACTGAGAATGTGGCACCATTAATTAATGGGGATAAGTTAGTTAGGGAGGATGGCGATAAAGCAAATGTCTTGAATTATTTTTTTTCCTCTATGATATCTGTACTTGGATCTTCTATAGTGTATACAGAGTATAGTAGCAATAAAGGTATACAAGATTCAAGTTCACTTTGGTTGTTAATGGGGCTTCATCATTATGGACTAAAGTGCTAAGTGGGGTCCCACAGGGTTCTGTGTTGGGGCCGCTTCTATTTAATCTATTTATTAATGATTTGGAAGTGGGTATTGTCAGCAAGGTTTCTGTGTTTGCTGACGACACAAAACTTTGTCGACCATTAAAAACTTCAGAGGATGTGCAATCGTTGCAAGGGGATCTAGATAAATTATCACATTGGGCTGCTAAGTGGCAGATGAAATTCAATGTTGATAATACATAAAGTAGAGTTGATCCAGGGAAATTTCCGATTGCCACTTGGAGTCAGGAAGGAATTTTTTCCCCCTTCATAAATTTGGTGGGGTTTTTTTGCCTTCCTCTGGATCAACAGTTTGGCAGGAAATGAGGATATTGCTAGATGGGTTGGACTGGATGGACGTATGTCTTTATTCAACCTCAAATACTATACTATACTATACTATACTATACCATTAGTTTGTTGATCTGCCCCTTCAGGAAAGAAACCTTTCCTAACCTGAAGATGAAACTTCTTTTCTTCCAATCTTAAAGGATGTCCACGAGTCCTCTGATATGACCTATTCATGAACAATGTACCAGAGAGTTTATTGTATGGCCCATTGATATATTTGTATATACACAACACTTTTATATGATATATTTATATGTATTATATTATTATTGTTATTATTGTTTTATCTATGATCTCATTGGTAGTGCTCTTGCACACACCCACCAGGGGCAGTACCTTTTTAATTAGCACTAGGCTATTTAAGCCCACACTGTGTTGCTGTTCACATCACCTGATGAAGGGGTTGTTACCCCGAAACGTTGTTTGATTTGCTGATGTTTGGCTATTAATAAACTATTCACCGTTTGGAGTGCAAGTCTACCTGTGATACTTTATAGTTCCATAGCTTTACCGTTCTCACAGTGAAAAACCCTTTCCGAGCTTGAAGCCTAAACTCTGTGTTATGCATCTGATGGAAAAAGATTTGGGGGTTCTGGTAGATACAGACTTAGCTGTAAACAATGCCAGCCAACAGCTAGAGCTAGCAAGATATTGTCTTGTAAGAGGGGAATGGAATCAAGAGAGAAAAATATTATTCTCCCTCTTTACAAGGCACTGGTAAGCCCCATTTGAATATGCGGTGCAGTTTTGGAATCCCATATACAAAAGGGACATCTTGGAAATTGAGGCAGTTCAGAGAAGGGCAACTAAATTAATAAGGAATGGAGGGGCTTGATTGCAGGCAGATAGACAAGTTAGGGCTGTTTACATTGGAGAAGCGGCGGTTTGCGTGGGGACATGATCAACCTATACAAATATATTAATGGCCCATACAGTGAACTCTCTGGTGCATTGTTCACTAATAGGTCATATCAGAGGACTCGTACATCCTTTAAGGTTGGAAGAAAAGAAGTTTCATCTTCAAGTTAGGAGAGTTTCTTTACAGTGAAACGGTGAAACTGTGGAACTGTCTTCCAACAGAGGTGGTAATGGCAATGTTCATTGAATAACTTTAAAAAGGCTTGGATAAGTTTCTAAAACTAAAAAATATTGAATTCTCTGGTATTAATGCATATAGATCTGGTTGATCCGGGATACTTTCCGATTGGATCAACTGTTAGGTGGGTTAAAAAAAAAAAAAAAAAAGGGATAGGTTGGACTGATGGACGAATGTCTTTATTCAACCTTAATTACTATGTTACTATGTTTACTATTTTACTATGTTTAATAAAGGTATACAAGATTCAAGTTCACTTTGGTTAACCGAGGATAGGTACAGAAAGAATAAATAAGGTTAAATTAATAAATCTCCTGGACCGGATAAAATACATCCTCGGTACTTAAGGAGCTATTTCAGTTTTATCTAGGCCATTGTTTCTTTATTTTTGCTGATTCCCTCATGTCCGGTGGTGTGCCTCTGGATTGGAAAAGGCTGATGTTATTCCAATATTCAAAAAGGTTATGTCGTTCACAGCCGGGTAATTACAGCCTGTAAGTTTAACTTCAGTGGTGGGGAAGATCCTGGAAGTTTAATGAGGGACATGTTCTAGAGAGTTTCAAGGACTGACATTATAAGTAGTAACCAGCATGGATTTATGAGGAATAGATCTTGTAAAACTAACTTGCTTGGCTTTTATGAGGAAGTAAGTAGAAATTTAGACTCTGGTATAGCAGTAGATGTATGTTACTTGGATTTTGCAAAGGCTTTTGATCAAGTCCCCCATAGGCGACTAATGAATAGCTAAGGTCTGTTGGTCTGGGGAGTCACATTTGTACATGGATAGAAAATTGTTAAGGAATAGATGCAGATAGTAGTTGTTAATGGCGCTTCATCATTATGGACTAAAGTGCTAAGTGGGGTGCCACAGGGTTCTGTGTTGGGCCGCTTCTATTTAATCTATTTATTAATGATTTGAAGTGGTATTGTCACAAGGTTTTCTGTGTTTGCTGACGACACAAAACTTTGTTGACCATTAACTTCAGAGGATGTGCAATCGTTGCAAGGGGATCTAGATAGATTATCACATTGGGCTGCTAAGTGGCAGATGAAATTCAATGTTTATATGTAAGGTATGACTTTTGACTTAAAAATACTTGTGCTACTTAATACATAATAGCTCTGTGTTAAGTGAATCCCTGTTGGAAAGGAGCTTGGAGTTTTGGTGGATAACAAACTTAAAGGTAGCAAGCAGTGCCAGCGGCAACACCAGAGCCAGCATGTGTTTGTCTTGTATAAAGCGAGGTATGTTTCTCAAGGGAGAAAATGTTATTCTCCCTCTTTACAAAGCATTGGTAAGGCCTCTTTTGAAATAGCAGTGCAATTTTGGAATCCTGTGTACAAAAAGGACATCTTTGAAATGGAAAGGTTCAGAGAAGCAACTAAATTAATAGGGGATTGGGGGAGCTTGAATATGAAGAGAGACTGGAAAAGTTACAATTATGTACGCTGGAGAAAAGGCGCTTGCTGTGGGGATATGATTACGTGTATAAATACATAAACGGGCCATACAATAAACTATCTGGGGCATTGTTCACCAATAGAACATGTCAAAGGACATGAGGACATCCCTTAAACTGAAGAAAAAGGTTTAGCTTCTCTCGGAAAGGGTTTTTCACTGTGAGAACGGTAAGCTATGGAACTATAAGTATCACAGGTAGACTTGCACTCCAAACGGTGAATAGTTTATTAATAGCCAAACATCAGCAAATCAAACAACGTTTCGGGGGTACACCCCCTTCATCAGGTGATGTGAACAGCAACACAGTGTGGGCTTAAATAGCCTAGTGCTAATTAAAAAGGTACTGCCCCTGTGGGTGTGTGCAAGAGCACTACAATGAGATCATAGATAAAACAATAATAACAATAATAATATATACTATAAATACATATAAAAGTGTTTTTGTATATACAAATATTCAATGGGCCTACAATAAACTCTCTGGTACATTGTTCATGAATAGGTCTATCAGAGGACTCGTGGACATCCTTTAAGATTGGAAGAAAAGAAGTTTCATCTTCAGGTTGGAAAGGTTTCTTTCCTGAGGCAGATCAACAAACAATGGTATAGTATAGTATGTATAGTATAGTATTTAGGTTTGAATAAAGACATACGTCCATCCAGTCCAACCCTCTAGCAAATCTCCATTTCCTGCCAAACTGTTGATCCAAGGAAGCAAAAAAACCCCCAAAATTTATGAAGGGGGAAAAAATTCCTTCCTGACTCCAATGGGCAATCGGAAATTTCCCTGGATCAACTCTACTTTATGTATTAACACCAGTAACTTGCAACATTCCTTGTTTGCAGAAACTCATCCAGCTTTTTTTTGAACTGACCAATGAACCTGCATTACAACGTCCACTTGGAAGACAGTTCCCTAGCC